>CM075183.1:19182780-19222780 GCA_037577475.1 Chaunax sp. Z400
ATGTGTGAGAATATATGAGCAGTGTGATGGGGGGGGGAGAAAAGTGATAAAGGGAGGGTATGTTGAGATGGTGGAGGTGTTGTTAAGGTGGAGAAAGTAAAGCAACTAGATAAAAGGGGGGGTTGTATAGTGAAGAAAAGGCATTGGAGACGGTGAGGATGTGAGATTTAAAATGAGACATGAGTCTGATGCCGCCTTCAAAGACACATGGAAATAAACAGCTGAGCGACAATCACACTTTTTAACAGCTTTATATAAAAGTCCACTCATTCACTTTGATGCTAATGTATTTGAATGCAGTATTTCCATTATGGCTTGAATGTTGTGTCCTCCTACATCATTAATATGTGTTGTTTTTTTAATTATCTGCTCAGAGGTTATGGGTTTAGAGCTCCTAATTCCCTTCACTTTGTCTACTTCTGCTTTATTCAGGCTGCTCTGCTGTGGCTACGTTTAGGATTGAAGGTGGTTTTAAACCTCATGATCAGCCTTTTAGATCACATTTCATTCCCCTGCTCTGCTTCACGCACACGGAGAACTTTTTCTTTTCGCCTCTTTTCCTCCTCGAATGATTTGTCTCGTGAACTTCAACCCCTGGAGGAAATGAGATGCCATTAGAGAGACTCTTCTGCCATCTGGCACTCGTCTTCTCATCAGGAGGCAGCTTGTAAAGCAACTCAAACACAAGTCGCAGGCTGCTCAAGTCGCCTCATCCTTCATTCACACCCTCTTCCTCCTCATCATCCATCTCCTTCCTCCTTCCTCCTCCGCTCCCTCAGGCCCTCTCTCTGCTCGTCTCTTTTTTTTAAAATTCTGGGCTCTTGTACAACCAAACACGTCATCAGCTGATCATCAGGAACATTATTGGACATCCAATCACAACATCTGACAGCGTTTCCTTGTCTAAACATCGTTGGCTGTTTAATTTGTTTTTCATTTGAGTGCCTGTCCTCCTGTCTCTGCTGTCAGACTCGATGTTTCTGGATTTTAAGAGGAATAAAATGTGTTTTATTACATTTTTTCACCCTTTTTGGGGATTTTGTGTCTTTTAGCCTTTTAGCTACAGTCAGTTTAGCCACATAACTACAATTCAATGCTGTCTAGTGATAATATATCCCCATATTAAAATGCTCCTTTGTGGGATGATAAAATATCTCTACCTATTAAACTTGATGAACCATTTTATAAAACATCGTCATAAAATGAAAACAGGATGTATTTTCATAGGATAGCAACAAAATGTTTAACCAAATCCTTAAAATACTCCCTTAAGAGGTTTTAGATGATTTTTTTTATTTTGAGTTTTATGAAGCAGAAAGTGCTTTAATGACTTTATCTGTTTTTCATTCTATTTAATTTTTTTTCTTATGTTTTTCCTTCAGCGTTTGCATTGGTCACATAATTTATGTTGCAAACGTGTGATTGGTCATGTTTCATGGAAAGGCTGGATAAAAATAAAACACTGTCAGAGGTATATACAAGTTTAGGTTGTATTGTTAACTATATGAACTTATCATGCATAGTTAATAGTTGAAATCTGTTTAATCACTATCATTATCATTATTATTATTATAATTTCAGTATACTATAGCCGGACATTAAATAATTTTTGAATTCAAATATTTGCACCATTAAAATGCAAAACTGCATAAAAGATATTGTTGTTTTTGACACAAGCTTTTCATCAATGCTCATGTTGCATTATTTACAGTCAGCCAGTTTGATGCTGCTGAGATTAGGTTAGGGACAGCTAGTTGTTAAAAACCTGTTATTACGCAGCAGGTAAATGGGAAATAAATGGATCTGAAATAAGTGCAATTTAGTCTCATGATGTGTAATTTGGTGTTTCATTCATTGGAAGAAAGAGTCAGAAATATGTGCTAGTAATACAGTCTGTTGGTAAAAAAAAATGCTCTTAGATGTGTTTAGGTTTGGTTTCAGACAGGAAATCTATGTTAAAATTTTCCACTCATTTTTATTTTTTTGTCTTTTGCTCACCACCACATGCTTTCTTTCATACGTGCTTGCAAAACTCTGCAGTGTGGTTTTTGATGAAAGAGCAGGAGGAAGACGTGAGGACGAGGAGTGAAGAGGCTGAGATGAGGAGCAGAGATATTTTTGACTTCACAGCAGGATGTTTGGAGAGGCTGACGTCAAAGCTCATGATTTGCACCTTTAGTCGCATTTTGCCTGGAAGTTTTGCTCAAAACGATGCTGAGGTCAAACAAACCACAAACGCATGCACGCTGACGACAAAAGACTTGCATCCTCGTCTCATCTCTACACACATCCATGAGCACACAGCCGGCCCCTCCCTTCCTCACCGTCTCTCCTCCCAGAGGCACAAAGATATTTTTATCTTCCATAAAGCCCAAACACTAATGAAGCATTGACGACACAAATACACTTCCATGATTTATCAAATGTGGTTCCTTCCACCGCTGATACACGGCAGCATTTCAGTCTGCTGTTGTGAGGGGGAAGCTGTCACAGTGCATGAGAGTCAAGATGATATTTGTCGTGTCTGATAGGTTCCAATGAAGATTGTACGTTTAAAATAGCCATTTAATCATGTGGGAGGTGAGATGGTTCCACTCTTTACGGTCCATTTTCTTGCTTCAGGCATCAAACAGCTGACAGCGTCATAAAATTAGATCGCCAGGTTTCCTGTATCTTAGGAAAACAAGATGTAAAAGTTGACGATAAGATCGCGACTGGAAAAGAGGGCAGCAAACTCAAGTTTTAGTCACATTCACTTCTGTATTCTGTAACGTATGAATGTGATCTGTATCATTAGCTGCAGACAAAACAGTTTACAGAAGGAATGCAATCAGGAGACCTGTGAACACTGACTGACACAGCACTAGTCTGCATGATGCAATAGTTTGTCATCGATCCTGACGTTTCGAGGCGTTTTAATTCTTCGGCCACAGACTGCATGATCTCGCTTCCTTTTCAGTCCAAAACACATTCGAGGCAATGTGGCACCTGTAGGATTTAAGTCACATACTCCTCTGCAGACGTACAGCATGCACGAATGCAATGCATGGCCAAGTCTAGCAGGGATCTGCTTGTGAGATTCACTCTTTGTGCTGCTTTTGCAATCAGTCACCTCATCTTGTGCAGAATCTGACACGTGCAGATGTGATGAATGTGTCTGAAACTTTGAACAATAAGCTTAAAGCAGATGTTAAAAGGTCCGTTATCTGAAGTGAACTATGCTTTTCTTAAAATACATTTATTATCTTACACCCAATCACTGAATATGATGTTAAAGTTCAAAATAGGCATTGCAGCAGATAGTGTGAGAGACAGGCAGTTACAGCAGGTTTGACAACATTAAATTGTTTTAATGTGGAAAAAAAACAAACTTATATTATAAACATCCTGTTGACTAATCAGGTGCTGGAGGTTACTGATTTCCGTACGGTAGATTGAGCAGACAAAAGCAGGATTTTAATGGATTAGGGAATTAAACCTGCTTTGTGGCTCTGTGTTGTTGGGATGCGTGACTGCACACTGCCGTCGTGTCGTTTGGCTCCAGACTCGGTGACCTGCATGTCACCGCGGGTCACTGAGTCATGAAGTTTGTCTGAGAATAAACAGCCTTTCGATTTGATTAGAGGAAGTACAAAGGACTGTTCCTCTATATGTGTTCAATGAATCACCCACATTTACCTTCATGTCATCCTGCAGTCAGTATTTTTTTTCTATTTCTCTTCCCAAATCTCCACTCACCACATCTGGTCCGTCGCTGTCCCTCCTTCTCTCTCCCTCTGGTTTTAGTCAGAGCCATCTGGTCTTTTTTTCCTGGAGCCACGATGAAGCATTTGCCATTTAGAATTCAGATTAAGCAGAATGGTTCTACAGTGACGAGATCATCGTGTCTCTTGCTCACACCGGCGCACGAATGCACATGTGTGAAGCATGTGCAGCCATTCATTTTCCTGCAGCTATGCTTGCATTAAAAGACTAAATCTACTGTAAGAGGTGGACTGTTGAGGAATTCCAGACGTGTCTCCTTGAAATGATCTTTATATGCAACAGCAAATACTTTTATAAGGGAAATGAAGTATCAAACAATTAAAAATGATATTAAGATAATGAGGAAATGTTAATATTCAATAACATACATAAAACATAATAAGTTGCAAGTCATAAAAATGTTGATACAGAACATTTCAGTAAAATATTTATCTAAGTGCTTTTCATGCCTATAAATAACAGGAATGTATTATTTCATTAAATGTATAAACTGAATAAATGTTAGTCATTACATTTCCCTTATAAATACATTAATTGGCTGCTGCAAATGTGTTGTGTAAGATGGTTTGGTATTTGAAACTGCAATACAAAAGGCTATAAAAGCTACTAAAGGCTCAGTTTTCAATGTACTGTCAATGCATGACTGTCCCGTGCAGAAGGGATGCTTGATAAAAGCTTGTTTGTAGCATCTGTGGTTATGTAATTAAAATGTACTTTACCTTCAAAACAAAATGAGTCATTTTTTCAAAGCAAAAATGACTCATTTGCACATCAGATCCTGCCCATATCACCAGTGACTTTGGTTTGGACTATGCAGCTAAACCGATGGAAATCTATGTCCTTGGCTATTTCCTTGCTGTGTCACTTCCTGGAATTGAGATATGATGTGTTTTTATTGAGTTTCAAAGTTCTCGAAGGCAGAATTTGCTCCCTTTGAGCCAGGTTAGCTGTTTCCACCTGCTTGCAGCCTTAAGCTTGACGTGCAGACGTAGGAGTGATATCCCGTTAATGTTGTCACATTCCCCTCTAAGAAAGAAAAGCAGGCGTAGATTTATTGAGCAAAATGTGGACAGATTAATATTTTTTATTGTAATGGGTCAGTTGCGGTGATGATCTTGCAGCTCTGTGGAGCGTTTCAGCATCTTTCTACCTTTTGGTTCATGATCAATCCAGCAGCAGCAGCAGTGAAGCATTTAACATTCAAAAAAGCATTTCTCTCAGGCTATGCTGGTGTTTGTCTACAAACATGTGTCTGTGGATGTTTGTTTGGAGCGTCTTCCATAGAGATCATGGTTTCATGCATGAGAGCCAAAATGTCTCTCTTTTCGGGGAAGAGTTGGAGAGAGAAGAGGAAGAGGGTCGTGTTGCACAATGCAGAGGGGATTAGTTTTAATTCCATGTCCAGCTGCCCATCTTCCTCTTTCCATCCTCTCTCCTCTCCCTCTCTTACCCCTACTCTCTCTCTCTCTCTTTATTTTTCCGTCTGTCTCTCCCTCCCTTGGCGGCTGCTGTTTTTTTCCGCTGCCCTAAACCCGCAGCCAGGAAGTGTGTCCATGGTGACGGTAGGAAGTAAAGCCTCTGCTGGTCAATCACAGCCACCAAAGCTAATCTTGCTTTCTCCTAGTTCTTAAATGTTGCAGCTCTTAAAGCGTGTTTTCATATTGAGTTTGGATCCAAAGCAGCAACATAATGGAATAAAAAATATCATTTTAACAGTTTTTTTTTCATGTTTTGTAATGAATCGCAGAAGAAAGACGGGTGAAGTCATCATGTCTGTGATTTATTGGTGTTTGTGTGCATATGCTGGATTGTGTTTTTGACTAATGAGTCCAGCAGAGAGTGCTTTGCTCCATCTCCTCGCCTCCTTTCAGATGCATTCACACTCACATTTCCATGTTTTGTATATATCCTATTGTTCACTCAGCGGAACAATTCAATATCGTCGCTGAAAGTCTCCTGCGGTGCTTTTCTCCCTTTCTTTCGGTGACCTTCACCCTCTGGCTTCACACGAGCTTGTGCCAAAAAATAAGGGGTATCTGTATGCAGGACACATCCACACGGTGCCCACAGTGTGTGTGTGTGTGTGTGTGAATGTGTGTTGTGTGTTTTTGTGTTTGTGTGTCACTGGGGAGGATTGATTGTTGGCTCTGCCCACACAAACACACAGTGTTCCTCTATAGCTTAGAGAAAAATGTGAGGCAGGAACGCACCAAAATACATTTAAACGGATAAATACACACACGTAGCTGTGATAGTATATGAATATTATTTAATAATGAATAAATCTGATACAGATTCAGAAATTCAGAAATTGCTATACAATATGAGCACTTTCACACACCAGCCTCCTTACGTTGTGTATTCTTTAAACGTTAGGACAAAATGTAATGATTTCTAGGATGGCAGGGCAACTTTAAAAGGATAGTTCATCCAATTTTGAGGGACTAATTCTTGTATAAAGGAATTTGAGTGACAGCTGGTTGCAGTAAAGGCCTTGGCTTATTTATTTTTTTAAATGAATGGTTGCAGTTAAATTTAAAAAAAATTCAATCTAACAAAATTTCATCAAATTGTTCTATGAGGATTGTGACAAAAACCCCACAGATGAATATCTCAGACCCTAGAACGGACGGACGTATCTGTTTATGTAGAGGGAGAATAAAGGGGCCTTTAGCCATAAACTCCAATCTAGAGGATCATAAGTAAATTTCTTCACTCCGTCTATGATTGAGGATGAGATGGAGCTTTAATTTCAAATACTGTAAAATAAGCCTCGCTGAGTTATTTATAAAGACCATGTTAAACAACGATCCACCAGGGTTAGTCATTAGTCAAACAAAGACTCTATCAGCTCTGCATTCAGTTTATAATCATGTTTTCATCACACGGAACATTAGATTGTATGATTGACAAAGCAGATGAAATGAAATAATTTATTCTACAGATTTCATTTATTTCCCTATTTGTGTAAAATTCTATGTTGGCTTTTACTCTGAAAAAAAGTCCAGGCCAGTTGCATAGTAACAGTATCTGCAGAGGATTTAAAGGATAAGGCTGGCATTATTCCATTTTTTTTTTTATCTCACCACAAGGTACACGCTCTAGCTGTTTTAATCATATTACAGGATCTTTCACAGCAGATGGTGAAACACTGTTGCTGTGGAGATTTCTTTTCAGAGCACATAAATTTTTTCTTCATGTCAATTAAAGTCGATGAAAATATAAAAAATTAGCTTTACAAGCCTGCCTTTTTTCCCTCCTAGCACATTGAGTACCATTGAAGATTAAATTATTTCAAATGGGTCACAAACCTGCATATTTATTTTTCTGTATGCTCTGTCATGTCCTGAAAGAGTTGGGGATTGTAGTTTTTAGCTAATGTAACTCAACCAGGAGTAAATTGTGCATTTATTTGTTGGGGACTACTTTTACTTTTTTTCCCCTCTAAAGTTCCCATCAGACGAAAAATGTTCTCAATTTTATTTCAACCAATAATTTAATTTATAACTAGATACCCGGAAAACTAATGAAAGTCCCATCAGCCTCAGCCGAGTACTAATTTGCAAATGGTGAACATTACACATGCCGAACATCAGCATGTTAGCATTGTCATTGTGAGCATGTTTCCATGCCAGCATTAGCACCGCTGTGCCTAAGTACAGACTCATAATGCTGCTAGCATTGCTGTAGTCTTGTTTTTACGTCGCTTAAATTTGAGGCCCTGTTTACACGACAAAGTTTTTGCTGAAGTTTTCAAAAAGTTCTGCATTCACACGGCATTGTTTTAGAAACAAACTGCATGCCCAGGCAGTAGATGGCGGTATACCCTTTCAAAATCAACACCACAGAATAAGATCACAGTAGTGGATCAGCAGATCTACATTAGAGGAGCGATGATAAAGTCGACAGAGTCTGCAGCACAAACAAAACCGGACAGTCTGACGTTTTTTCGTTGTTGTTCTGGCCATAGTGGAAAAACGGTGTCATGTTGCTTTGTCCCTTTGTGAGCTTTCCCTCTGAGGATCCAAACTTCAACAGGAGACACGTTAAATAAAAGTGGTCTCAAGAAATGATCAATAAATGGATGAACTGTTAAAAAAAATAGTTATAATAGATATTTAAATCATCTGGACTATTTTTACACACAGCAAATCGTCTTTTCTACTCAATGAGAAATGGGCCACTGGCCTATATTCTCCGGCGCTTCATTGCTTCTCCCTAGATTAGCGCTTCCTCCTCTGGTCCATATCTCTCCCTCTCCTGCTCTCTCTCGCTCTGGGCTTTTGAACTGATAAGTTCTGGCAGTATTCGCTGCCTCATTGGACACGAGGTCGTCTGTAAGGAAAAGCGCCGGGCCTCCTCCATTCTCTTCTAACCTATTCTCATCCTTCTTTCTCCCTCTTATCCCATAATCCTCTACATAATATCACCCTATCCACTCTTCCTTTTCACTTCTATATCCCTTTTTTTTTTTTTTGCTGACCAGGGCTGTGGTGGGAATGGGAAGGGAGTGATGGGGGAATATGACAGAGGGGACGAGGGTTAATCCTGTGGTAATGGGCAGAGAGTCGCTTTCAGAGCATGTAAAAACAAACAGAAAGAGGGTGAGGAGAGATGGTGATATACAAGGTGTTCTATTTGAGTGTGCATTGGCAATGTTCTCTGCGAGAGAGGCGTCAGAGTAGGTTAATGGTCAGAAATCAATTCTAACGAGCAAGATGCTGCTGTGATGGTGATCGCCTGCCCTGTGTCTCCACCATAAAGAGCATCGAGAGGCTTTAAAGAGCAGTTGTGAGGAATGAAAGTGAAACACAATGGGAGAGAAGTGATAACGAAGGACGAAACCAAGACAAATAGAAATAAAGATGCAGCAGTAGTTGAGAATAACAAGGATGAGCAGGAGGAGCAGATGGCTCCAGTGTGTCTGACCTTTCAATAGCAGGATTGTGTTTTAATTTGCGATGTCTGTCTGTGTGTGTGTGTGTGTGTGCATGAATACATGTACCAGATGGCAGCGCTATGCTTGAAAACTGACATACTGTACCAGCTAAGCAAATGTCATCTTCATTCAAAATCCACCGTGATGCATAAACTCACATTTTTGCACAATGGAAACATGGACTGAAAATACCCAGAAGTCTTACTGTGTGAGTCGCCATTAGTGGACTGACTGAATTGTCCGCTTATCACTGGTATGAATAAATCATAGTATGTCCATTACTGAATCCATTTCACATGTCAAGAGATTATTATAAATCGTCAAGTCAGCAAAATTAGAAGATCCAGTGCCTTGAAAGTGCATTACCAGAGTAGCAGAGTCAAGTGCTGCAATCATATACCTCAATCGAGTACCTCAATATCATGCTTCTACTCCACTTTATTAAGACAGCTTTTCTTTCTTTTTTTACAAATTTTTTTGTTTTATTTTACAAATTAAGATTTTTTTAAAAACATACAATAAAACTAAGAAATATGATGCATCGTCATAGTTTACAGAACTAGAAGGGGTAGAACATAAAGCTCCACCAAGGCCAAATAGTCCCTTTTGATGAAAGTAATCAGAATCAGAACTCTAACTGTCCCCCACCACCTCAGTAGGAATGAAATAGAAGACACAGCATGTCCTAACAGCATGGTGTAGCCCACGCCGCGGTGTAGCAGCTATGAGGTGATGATGTGTTACGAGGGCTAGCTGAACCCCACAGTGATTGGACACTGTTAAATCCCCCTCGGTCGCTGTCTGCAGGGGCTGTTTGTTTGTTTGTTTGTTGTTTGCTATTGGAGAAAACCTGCAGAGAGGCATGCTGGATCGTTTTAGCACCTGTGGCATCGAGCGCTGATCAATAATGACTGCTGGTTCAGAACCTGTGGTGGCTCACACACAGGTACAGACAGGAGACCACACAGTGTTTGATTCACATTGTTTGATGTTACATTTTGTGTGATTCCTGCCTAAAGCCTGAGTGACTGGAGGTGCTTCCACACCTGAAAGTCCGGACCAAGGTCTGAACCAAGGTTCAGGTTTTTGTTACATTGTATACCTTTGATCCGCTTAGTTGTGGTTTCACATTGTGATTTTCCAAGCGCACTAAAGAACTTTTCATGACAGACCTTCGTCCTGTGGTCATCATCTACCTGGGCTGTGTCTGCCTATACTTAATGATTGATTGTCCAGAATTCTGTTAGGGTCATCATAAAAAGGAAAACTGTCCTTATTTGTAAATGCACCACTTTTATTGATGGCATTGCTCATCTTTACATACTGTAGCTGCAGTTTCTTTACACTCAGGTGTCATTGTTAGGTTTTTTTAGAATTACCCATGAGTGCACAAAGTGTCTTCCTGTCATATTTATTTACCTATGTACTTTGTTATTATTATAATTATGAGTCTAATGAAAGATAAGGAAGGATGGGAGAGATCAGTCACTGTCCCGCCTCCAGAATCTGCAAAGTCAACTTGACAAGGAAGCACTGATCAGTTGGAGCTTGCGGTACTTACAGCTTGGTGCTTTCCGGACTACATTTGATTAGGACGCTAATCAGCATGCCACAACAGATGCTTCGAAACTTAAAGAGAAGTAGCTTTTGTGCCAAAAAGTTCTAGTTTGGTGACTTGTAATCAGGAGAGATGGGTTTGCATCTTGGCAAGTGATCATTTAGTATGTATTTGTTTGAATTGCACCCGTTCATCTTGAATCATCGTACGTTTGATTTGCCGCTCAAATCCTTAAAGAAGATTGTGAGGGAATTGGAGAGAGAGAGAGGATGAGAGACTCTACGCCGGCCATGGTGACATCAGGAGTAATGGAAAAAGGGGTATCATGAAAACCAAAATGTTAAGCCAATTTCTTTAATTACAGCAGCCGTCATGGCCAGCAGCCACATCCAGCACAACACTGCTGTTAAAACAGAAGAGCTTTTTTGTTGTTAAGGCTAGCCTTTAATTTTCTCATCTAGGATGACTCACTTTCACCAACACTGGTATTCAAACCAAAACTCAATACTTCTGCTACGTTGTGGAGATTTAAAACAAACAAACAAACAGCACAATACAAGGGGTTTCTTGTAAGATTCTCGCTTTGCATTAATGGGAATTCTTTGTGCTAAACTATACATACATAGATATGCAGTCCTAAACCTACAGTCACAGATATTTAAGCTGAGATGATGAGGTTAATTCAAGTTTCTGGTCACCAGAGTCAGACTTTACCTCTGTTGTTGGCTGTTTCCATCTGTTGTTAGATGCTAGACAAGAAGCATCAGAGGATTTTTTTTTTAAAGCTTTTTCACTTAACAGTGCTATGAGAGAACCAAAATAGTAAAATCATGGCCCGAAAGTCCACAACAATGAGGCGAAAGATGCTATAAAGCCTCTTAAAGCTGAGGGGAACTGCAGAGTTGGATCATAATCCTTTGTGGGATATGTGTAAGTGAGCCATCTCAGTTACTGTACAGCCACTGCTCTGGATCACACAGACTATGATAGTGATTATAGGCACTTTAACGACTAAGGGTTGAGGCATGATTGTTTAGTCAGTATCTGTAACAGATATAAAGACCATCTGCTTTGTTAAATGACATGGAAGCAAACCTAAAATTTATAATAATAAAAAAAAAATGCTGTGCAAAAGCAATCAGCAGCAGAAGTGCAGTTAAAGGTGTGATGGATATGAGTGAAGGTGTATTTTGTGTGGTTTGTGAAGGAAGGTTGCACATCATCATAAAGTAGCATCAAGTGTGCAAATAAAGCAGTAACACAACCAGAACAGAGCTGAAGTGCAGACATGGAGTTTTCATAAAAACACGATGTGGATGAATGTTTGTATGATCCTGAAAACATGGTTGAGCTTTTATTCGGAAAGGGGAGACATTATGGTCTCTGCCCTGTCGCTAGGTAACAGTCTTCAGGCCTAAAGGCAAAGCCAGTCCTGGTCTCCATGGCAACATGGTTGATGTGAGGGTGAATGGAGTTTTGGTGGTGTATGCGTATGTCCGTGTGTGTGTGTGTGTGTGCCTCAACGAAGAGAGGCACTCAGCAGGTTGAGGATCAGTGAAAGTAAAGAATCGAGTTGTGAAATATGAGGCATTGAAAATAATAGATCTGATCTCTGGGACTTTGCAAGGACTTAGTCACAGCTTTGAGATCAAGATCTTCTTCACTTGTACCTGACAGTGTATATGTGTATATGTAAATGATGAAGGAATATATTGATTTACATCCGCTGTGTTTACAAAGCGTGTGCATGTGGGCTTGCATGCTCCTGCACATTTATAAGAACCTCTAGATGTGGAGATAAATACAGACATGAGGGAGAAAAATTAAAAAATAATGGCTAGAAAATGAGACAATAATTGTATAGAGAATTATACAATTATACAGTTGTTTTGCCTGGATAGACGATAACCGGATTGCACAAAGTAAAGCACACTATGGAAGTACGGTGGAAGTGTGGAGGGAGGGTTAGGTTGGGGCTAGGGTTAGGTTTAGGGTTTTTACTAGGGTTAGGGTTAGGGTTTGGGCTAGGGTTAGGGTTTGGGCTAGGGTTAGGGTTAGGGTTGGGGCTAGGGTTAGGGTTTGGGCTAGGGTTAGGGTTTGGGCTAGGGTTAGGGTTAGGGTTTGGGCTAGGGTTAGGGTTAGGGTTTGGGCTAGGGTTAGGGTTAGGGCTAGGGTTAGGGTTTGGGCTAGGGTTAGGGTTAGGGTTTGGGCTAGGGTTAGGGTTAGGGTTTGGGCTAGGGTTAGGGTTAGGGTTAGGGTTTGGGCTAGGGTTAGGGTTAGGGTTTGGGCTAGGGTTAGGGTTAGGGTTAGGGTTAGGGTTTGGGCTAGGGTTAGGGTTAGGGCTAGGGTTAGGGTTAGGGCTAGGGTTAGGGTTAGGGTTTGGGCTAGGGTTAGGGTTAGGGTTTGGGCTAGGGTTAGGGTTAGGGTTTGGGCTAGGGTTAGGGTTAGGGTTAGGGTTTGGGCTAGGGTTAGGGTTAGGGTTTGGTCTAGGGTTAGGGTTAGGGTTTGGGCTAGGGTTAGGGCTAGGGTTAGGGTTAGGGTTAGGGTTTGGGCTAGGGTTAGGGTTAGGGTTAGGGTTTGGGCTAGGGTTAGGGTTTGGGCTAGGGTTAGGGTTAGGGTTTGGGCTAGGGTTTGGGCTAGGGTTAGGGTTAGTGCTAGGGTTAGGGTTAGGGTTCGGGCTAGGGTTAGGGTTAGGTTAGGGTATAGGGATGAAAAGAGGTATCGGACCCCCATCCGATACATATAAACGTGAATAACTTTTGATAGGAGGGTCGTATTGACTTGAAACCAACGTTTTTGAACACTAACTAGGCCACCGCCTTTCCAATGGTACCACCCACTTGTCTCTACAACCTTTCGTTCCGGAGCTACGTTACTTTTTTTTCCTTAAAAAGCTGTATCTCGGGAACGGAAGGTCGTAGAGACTCGGGGATAAGTCTGGCGTGTTCAGAGACCCCGAATTATGTCCGACGGAGCTTGGTCCCGAGTGTCTACGACCTTCCCTTCCCAAGTTATAGACCAAAATGTGTCCCCTATTGGAAATGAATGGGTACCAGATGGTTAGGGTTAGGGTTTGAGTTAGGGTTTGGGCTAGGGTTAGGGTTAGGGTTTGGGCTAGGGTTAGGGTTAGGGTTTGGGCTAGGGTTAGGGCTAGGGTTAGGGTTAGGGTTAGGGTTTGGGCTAGGGTTAGGGTTAGGGTTTGGGCTAGGGTTAGGGTTAGGGTTTGGGCTAGGGTTAGGGTTAGGGTTTGGGCTAGGGTTAGGGTTAGGGTTAGGGTTTGGGCTAGGGTTAGGGTTAGGGTTAGTGTTTGGTCTAGGGTTAGGGTTAGGGTTTGGGCTAGGGTTAGGGCTAGGGTTAGGTTTAGGGTTAGGGTTTGGGCTAGGGTTAGGGTTAGGGTTAGGGTTTGGGCTAGGGTTAGGGTTAGGGTTTGGGTTTGGGCTAGGGTTAGGGTTAGGGTTAGGGTTTGGGCTAGGGTTTGGGCTAGGGTTAGGGTTAGGGTTCGGGCTAGGGTTAGGGTTAGGGTTAGGTTAGGGTATAGGGATGAAAAGAGGTATCGGACCCCCATCCGATACATATAAACGTGAATAACTTTTGATAGGAGGGTCGTATTGACTTGAAACCAACGTTTTTGAACACTAACTAGGCCACCGCCTTTCCAATGGTACCACCCACTTGTCTCTACAACCTTTCGTTCCGGAGCTACGTTACTTTTTTTTCCTTAAAAAGCTGTATCTCGGGAACGGAAGGTCGTAGAGACTCGGGGATAAGTCTGGCATGTTCAGAGACCCCGAATTATGTCCAACGGAGCTTGGTCCCGAGTGTCTACGACCTTCCCTTCCCAAGTTATAGACCAAAATGTGTCCCCTATTGGAAATGAATGGGTACCAGATGGTTAGGGTTAGGGTTTGAGTTAGGGTTTGGGCTAGGGTTAGGGTTAGGGTTTGGGCTAGGGTTAGGGTTTGGGCTAGGGTTAGGGTTAGGGTTGGGGCTAGGGTTAGGGTTTGGGCTAGGGTTAGGGTTAGGGTTTGGGCTAGGGTTAGGGTTAGGGTTTGGGCTAGGGTTAGGGTTAGGGTTTGGGCTAGGGTTAGGGTTAGGGCTAGGGTTAGGGTTTGGGCTAGGGTTAGGGTTAGGGTTTGGGCTAGGGTTAGGGTTAGGGTTTGGGCTAGGGTTAGGGTTAGGGTTTGGGCTAGGGTTAGGGTTAGGGTTTGGGCTAGGGTTAGGGTTAGGGTTAGGGTTTGGGCTAGGGTTAGGGCTAGGGTTAGGGTTAGGGTTAGGGTTTGGGCTAGGGTTAGGGTTAGGGTTAGGGCTAGGGTTAGGGTTAGGGTTTGGGCTAGGGTTAGGGTTAGGGTTTGGGCTAGGGTTAGGGTTAGGGTTTGGGCTAGGGTTAGGGTTAGGGTTAGGGTTTGGGCTAGGGTTAGGGTTAGGGTTAGGGTTTGGTCTAGGGTTAGGGTTAGGGTTTGGGTTAGGGCTAGGGTTAGGGTTAGGGTTAGGGTTTGGGCTAGGGTTAGGGTTAGGGTTAGGGTTTGGGCTAGGGTTAGGGTTAGGGTTAGGGTTTGGGTTTGGGCTAGGGTTAGGGTTAGGGTTAGGGTTTGGGCTAGGGTTTGGGCTAGGGTTAGGGTTAGTGCTAGGGTTAGGGTTAGGGTTCGGGCTAGGGTTAGGGTTAGGTTAGGGTATAGGGATGAAAAGAGGTATCGGACCCCCATCCGATACATACAAACGTGAATAACTTTTGATAGGAGGGTCGTATTGACTTGAAACCAACGTTTTTGAACACTAACTAGGCCACCGCCTTTCCAATGGTACCACCCACTTGTCTCTACAACCTTTCGTTCCGGATCTACGTTACTTTTTTTTCCTTAAAAAGCTGTATCTCGGGAACGGAAGGTCGTAGAGACTCGGGGATAAGTCTGGCGTGTTCAGAGACCCCGAATTATGTCCGACGGAGCTTGGTCCCGAGTGTCTACGACCTTCCCTTCCCAAGTTATAGACCAAAATGTGTCCCCTATTGGAAATGAATGGGTACCAGATGGTTAGGGTTAGGGTTTGAGTTAGGGTTTGGGCTAGGGTTAGGGTTAGGGTTTGGGCTAGGGTTAGGGTTTGGGCTAGGGTTAGGGTTAGGGTTGGGGCTAGGGTTAGGGTTTGGGCTAGGGTTAGGGTTAGGGTTTGGGCTAGGGTTAGGGTTAGGGTTTGGGCTAGGGTTAGGGTTTGGGCTAGGGTTAGGGTTAGGGCTAGGGTTAGGGTTTGGGCTAGGGTTAGGGTTAGGGTTTGGGCTAGGGTTAGGGTTTGGGCTAGGGTTAGGGTTAGGGTTAGGGTTAGGGTTTGGGCTAGGGTTACGGTTAGGGTTTGGGCTAGGGTTAGGGTTAGGGTTTGGGATAGGGTTAGGGCTAGGGTTAGGGTTAGGGTTAGGGTTTGGGCTAGGGTTAGGGTTAGGGCTAGGGTTAGGGTTAGGGTTTGGGCTAGGGTTAGGGTTAGGGTTTGGGCTAGGGTTAGGGTTAGGGTTTGGGCTAGGGTTAGGGTTAGGGTTAGGGTTTGGGCTAGGGTTAGGGTTAGGGTTAGGGTTAGGGTTTGGTCTAGGGTTAGGGTTAGGGTTTGGGCTAGGGTTAGGGCTAGGGTTAGGGTTAGGGTTAGGGTTTGGGCTAGGGTTAGGGTTAGGGTTAGGGTTTGGGTTTGGGCTAGGGTTAGGGTTAGGGTTAGGGTTTGGGCTAGGGTTTGGGCTAGGGTTCGGGCTAGGGTTAGGGTTAGGGTTAGGTTAGGGTATAGGGATGAAAAGAGGTATCGGACCCCCATCCGATACATATAAACGTGAATAACTTTTGATAGGAGGGTCGTATTGACTTGAAACCAACGTTTTTGAACACTAACTCGGCCACCGCCTTTCCAATGGTACCACCCACTTGTCTCTACAACCTTTCGTTCCGGAGCTACGTTACTTTTTTTTCCTTAAAAAGCTGTATCTCGGGAACGGAAGGTCGTAGAGACTCGGGGATAAGTCTGGCATGTTCAGAGACCCCGAATTATGTCCAACGGAGCTTGGTCCCGAGTGTCTACGACCTTCCCTTCCCAAGTTATAGACCAAAATGTGTCCCCTATTGGAAATGAATGGGTACCAGATGGTTAGGGTTAGGGTTTGAGTTAGGGTTTGGGCTAGGGTTAGGGTTAGGGTTTGGGCTAGGGTTAGGGTTTGGGCTAGGGTTAGGGTTAGGGTTGGGGCTAGGGTTAGGGTTTGGGCTAGGGTTAGGGTTAGGGTTTGGGCTAGGGTTAGGGTTAGGGTTAGGGTTTGGGCTAGGGTTAGGGTTAGGGTTTGGGCTAGGGTTAGGGTTAGGGTTTGGGCTAGGGTTAGGGTTAGGGCTAGGGTTAGGGTTTGGGCTAGGGTTAGGGTTAGGGTTTGGGCTAGGGTTAGGGTTAGGGTTTGGGCTAGGGTTAGGGTTAGGGTTTGGGCTAGGGTTAGGGTTAGGGTTTGGGCTAGGGTTAGGGTTAGGGTTTGGGCTAGGGTTAGGGCTAGGGTTAGGGTTAGGGTTAGGGTTTGGGCTAGGGTTAGGGTTAGGGTTAGGGCTAGGGTTAGGGTTAGGGTTTGGGCTAGGGTTAGGGTTAGGGTTTGGGCTAGGGTTAGGGTTAGGGTTTGGGCTAGGGTTAAGGTTAGGGTTAGGGTTTGGGCTAGGGTTAGGGTTAGGGTTAGGGTTTGGTCTAGGGTTAGGGTTAGGGTTTGGGTTAGGGCTAGGGTTAGGGTTAGGGTTAGGGTTTGGGCTAGGGTTAGGGTTAGGGTTAGGGTTTGGGCTAGGGTTAGGGTTAGGGTTTGGGTTTGGGCTAAGGTTAGGGTTAGGGTTAGGGTTTGGGCTAGGGTTTGGGCTAGGGTTAGGGTTAGTGCTAGGGTTAGGGTTAGGGTTCGGGCTAGGGTTAGGGTTAGGTTAGGGTATAGGGATGAAAAGAGGTATCGGACCCCCATCCGATACATATAAACGTGAATAACTTTTGATAGGAGGGTCGTATTGACTTGAAACCAACGTTTTTGAACACTAACTAGGCCACCGCCTTTCCAATGGTACCACCCACTTGTCTCTACAACCTTTCGTTCCGGATCTACGTTACTTTTTTTTCCTTAAAAAGCTGTATCTCGGGAACGGAAGGTCGTAGAGACTCGGGGATAAGTCTGGCGTGTTCAGAGACCCCGAATTATGTCCGACGGAGCTTGGTCCCGAGTGTCTACGACCTTCCCTTCCCAAGTTATAGACCAAAATGTGTCCCCTATTGGAAATGAATGGGTACCAGATGGTTAGGGTTAGGGTTTGAGTTAGGGTTTGGGCTAGGGTTAGGGTTAGGGTTTGGGCTAGGGTTAGGGTTTGGGCTAGGGTTAGGGTTAGGGTTGGGGCTAGGGTTAGGGTTTGGGCTAGGGTTAGGGTTAGGGTTTGGGCTAGGGTTAGGGTTAGGGTTAGGGTTTGGGCTAGGGTTAGGGTTTGGGCTAGGGTTAGGGTTAGGGCTAGGGTTAGGGTTTGGGCTAGGGTTAGGGTTAGGGTTTGGGCTAGGGTTAGGGTTTGGGCTAGGGTTAGGGTTAGGGTTAGGGTTAGGGTTTGGGCTAGGGTTACGGTTAGGGTTTGGGCTAGGGTTAGGGTTAGGGTTTGGGATAGGGTTAGGGCTAGGGTTAGGGTTAGGGTTAGGGTTTGGGCTAGGGTTAGGGTTAGGGTTAGGGCTAGGGTTAGGGTTAGGGTTTGGGCTAGGGTTAGGGTTAGGGTTTGGGCTAGGGTTAGGGTTAGGGTTTGGGCTAGGGTTAGGGTTAGGGTTAGGGTTTGGGCTAGGGTTAGGGTTAGGGTTAGGGTTTGGTCTAGGGTTAGGGTTAGGGTTTGGGCTAGGGTTAGGGCTAGGGTTAGGGTTAGGGTTAGGGTTTGGGCTAGGGTTAGGGTTAGGGTTAGGGTTTTGGTTTGGGCTAGGGTTAGGGTTAGGGTTAGGGTTTGGGCTAGGGTTTGGGCTAGGGTTAGGGTTAGTGCTAGGGTTAGGGTTAGGGTTCAGGCTAGGGTTAGGGTTAGGGTTAGGTTAGGGTATAGGGATGAAAAGAGGTATCGGACCCCCATCCGATACATATAAACGTGAATAACTTTTGATAGGAGGGTCGTATTGACTTGAAACCAACGTTTTTGAACACTAACTCGGCCACCGCCTTTCCAATGGTACCACCCACTTGTCTCTACAACCTTTCGTTCCGGAGCTACGTTACTTTTTTTTCCTTAAAAAGCTGTATCTCGGGAACGGAAGGTCGTAGAGACTCGGGGATAAGTCTGGCGTGTTCAGAGACCCCGAATTATGTCCGACGGAGCTTGGTCCCGAGTGTCTACGACCTTCCCTTCCCAAGTTATAGACCAAAATGTGTCCCCTATTGGAAATGAATGGGTACCAGATGGTTAGGGTTAGGGTTTGAGTTAGGGTTTGGGCTAGGGTTAGGGTTAGGGTTTGGGCTAGGGTTAGGGTTTGGGCTAGGGTTAGGGTTAGGGTTGGGGCTAGGGTTAGGGTTTGGGCTAGGGTTAGGGTTAGGGTTTGTGCTAGGGTTAGGGTTAGGGTTTGGGCTAGGGTTAGGGTTAGGGTTTGGGCTAGGGTTAGGGTTAGGGCTAGGGTTAGGGTTTGGGCTAGGGTTAGGGTTTGGGCTAGGGTTAGGGTTAGGGTTTGGGCTAGGGTTAGGGTTAGGGTTAGGGTTTGGGCTAGGGTTAGGGTTTGGGCTAGGGTTAGGGTTAGGGTTTGGGCTAGGGTTAGGGCTAGGTTTAGGGTTAGGGTTAGGGTTAGGGTTTGGGCTAGGGTTAGGGTTAGGGTTAGGGCTAGGGTTAGGGTTAGGGTTTGGGCTAGGGTTAGGGTTAGGGTTTGGGCTAGGGTTAGGGTTTGGGCTAGGGTTAGGGTTAGGGTTTGGGCTAGGGTTAGGGTTAGGGTTAGGGTTTGGTCTAGGGTTAGGGTTAGGGTTTGGGCTAGGGTTAGGGCTAGGGTTAGGGTTAGGGTTTGGGCTAGGGTTAGGGTTAGGGTTTGGGCTAGGGTTAGGGTTAGGGTTTGGGTTTGGGCTAGGGTTAGGGTTAGGGTTTGGGCTAGGGTTTGGGCTAGGGCTAGGGTTAGGGTTTGGTCTAGGGTTAGGGTTAGGGTTTGGGCTAGGGTTAGGGTTAGGGTTTGGGCTAGGGTTAGGGTTAGGGTTTGGGCTAGGGTTAGGGTTAGGGTTAGGGTTAGGGTTTGGGCTAGGGTTAGGGTTAGGGTTAGGGTTTGGTCTAGGGTTAGGGTTAGGGTTTGGGCTAGGGTTAGGGTTAGGGTTTGGGCTAGGGTTAGGGTTAGGGTTAGCGTTTGGGCTAGGGTTAGGGTTTGGGTTTGGGCTAGGGTTAGGGTTTGGGTTTGGGCTAGGACTTGGGCTAGGGTTAGGGTTAGGGTTTGGGCTAGGGTTAGGGCTAGGGTTAGGGTTAGGGTTTGGGCTAGGGTTAGGGTTAGGGTTAGGGTTTGGGCTAGGGTTAGGGTTAGGGTTTGGGCTAGGGTTAGGGTTAGGGTTTGGGCTAGGGTTAGGGTTAGGGTTAGGGTTTGGGCTAGGGTTAGGGTTAGGGTTAGGGTTAGGGTTTGGTCTAGGGTTAGGGTTAGGGTTTGGGCTAGGGTTAGGGTTAGGGTTAGGGTTTGGGCTAGGGTTAGGGTTAGGGTTAGGGTTTGGGCTAGGGTTAGGGTTAGGGTTTGGGCTAGGGTTAGGGTTAGGGTATAGGGATGAAAAGAGGTATCGGACCCCCATCCGATACATATAAACGTGAATAACTTTTGATAGGAGGGTCGTATTGACTTGAAACCAACGTTTTTGAACACTAACTCGGCCACCGCCTTTCCAATGGTACCACCCACTTGTCTCTACAACCTTTCGTTCCGGAGCTACGTTACTTTTTTTTCCTTAAAAAGCTGTATCTCGGGAACGGAAGGTCGTAGAGACTCGGGGATAAGTCTGGCATGTTCAGAGACCCCGAATTATGTCCAACGGAGCTTGGTCCCGAGTGTCTACGACCTTCCCTTCCCAAGTTATAGACCAAAATGTGTCCCCTATTGGAAATGAATGGGTACCAGATGGTTAGGGTTAGGGTTTGAGTTAGGGTTTGGGCTAGGGTTAGGGTTTGGGCTAGGGTTAGGGTTTGGGCTAGGGTTAGGGTTAGGGTTGGGGCTAGGGTTAGGGTTTGGGCTAGGGTTAGGGTTAGGGTTAGGGTTTGGGCTAGGGTTAGGGTTAGGGTTTGGGCTAGGGTTAGGGTTAGGGTTTGGGCTAGGGTTAGGGTTAGGGTTTGGGCTAGGGTTAGGGTTAGGGCTAGGGTTAGGGTTTGGGCTAGGGTTAGGGTTAGGGTTTGGGCTAGGGTTAGGGTTAGGGTTTGGGCTAGGGTTAGGGTTAGGGTTTGGGCTAGGGTTAGGGTTAGGGTTTGGGCTAGGGTTAGGGTTAGGGTTTGGGCTAGGGTTAGGGCTAGGGTTAGGGTTAGGGTTAGGGTTTGGGCTAGGGTTAGGGTTAGGGTTAGGGCTAGGGTTAGGGTTAGGGTTTGGGCTAGGGTTAGGGTTAGGGTTTGGGCTAGGGTTAGGGTTAGGGTTTGGGCTAGGGTTAGGGTTAGGGTTAGGGTTTGGGCTAGGGTTAGGGTTAGGGTTAGGGTTTGGTCTAGGGTTAGGGTTAGGGTTTGGGTTAGGGCTAGGGTTAGGGTTAGGGTTAGGGTTAGGGTTTGGGCTAGGGTTAGGGTTAGGGTTTGGGCTAGGGTTAGGGTTAGGGTTTGGGTTTGGGCTAAGGTTAGGGTTAGGGTTAGGGTTTGGGCTAGGGTTTGGGCTAGGGTTAGGGTTAGTGCTAGGGTTAGGGTTAGGGTTCGGGCTAGGGTTAGGGTTAGGTTAGGGTATAGGGATGAAAAGAGGTATCGGACCCCCATCCGATACATATAAACGTGAATAACTTTTGATAGGAGGGTCGTATTGACTTGAAACCAACGTTTTTGAACACTAACTAGGCCACCGCCTTTCCAATGGTACCACCCACTTGTCTCTACAACCTTTCGTTCCGGATCTACGTTACTTTTTTTTCCTTAAAAAGCTGTATCTCGGGAACGGAAGGTCGTAGAGACTCGGGGATAAGTCTGGCGTGTTCAGAGACCCCGAATTATGTCCGACGGAGCTTGGTCCCGAGTGTCTACGACCTTCCCTTCCCAAGTTATAGACCAAAATGTGTCCCCTATTGGAAATGAATGGGTGCCAGATGGTTAGGGTTAGGGTTAGGGTTTGAGTTAGGGTTTGGGCTAGGGTTAGGGTTAGGGTTTGGGCTAGGGTTAGGGTTTGGGCTAGGGTTAGGGTTAGGGTTGGGGCTAGGGTTAGGGTTTGGGCTAGGGTTAGGGTTAGGGCTAGGGTTAGGGTTTGGGCTAGGGTTAGGGTTAGGGTTAGGGCTAGGGTTAGGGTTTGGGCTAGGGTTAGGGTTAGGGTTTGGGCTAGGGTTAGGGTTAGGGTTAGGGTTTGGGCTAGGGTTAGGGTTAGGGTTTGGGCTAGGGTTAGGGTTAGGGTTAGGGTTTGGGCTAGGGTTAGGGTTAGGGTCTGGGTTGGGGTTAGGGTTTGGGCTAGGGTTAGGGTTAGGGTTTTGGCTAGGGTTAGGGTTAGGGTTTGGGCTAGGGTTAGGGTTAGGGTTTGGGCTAGGGTTAGGGTTAGGGTTTGGGCTAGGGTTAGGGTTTGGGCTAGGGTTAGGGTTAGGGTTTGGGCTAGGGTTAGGGTTAGGGTTTGTGCTAGGGTTAGGGCTAGGGTTAGGGTTTGGGCTAGGGTTAGGGTTAGGGTTTGGGCTAGGGTTAGGGTTAGGGTTTTGGCTAGGGTTAGGGTTAGGGTTTGGGCTAGGGTTAGGGTTTGGGCTAGGGTTAGGGTTAGGGTTAGGGTTTGGGCTAGGGTTAGGGTTAGGGTTTGGGCTAGGGTTCGGGTTAGGGTTTTGGCTAGGGTTAGGGTTAGGGTTTGGGCTAGGGTTAGGGTTAGGGTTAGGGTTTGGGCTAGGGTTAGGGTTAGGGTTTGGGCTAGGGTTAGGGTTTGGGCTAGGGTTAGGGTTAGGGTTTGGGCTAGGGTTAGGGTTAGGGTTTAGGCTAGGGTTAGGGTTAGGGTTTGGGCTAGGGTTAGGGTTAGGGCTAGGGTTAGGGTTAGGGTTAGGGTTAGGGTTTGGGTTGGGGTTAGGGTTAGGGTTGGGGCTAGGGTTAGGGTTAGGGTTTGTGCTAGGGTTAGGGTTAGGGTTAGGGTTTGGGCTAGGGTTAGGGTTTGGGCTAGGGTTAGGGTTTGGGCTAGGGTTAGGGTTAGGGTTTGGGCTAGGGTTAGGGTTTGGGCTAGGGTTAGGGTTAGGGTTTGGGCTAGGGTTAGGGTTAGGGTTAGGGTTTAGGCTAGGGTTAGGGTTAGGGTTTGGGCTAGGGTTAGGGTTAGGGTTAGGGCTAGGGTTAGGGTTAGGGTTAGGGTTTGGGTTGGGGTTAGGGTTAGGGTTGGGGCTAGGGTTAGGGTTAGGGTTTGTGCTAGGGTTAGGGTTAGGGTTAGGGTTTGGGCTAGGGTTAGGGTTTGGGCTAGGGTTAGGGTTAGGGTTTGGGCTAGGGTTAGGGTTAGGGTTTGGGCTAGGGTTAGGGTTAGGGTTAGGGTTTGTGCTAGGGTTAGGGTTAGGGTTTGGGTTAGGGTTTGGGCTAGGGTTAGGGTTAGGGTTAGGGTTTGTGCTAGGGTTAGGGTTAGGGTTTGGGATAGGGTTAGGGTTAGGGTTTGGGCTAGGGTTAGGGTTTGGGCTAGGGTTAGGGTTAGGGTTAGGGTTTGGGCTAGGGTTAGGGTTAGGGTTTGGGCTAGGTACACTTTGGGCTAGGTATGTATGTACACATACATATATATATACATATATATATATATGTATGTGTACATATACGTACACGTATATGTATGTGTACATATACGTATATATATATATATATATATATATATATATATATATATATATATATATATATATGGATAATATCTCCTTATTTCTGAAATGACCGTGGCCAAGGGTTATAGCAAATGTCTCCCAATCAGATGGTCGGTGGTTCGATCTCCACCGAGGCCACAGTCAATAAACTGTGTTAAATAAAAAAATTAATTACACATAATTATAAAGATAGAGTTTAACCCATTTGAAGCCTGTCTGCAAAACCTCAAATGCTTAAAATGGGTAGAACTTCTACTTGTAAGGTGTCAAACTGAGCATTAGCACAGTTTTAAATCTTTCACAACCTGCATTGATATGTTGCTCATTCAAACACTGATAAACGTCTAAATTTAATCTAACACACACACACGTTAATGATACACAGCCCTATTCATGGAGTGTAGGGTCTTAACTTTGTAGTTTTTTTCCTGCATGTTTTTCTTTTGCGTTGGTATCGTCTCAAAAATCATTATTTTACCCTCCAACAATTTGATATACACAGTAAGTGATTTTTTTAAATTGTAATGAGAACTCTTTCTGTCAGTTTCACACACACACTCACACACACACAGACAGAGGAACAAGCAAACAAAAGCATGTTTGTGTTCATGAGAATGTGAAGCACAGTGGGTCTCTGTGTATGGTGGCAGTGTCAGGCTCGTCCCATATACTTTGTTTGAGGGGGGTTAGAGGGAATTTCACACTCTTATACTTGACCATGACTACATTATTGAACATTTTAAAAAAATGCATATATATCTCAAAGTTTTGGCCTTATAGTCACAGAACTTTTTACAAAGAAGCCTTCACAGAGATCTCTGGAGGTAAGTCAACCCTCCTTCCCTGCTGAGGTCCACCTCTGAGTTCTGAGGCCCCTAACCCCTAATAATAATCAGAAGAAGAAGAAGAACTTCACTTGAATACCATTTATTGACTGAAATAATGTGGACCCTTTGCCCAGGAATTGCAATCTTGCCAAAAGGCTTTGCGGTCCCGATGGAAGCTTCTCACGGACTGGATTTGGCCCGCGGGCCCCTTATGACCCATGAACCGTCACTAACAAAATAAGCATAATAAAAACAAAATACTGGCCAGTGAAGCAATATTTAATAATCCTTTTTACTGAAAGACACAAGTATAAATATATGGAAGCCCTTTTCTGCCAAACATTACATATTAGATTTACATTTCTGTGTCATAATTGGGCCTACAAGATTAATAAATTAATCTTTTAGTTAAGTAGCCGTCAGAAAAGGTGAATTACTCAACAGCTTTATTTATTCATCTATTTATTTATCTATTTATTTATTTATTTATTCATCCTGGCATTTTTGAATAGCTTGGAAAGGTTTTTGACAAACAGTTTATCCAAAAAAACTGTTTCAGGTCAATGTTTTTTATTATTATTTATTAATTATCTGTCATTTTTATGAATGAATTATTTCAGCTCAAGTCATAATTAGATATTATCTCATTTTAAAACAAAGAGTTTTTCTTCTTTAATGTAAAAAAAACTGCATGATTGGTTCAACTGAAGCATAAAATAGTCCATCACAGAGTTAGATTTGATCATCGAAGACAACTTAATACAATAATCTTAGAATATGACATCACATGTTTATTTAATTTTGAAGCAGGCACAATGTGACTATTTTAATAGAAACATTTTATTTGGTGGTTGAGAAGAAGATGGCGGGGAGAGGAGGCGATGTGATGGAGGTGGTGGGAGAAAAACTAAATGTAGCCACTCCAGCCATTGTTGGGTTTTTTCCCCCTTTCTCCTTTAAAAGTACACAAAAGCAGCGCCAGGCCATTGTGGTGCAAAGCAGAGAGCAGACAGGGCGACCTGGGTCGAGAGGAGGCAACACACACTCACACACACAGACGCACACATTCATTCTTTCAGTCTGCCTCCCCTCCATCTCACACACACACACACACAGACACACACACAGACACACACACACATGCACACACACCGTATTCAGGCCCATGTTGTATTCACACGAGTAAAGGTGCATATCCCTGCTCTCTCCCACGCAGTGCTTTGTGTTGATTGAGCAAGTCTCTCTGGTTAGAGAGGAGATGAATGTGACATTTAAGATTGAAATAGCGCACACACACACACACTCTGTCACACACACACACCCCATGCACAGAAAAAGCGCTCTGTCATCATTGTGCTCTCGCCCGGAGGCTGAGATCGTGGATCAGACAAACCAATGCCATTAGCCATTAGAGAACAGACAAACAAATCTGACCTTAGATCAGCCTTGTAGAATGCTTACATTCATCTCCGTATCAGAGATGCTGCAGCTTCACATTCAGCCAAGGCCGACTTTATAGACCTCATCACCGTTTCTCAGTGCATCATGCAAACCTGTTCTCATTGCTGACAGCTAGAAATGCTGCTTTTTGATTTCTGGTGGATTTAAAAGGTGTGACTGAATTTTTAATGTGGGAGTGGCCATAAAATCATCAATACCTGTCGATCACCGTTAATCATCTTCTCTTAGTGTTCACTGTTTGCCTCCCTCCTGTGTCTGCTCCTCCCTGATTGTTTCCACCTGTGTCTTATTGTCTAGTTTTTTTTCTATGTCTTATTGTCTTGTTTTTTTTCCCACCTGTCTCATTGTCTTGTTTTCTCTCTGCATACATAATCTGTGTTTTCCTGCTGTCCTTTGTCAGTTCTTCTGTTTCCTCAGTGTGACTTCCTGTGTTTCTTCACCATGATTCCCCTGATACTCCTGAGCTCCTCGTGTTTTCCTTGATTTGTTCCCTCCTGATTTCTAGTTACTTTGGACTTCCTCTGTTTTTGGACTTCTCTGATATGAAATCCCTGAACCGCACCCCCTGCCTCTTGAGTCGTCTGTATTCAGGTCTTGGATTTTGAACCACGTTACTACATCATCTCCTATCCATGTGTCTGTGTGAACATGCTGAAGGCAGTTAAGTAAAGATTGCATTGTTTCACCATGAGATGCTTCACTAGCAAAGCATCTAATCCTCCACAGCAAATCGAGGCCCTCTGGTGGTCGCTGTGGCTAACAGCTGCTCTGTTATATAGGTCACAGCACTTATCTGGGCTCTCTGTATGGAGCGTTTATCTGTGATGAGACTGAGCGGATCAGAGGCAGACGGAGCTTTATGCCAGGGCTCATGATGCACTGCCTCTCGCCAGATGCATGGATGCCAGGGACTGTGGGCTGTTGTGGGTGATGCAGAAAGAGATGGATTTGTTCAGATGCTCGTTTATGTTGTGAGGTAGAAGGGATGGATTTATTGGGGCGGTCCTGCTACAACTTGTATCTCTCCCCAAAGTTGCCAATGGGCCCATGAGAAAGACAATGGAAGGATCCCGTTTAGCTCAAATGCTTTTTTTTTTAGGTGACCTTAATCATTTCTACATAGCTAAATGAGAGAAAATCTCACCGAAACACTGGGATAGCGAGTCTTTTGAAAATCGTGAGGCCAATTTAGAAACAGCACCTCCAGTTTTTGACCAGGACCAGTAGGATGATGTCATTGGCAGGCCACAATGTCTCCACCTTTTTTAAACTACAAATTTCATTTCTTATCATATAGGCAGTAATATTTATAAGCTAATAGATTAGGTTAATTGAACATCAGTATAAATGGATCCCTCCTTTGAGACGTCCTTAATTAAGGCCCAAGACAATGTTTTGTCCCATTTTGTCCTTTTTTGTCTTTTCAGTCAATATTGGTCTGTTTGATGCGTTTTGTTCTCAGTGTCTTTGTGTTCTCCCTTCCCACTCTGACAGTGTGTTATTTTCATTATCTAAGATGTCCTAACTGTTTTCCATTCTGGAGTCTGGGAAGTAGGTGGGCTGAAGGCGTTCTGAGTACTGAATTTAACAACATGAGGGTATTTTAAGTCGCCGCTCTTTCTTTGTTTTTCCTTTTTAAGCTTCTGTTGCCCAGCTCCGATGACCTCTTTACTTTTGACATCATTTTATTCAGTTTATATAACTGTTTCCTCTCTCTCTTCCTTTGGCCAGACCATGGCGGAGTACAGCTCTCTGCTCAGCGACTTGTCTGAAAACATCACCAACGAAGACTTGGAGCAGCTCAAGTCGGCCTGCAAGGAGGACATCCCCGAGGACCAGAGCAACAACATCACCTCCTCCAAGGAGTGGTTCAGCTACCTGGAGAAGAACGACAAGCTGGCACAAGGTGAGAAATCATGAATCTACCCTTGTGAACATTTGTGTAGAGCAGAGTCTGCCTGCTAACAACACTCCTCCTGCAGATAATCTGTCCTACATCGAGCACATCTTTGAGATTTCTCGGCGACCAGACCTGCTGACGAGGGTGATCGAGTACCGCACCACCGTGCTCAAGATCTCTGAGGATGATGAGATTGACACCAAGCTCACGCGCATCCCCTCAGCCAAGAAATACAAAGGTATTAGATAAACATGCAGATTTATTTAGCACTTTCCTAAAATATCAAGCTAATTGCACATGAAATAAATTGCTCCGATTGGCTTAATTGTCCGTCAAATCCTGCCAAGATTTACCCTCTGATGGCTTAAAAGAAAATTGCCTCAACATTCTCTCCTAAATGGCTCCCAACTTTAATTCTCAAGGGGTTTCTAAGGTGATTTACAGCAGAGGAAAGGAGGAGACATCTTTCTTTGTGCTTTCATTCTTGTGATTTTACTTTAGGATGAAGGATCACCTTTTGGTTGAGCAGGTTGACATAAGCTGTGACAACAGGAACATTTTAAGGGTTGATGAGCCATAATGGTTTTGATCTACAGTACCAGTCAATAGTTTGGACACAGTTTCCCATCCACTTGATTGGGAAACTGTGTCCAAATTTTTGACTGGTAGTGTACTTCTATAAGTCGCTACATTGTTCCTAAAAAGTTTTGACACAAACTTTTGAACATTTGGATTAGTCCTAAAACTTCTGTCAATATTTGCAGGGCATCCCAAATAATACCTTCATGAAGTCTCAAGAAACATTTGTATTAGCAACATAATCTTCTTCAATCTATTAAATTCTAATATCATGCGGAGAGTGAAACTGTCCTTGTAGTTTTAGTTTGAAGTACAGGTTTCTGATGATTTCTCTCTCTCTCTCTCTCCCCTTTCTCCCACAACCCTCCCCACTAAAAGACATCATTCGCCAGCCCTCCGAAGACGAGATCATCAAGTTGGCCCCTCCCCCTAAAAAAGTGTGAGGTCGCGAACCCTAGCCCCGATCTTTGCATCTTGATTTCTTCACTCCTGGCACTCCGATCAACTGACCAACTGTTTCCAACCAACCCCACCACTCCCCCACCTCACCCCCTTCACACGTACATGTCCCACACTCACACATGACCAGCCATGACACCCTCTGTGACACAGAAACACGCAGACAGCCACCTACAAAGCAACCAATCAGAGCGTAGCGATGAAGCACCCTTCCTTCCCAAGTGCGGGGGTGACGGGAAACTTCAGAAAAAAAAGACGTTATGAGAAGAAATGAGGAGACGGACCAACAGTGTGTGTGTGTGTGTGTGTGTGTGTGTGTGTGTGTGTGTGTGTGTGTGTGTGTGTGTGTGTGTGTGTGTGTGTGTGAAGAGAGTCTGCCCTCCATTGAAACTCTGAGTGGGTCAGTTCAGAATGAGTGAAATCTGTAAACACTGTTCAGTCTGTGATGCTGTGATTATGCAACCATTATTGTGTGTGTGTGTGTGTGTGTGCATGTCAGTCAAAGTTGTTATAGTTAAAACATCCAACCAGAGGAAAACTCAGCCTCCAAAAACTTCAAAAATTCTAATAATTAACCATAAAACAATTACGTTGTGCGCGCACTGTATGTACAGTGACACAAAACAACAACTAACATATTTCTGCAGTTTTTAATTGTCTTTTTAATTCATTTTGAAGATGCAAAATAGTCATGTCGAAGCTGACAGACTAAAAACTACTATCTGGAGGTAAGATCAAGTTTAAACATGTAATGAATATGTAGTTTATATGTTCAAAAACAAACCTGCAGCCAAATTTGACACTGCGTTAATTTATGTGGCGTGTTTGTAATGTGAAAGCGATAATTCGACATTTTGGGAAAGACGGTTCTTTACATTTTTGCCATAATGAAAGATCTGCACCACATTCATGTCTGCCTTTTAAATATCAACCCAACAGCGGGTTAGCTAGCTTAGCACAAAGGCTGGAAACTTGGGGAAAAAGCAAACCTGGGTAGCCTTGATTTTACACTTTGTTTTGTGTAGGGATTAAATTAATGACATATGTTGTGTTAATTTGTGACATTTAGATATGCCGGTAGTTAGATGTTGTTAACGTTGGACAGGGCGTGGTAACAGGGCTGAGCCTGTTAGCTAAACTATGCTAATGCTTCAATATCACCATGTAAACATGAGAGTGGTGTAGATTTTCTCAACTAAGTCTTGGCAAAAAGGCAAATTAAAAGTATTTCCCAAATTGTCTGACTATTCCTTTAAAGCCTGTATGGCTTTTTTTTTTTTAAAAAGCCTACATTCGTCAAGTTACTATCGTCGTGTCTCTTTTTGCCACATTGCCATGAGTTTGCCACATTAAGTCAAACTTAAAGGACAGGACAGTCACTGTTCCTCAACTAGAGGTTCTGTATGCATTCCCTTTACTCTCACATAGAAAATAATATTATCTGTAAAGAGCAAAAACAAAGCCAGATATTTTAAAAAGTATTTAAAGTTGATTTTCATAGGAAAAGCCAATATTTGCCTTGAGTTATTAAGAGAAAACATTTAGATGGGAAAGTTAGAGCAATTATTTCTATACTGTGGATGATTCCTGTCTATAGCTTTTCATCAAGGGGACCAGTTAGCATTAACGTCTGTTGTCCAAGCTGGCTGGAGATGTAAATATACAAATAATATATTTCAAGAAAATATAGCAGAAATAATATATTGACCCACAGCGAGTATAGTCCATAGAGGAAACTGTTGTTCTGCTGAAGTTACACCACTTCTAGTTTTGTAACTAGGTTTTCACCCGAATTTTAGCTAATCTGAAACTATTTAGCGCGTTAGCAAGCACTAAAAGTACGTCTACTTTGGACAACATTAGAGAATAAAAAAGTATATTTTGAAAGAGCCTATTGGATACTATATTTATTGTGTAAAAAAAAAAAAAGGGTTGCGCGACAGAAAAAGAGACAAACACGAAACTTTCTTTCACCCCTTTGTTGCCATTCTATTTGTCGCACCAAAAATAACTGACCTGTCCGAGAGAGGATGAACTAGGGCTTCTGGAAATAGTGAAGGTTAAAGAAAGCAACCATGGCATGTGATTATAAAACATTTACGTACTGTAATTTGTGATCACTAATGAACACAACGGCTCATAACCCGCTGACTATGCCATTTTCCTGCCATGCACCAACACAATAGCTAGCAAGACTGTTGAATTTAAACTATAATAACTGCTTTTTTGAACACTGTGTCTCTACTTTCCCCGCATTGAAGCCTTAGCGGACTTTGTGTTTACCCCAACATTTTTTCACGACTGTGAGAGATCGTGCGACGTGCTCCCACTCCCTGTGCACATGTCACATTAATCGAAATGTCTCTCACTTTTAAAGAGAGCAATGCTACTTTTATTCTGAAACTTGCTAAGGTCTTCAGTGTCGGTGTGTACAGAATGTCTGTGAGTCTATTTCTGGCTCCGTTTCTGTTGATATGAAAGCTGTAGGGTCAAAAAATAAAACATCAGTGTATGACTAGTCGTTTCTCCCAGCCCTGCCACCTCCCTCCTTCCTCTCTCTCGCCACCAAATTCCAACCCCGTGCCAACGACCAAGACTTTTATTTCGATCGCAGCTTCTGTGATCACTTTGTTTTTTTCTTTTGTATTGCTCGTATATCCCAAATCACTTACTCTAAAGAACAGGACTTTTATTGTGACAAGTCAAGAACCTGATAACCTTGTGTTGATGGATACTTGGTAAGAGGAGTTGAAAGTGTGTAGTTTCATGAAAGAAAATAAAAGCTTCTTACTCGATATTCATTGTTTGAAACTGGAAAAAAATACTTGTTAGACCAACTATTTCCTGTACAACTCAAGAAAAGTCTAAAGATAACTGCAATAGACACATTGACGAGTGACATCATGCACAGCTGTTGGTTGGCAAAAGCAAGTGGAGAGTGGATCCCAGACAATGAAAATGGGCTCTTTTGTATTTAGCGATGCTATATGGATCTGGACGTTTGTAATTTTATTATTTTGCCAATCAACACATGCGCAGTCATATTGAAAAAAACATTTCATATATCCATAGTCCTTTATCGCCTGCATTTATATGGAGAGTTTGATTCGCAAAAACATGTTTAATCTAGGCCAGATCGTCTTTTTATAATATTGTTAAAGTCCACCCTTAAATACTTAACACTGTTATAAATGCTTACTTTGAACTGAACCATTTTGCAGTTCAGGATTCATCTGTCCTATTGGATGGATTGCCATTAAATTTTAGTGCAGAGATCAATGCCCCCACTCAAGATGAACTACAATATAATCACTTAGGTGACTCACCTTAGCGCCATCATCAGGTCAAATATTTAATTTTCCAATCCTTTAGTTCGTGAACTAATGGTGCATTCAAGACAATGGTAAAGTCTGTAATCCCAATTTGGGAATTTACGAACTCTGAAAAACTCAACAATCAATATTTGGATGCCCTGATGATTTACCATATAAATAGCCAATCATGTTCATGTCAGTAAAGTTTAAGAATGCAAACACATCACATACAAAAATAAGTGACTTCTTAAAATCAATTAAATAGCATTTTTTTTATATTGCTGTCACATCACAATGGAGGACACCATGATTATGAGTTTTGAATTCAGAGTTTCCAAGCAAAAAAATCAACCTGAACATGCGTTCAAATCGTTTTGTCCAAATCGGAACTTGTATTTTCCCATGTGTCTTGAATGCAGCATTACAGCAGCTTAATTCGTGTTAATTTGCAAAGCCAGTAACATTGTAAACCGGGTATTTCTGGGTGGGTTTTCCCTTCATTGTTCAGACCAGCCGTCTTTAAGCCTGACCCCAAGTGAAGCGGTAACTGTCCTCCTCCCATAATAAGAGCCTAGAGAACACAAAGTGGGACCAGTTCATTTATCACAGAGCTGAACTGAGAGCATGTTGTCAGACAGAGGGAGGCAGTTGTACTTACTGCTATGACCTGTGGGTAACGGTCTTTCCCCACAAAAAAATGGATGTGATAATTAAATATTATACGCTAGATTGCCACTCAACGCTTTTGGTGATTTCACAAACCAAAAGGCAGGTATTTCTTTCTAGATCGCTACCATATGTTTCCATCACTGTACAAAACATCATTAAGGGAGGATTCAAGCAAATGTACTTTATTTGTCTTCTTTTTATTTGAAGTGCTTTTTGTGAATTTAGATGTATGCGACCAAGTAACTTTTATGTTTTGCTCCCTCACAATTTCAGAAGGCAATGGACTCGTGTCAGCAGTTGTGTGGTAATTTGTTAGCGGTTTGTCCATGCAATATCTGCAAACATGAAAAAAAGAAAAAAATGTCATAATGCTCGACGCTCCTGCAGCAGTTCCTGTTAGACGTCTTAAAATTTCTGTCCGCTTCAAAATGTGGCTATGCTTCAACATTCCCGTTTTTTAAAAATGTTTTTCACATCCACTTCCTGTTTCCTACTCCTCTAAAGTTAATCCCCATCAGTGTCACCTGGTACCTGTGGCACAGCCCCTCTGACTTTATCACCAGGCGGATTCTATGTTTGGCTTTGCTTAACGTTTTTTTCTCTGTAGCCAATCGGCACAAAATATATGAACATATCAGCCACAAATGATGTCAGATTTGGATTTCCATGTCCCAAGTACATATCAACTTAATGCTGCAAAAGTATAAACTTATCACAATATAGATGTGTTACTGGTGAATACCTGATTATATCAATACAGTATAGATGAATTAGGGAATTAAGAGGCAGATATTGTGTGAAGGCGACAGTCAATTAAAAGTCGAATAAGAGAATAATCTTCCCTTTTTTTTGTTTTACTTTTTTATTAGCTTGTAAATATGTATTTTGAATATCTGTCATTGTTATGAAATTAATTTATTTAATGCCTATATATTGTTGTTTTTTACGTATCCTGATTTTGTTTTACTAACTGGAAGCAAATGAAGAGGATGAAAACGTGTTGCTTATCTAATGTTAAGCCGACCATGCATCAACACTTTTATAACTCATGTTATTCTCCTATGTTTTGCTGTTTTGGCTTTGGGTGATGAGTTTGCGAAAAAAAAAAAAGTGATATTCATTTCATTGTATTTACTGATATGTAACATATTATGTTTTACTGTGTCGTATTTGATCAGAGGTGTTGTGGTCACTGCTTGTAAAATGATTTTATTCAGAGAGTTTCCAAATCATGACAAAAGACAAAACCAGTCACAAAGTCTGCCACACGTGTCATCACTTGCACATTGCACCAAGAGTAGGAAATTTAAAGAGTGTAGTGTCTTAAAATGTTGGTGTAGGTGCAGGAAGAAAGTTCAGGCAGTGTTGATGTCTGATTTATAGACTGCAATCTCGTAGGAGCTAACTAAACAAATAGGTTTGGGTTGGCTATCATCTCAACTCAGTCCTTTTATTAGCATATCTAGCAGAAAAAATAGATAGATATATGAACAAAAAGGCAATTGACAACCCTCACTGTGCTTTGTATGGCACCTTAAAGTGTTAAATATTAAATAAATAATTATAAAATAAAGTTACATTAATAAACTGTGTAAAATAAAATTGTAAAACTAGCTGAAAGGAATGTTGGTGACTAACTCTTCTAGTTAGTTGAATCAGAAACATTAGCTATGTGGCTAACTTAGCAGTTGTTAATGGTGTGTTCATGACAACAGTAAACTCAGTAATACCATTTAGAGAATTTCCGACCTCTGAAAGCGTGCGGTCTCATGATCAGCTCTGATAACATGTGGCTAATCAGGTTCATATCGATGAAGCTGGAGTAGACTAGTTGGCTAATATCAACTACTACAGACGCCTTCGCAAAAACTGTGACGCTGGAAACGACTTAAAATCTATTAAACAGTGTTTATAATATTACCGTCACCAGTCACATGATCGAGATGTCACATCGAGTAAATCTTCGCTCATTTACGCAAGAGTTTCCAATTTAAAAAATCCAACTTTGGTCACGCGTTTAAGTCATTTTGTCCGCTTTGAGTCCAAAAATTCCAATGTGTCACGAACGCACCATAAACTTGCTAGTTTAAGACAGACTGGGGACGTGAGATTGACTGAAAGGGCATTTTGAAATTCAAAAATCTTCATGATTAGGAAATAGAGTCTTTTAATTTGAAAATAAGTTTGATGAAATTACATTTAATAATCATTAAGTTGAACATTAACAATTTACTAACAAATTATTTTACAATTAATTGGTTCGTTTACATATTTTACACAATGTATTATTTTTATTTGTACTGTGTATCTATTCAATACTCAGCTCTACATAGTAGTTTTATCTGCTATTTTATTTGAAAGTTTTAGTGAATGGTTGAAGGACACATGGATAAAGTGACAGAGAGCGGATGTACCTGTATGATTATCAGTGCTGGGTAGTGTAGTTTAGGAAGTGAAGACTAGTTTTGGAGTTGTAGTTCTTAAAGGCAAAATGTAGAGGTGTGTAGATTCATGGAGTTAGCATCATTTTGAATGTGGCAGGTGTTGCACAAGAATGCTGTACAATGGTGAGATGTAATTGAATGTGTGGTCGGCCACATCGGATGAATTTGTTTGCGTTTCCTTTGCACCTTTTAATCGTTAGAGGAAGAGTCGCATCCCTGATTATTGTGCACGTTTTTTAACCACTCTTACTTTTTTTCTGTTAATTATCACAAGTAAAGTTTACATTTCAAGCACAAAATTTTTTTTACTTTCACATCGTAGGTAAAAGTGCCAACTTGATTCAGCTGCAAACTCCTGGAGTGGAAGGACATTTAGCAACTTCTCATGAATTTAGGGAACAATCTTTATTTCAGACGGTCGTATTAATGTTTGTGGTTTGATGGAGGTTTAATGAAGTGTGTGTGTTTGCTGTCGTGGACAATAAGAGAGTTTTTTGGGTTTTTTTTTTATCTATTGTGGTTTCAGCACAAATCTAGTCATTGTAACTGGAGGTTTAACATCTGGCTGAAAACATTCCTGTGGTGTGGTTCAGGTTTTATAGACATTAAACACTCAGAAAGCAGGAGTCGTATATTAGAGGAGGTTTTTGTAGAGGATTATGTGTTAGTATCAGACAGATTATTAACTTGCAGATTTTTTTAATTTGAAATTCACAATTTTCATTTGCAAACTTGACTTAGAGCAATTATTATATTATTATTATTATTCCATTAGTGTAGATGAGTGGAATTTAGAACAAGCTGGAAGAACATGAGCAAATGTGAACGTTTAAACATTTTGATTTAACTTTACTAAATTTAATTCTTCAACATTGAGATGAGTTGCTGGAATTTCTCACGTTTTTTGAAATGAGGATTTTTTTTTTTTTATCAAATGGTCTATTGCAAGTGAGAGGTGTGTTGTTGTTTTTTCCCAGTCAATCTAATCCGATTTAGTCAAGGCCTAATGCTTTATTGCTCAAAATGTGATTGTTGAGATTTACAGCTGTTGAATTTGGTTGGAGACAATGAAGTGATCCGGTTGTGACGCTGCTTAGAAAGGTGTCATCACAGCCACTGTTACATGGTCCCATAGCTTAACCCGTCGGCTACATGGGCTGCTGCTGTCGGAACCTTTTGCTGAGGTTTTTCCTCTCGTGGGGCAAGAAGTACTCCAGGATTTATTTTGCAATGACTGCAACGAAATATATTACGAAGTGTTATTCGAACAAATATAAAGGTGTGGCTTTTTGTCATGATTTAAATGAGACTGAACTGAAATTATGCCATTTTGTCATTGTGCTAAAATGAATATAAATATTATATATTAAAATATATTTGCTAACCTACGATTTGTCGCCTGGTCTTTGTGGGGGGTTGTTTTTATTCAAAGATAATAGAGCCTACTGTTGTTTGGAGTTGTGGAATGTAACCAAGTACATTTACTCAAATACTGTACTAATTTGAGGTAGTTATATTTTTGTTGCTATATGCTTCAACTTATTTCAGAAGGAAATATTTTTCTCTTTACTCGACTACTATTCTATATTATTAATTATGACACTCTTGTCAAATGCTTTATCCAGAGTAACTTACAATGAGTACTTTTAAAGCCCAAAGAAGAAGAGAAAGATTCACCTAAAATCTGGAGTCTATCCTTTCAAACGAACAAAGAAGTGTGATGCTGAAAGAATTTTTCTTTTTTTAAGCTGAGAAAGTTTAAGAGAAAGATTTCATGGTTCCAACGTAAATATAATTAATATATTAATTTTAATAATTACACTATTGGTTGGACAAAACAAGCACTGTAAATGTGTCAATTTGAACTCACAATTTGTGAGAAATACACATCATAATTACCAATTTACAGACCAATTGTAATGAAAAATTCCAGAAACAAGAATCATTCAACCATAGATCCAGGAGGCTCTGGTGGAAATCTGTGTGACCTCGCATCAACAACTCCACCACATCACTGTGAAAAGCCTCTTCTGGCTTTTAGCTAGTTAGCTCGCTATTTTTATATCACTTTTACTTTTCTGGTCTCAGCTTATCAGACTACAAAAATACCAAAGAGCCTCTTTAATAGGCAGCAAATTATCTAAAATTACGAATATATCGTCAAGTTCCGCATACATTTATGGGCACAACATTTACTTTAAAGGAGCAGAAAAAAAAAAATATGACAATGTCTTAGTTGGAAACTTTATCTTATAGGGGTCACAAAAGAATGTCAGTTGCAATGAAAATGATCACCTTTTAACAGCATCCAGTCCAGAAATCCCAGGGAATAAATATTTTTCAAAATCAAACAGTTATTCCTTGTTAATGAGGTTCAATGTATGTGGTCCATAAGTCCTATTGGTGCAACTGAGCGATGAGCCCCTCCAGCTCTGGACGGCCCTTGAAACGTGCTTGGAAATCAGCCTCAGTGTACTGAGAGGAAAACAGGGAGGGGAGATGAGGATTAGTTCAGAGTTCAAATTACTGCAGCTTTCTTGAAGATTGCATATGAAATGAGATTTTGATCAAAATCAAAACAACATCTGAGAGAAGATCCAGATCTCATTATTCTGACTCACTTCCTTCACAGAGAGTTGAATTCCCTCCGATTGATTCTTTAAAGCTACTTCCATGAAAACTGGACACAACAAGGCGTTCAGAGTGCTCATCTAGACAAACAGATAAATAACACTGATCAATAGTCAGATCTGCAGACCTCCTCAGGAGGTAATACCAAAGCCTTCAGTGTTAGAGCTGACAGGAGACAAACGTTTACCCGGACGACTCGCTCGTGAGTCTTGAGGACGGTCTCGACGTACATCTTCGTGCCTTGCTCTTGCAATAGCATGACCTCTGTGCTCTTGGTTGGCAAAGCATAGCTGCATGTGAAAAACAGATAGAAAAATGTACACATCGTATTAATCCTTGAAACACTTTTTTTCCCCCACTGTATTGCAAAGACAGAAGGATTTAAAGGATCTTAATCCATCATTTGAAAGCATTTTCCCTGCTAATATGAAACCATGGGGTTTATTTTTAGGATCATTTTAAATGTACTGTTCTTTAAAAAAAGATTTCAGCTTGAAGAAAAAAAAGGTTTAGTCCATGTATTAAAGTAATTTACTCTGAGCTTATGGTTGAACTTCTTATTAAGAAATGCCTCGTTAAACTCATAGTTGTTTTTGAGAAATAAATTCATTTCGCTCTTCAGCCTGATTTCTTTCATATGATGTAACCAATTCCATCACTAAGGTATAAATACAAGGAACTCTGTAGTAATTGTTACTTACTTACTTACCCACATTGTTGCATAAATAAAGAAATAAAATACATTTTTTTAAAACTACATATTACATACATAAATACAAAAATACAAAGAAAGAGAGACCCAAGTCTCACCTTTCTGCCACTTTGATGCCGAGCCGGTTGCAGAGGTTGTGGATGTACTTGGAGTAGTGCTCCACCAGTGTCATGTCGTAACCCGACACTTTAACAATCAGAGTCCCGTACGCCGTATCCGTCGCAGCCATGATCGGCTTCATCTGGTGTCTGTCTTTCTTTTTCTTTGGCTAAAAGCAAAGAGCAAAAAAAACAAAAACATAAACGAGACTCTTTACTCCAGTCATTTATGACATTATTTAAACCAGAAATGTATTTTTATTGTCCATAAATGTGATCTTACTGGTTTTTTAGGTACAAGATGTCTCCACCTCCCAATCCCGTGTGTCGGCATGGATCTGTACTGTCGCTCAATTACAGAGGCTGTGGATGAAGAGAAAATTTGTTCATTCAAAAACATATTTGGTATATAAATCTTGGGATGCGCAGCATAAATTTTAAAGTTAATCTGACATACGTAAAACATTAACGCAGTTTTATTCATTGCAGTATAAATAGTTACCCCAAACAGGATGCCTGATGCATGAGGGGGCCCTTCAGAATAAAACAAAGTCAGAAACAGTATGAGAGAAAATTCATACCACAAATATAAAAATAAACTGTTTTACCTCGTAATAAAGTGGTTTAGATAATATGGCTAAACTCCTGACTTACTGTCTTGTCGTATGTTGTAGGAATGTCTTTTCAAATCTCAGGAGTTACTTTGTTAGATAAAATGTCATAACTAAGAGAAGAAAATGGCCAAAACTGTATAAATAATAACCCGAGTCATAATAGAATCTTTTAGGTTTTAAATTTAATAAGTACACTTTCAATCTAAGGCACTGTGATCGTTATATGCTCTGATCAAACTCTTAAAAGCCTTCAGAGGAACATGAGGAACGAGAATTAGAAAAGAAATGCAACGACTTACCGGCGCAATGCAAGCGATTGATTCAACACTAATGCTTGTTGTGTGACAGAGACCTGCAACTGGACAAAATACAAATAACATCAGCTTCTATATTTACAGCACAAGGTACTCAAAAGTCTCACAAGCTAATCTGTAAAGCTGAATAAAGGCCTATGAAGGCTCAATGTGGCTTCTTGGTAACTAAACTTAGTAGTATCATAGCGGCGCTGCTGTATGACCTCTGCGAGGAACCGTAACATTTAGCGAAGAGAAAACCAATATTACCTTTCGACAGACAGAATTCATGGCTCAACCTCTCTTAGCCGGTTATTAACGAAAAACACGGATTGGGCGGTGCGGTGTGACCCGGTGAGTTAGCTACATGTAACTACACGATAAGAAAACACCATAAACACACGATAGTGCTTGTAGGGAGAAAGCGGAAATGCCAAACAGGAAGCTAATCCGTCCAATTTTGTGTCCGTAGTTCGAACGTGCCAGAACAAACGTTCCGGCACGTGAATGACACCGTATCCACAATCTTTTTTCGAACGATTGTTTATTTCTTTCTGCGCCTTAAAATACGTTGAATGTGACGTAACACTAGATAATTACATACGTTTACCAGTATGTTTTAATGAAATAACAAAGAGAACTATTTAAATAAATATTTTAAGAATAAATAAAAATGAAATTAAAAAATATATATTTTACATATTGAATATACACATTATGTATCTTGCCATTTCCACCTTGTCTGTTGCTTTTGTTTATCTTGCCTTTTTATCTTACCATTATCTTAGTGCATTTCAGCAGCATAGTAAACGGAGGTTTTTAGATAGTTC
>CM075183.1:19225280-19500280 GCA_037577475.1 Chaunax sp. Z400
GAGCTTCAACAATCCAGCAAATAGTTTCTATTTTGTTCATTACCGACTGTATTTTTCAAGCTAAAATCACAAACATGCTATTAAAATTAAATCTTCTCAAAATGCTGATATGATAGTGAGCTGAATATACATGGGTTTGGACCTTTGGTCAAATAAAAAAAGCTGTCAGAATGGATCATCTTAGACTGTGGGAGATTTTAAACAGGCACCATTTTCTGACATTTGTGGTTAAACTATTCCAGCTGCAGCTCTGAATACATTTAAAAGCAGTACTTACTGTTTTCCTGTCATCTTGTACGCCTGAAAAAGGAACAAAAACAGATGTTTGGACACAAATATTACCCAAAAAAAAGTCATTTTTCATAAAAAATAACTCAAGTAATTGTTTTAGTTATATATTAAAAAATATAGCCATTTAAAGTCATTTGAAGTCTGTGTGATGTATGCCGAGCGACGGGTCTCACCTCGATGAAGCGGAAGGGGTCGTTTTCCTGCATGAGGCTTTCGATGCCGCAGCGGACCTCCTGCAGACGGGCCTGGTCCTGGCAGATCCTGGAGATGTTCTTCTGGATGGCCGGCCCGTTGGTGTCACAGTGAGTGCGCGTGCATTCCCGCAACCTGGTGATGAAGCGCAGAACCTTGCCCTTCATCTCCTCACCCAGCCTGGTCAAGCCCTGCTCAGAGTCGTCCATAAACTTCTGCATGAGGGGAAGGGGTGAGGGGGAAAAGTGTACTTTGGACTGCAGGTATTGGTTATTTTAGTAATCAGGAATTCTACCAATGATTATCCTCATAATTATTGAATAAATAAATAATGCTTCATCTCAACCAGCAGTCATACTGATTGACTGATATCTTGTGTTGGACTTACCTTATTCTGCCTCTCCTTCTCCTTCTGCTCCTGGAGTTTCCTCTCTGCCATGCTGTGCTTCCTCTCAACCCTGTACAGCTGCTTATCCAGCGTGCCCTGGTCAATAGGAAGAGGCAAGATCACAATGGTGCTGAATCACAATCGATTTTAGGATGGCAAATATTCAAAATCCCAAATGTGTCAGTGTGTGGTTGAGAACATGATGAATTACTTCTGGATTCAGGATAAATATTACCCATCCAATGAAATATGTCATCTATTTATTTGGGGTTTTTTTTGGACATATCATGCCTTTATTTTGTTATTCATTTACAGTAGATGAGTTTCCTCTTCTCTTCTCACAAATGTGAGGTGACTTAATGGAACTGTGCCGATGACATAATGCTGTACCAGAGGTGTGAGGGTTCCCACTGTGCATCTCTGCATCAGCACATATAAAGACACACAAAAGTGTGAAGAATCAATCAAAAAACATATGAAACAGGATGAATATTCTCTGACTTCTTCTTCTGTATGTTTTTCTACTTCGTCTTCCTGCTTACTGTCGGCTACAGAGACCCTTCAAATGTTCAGCTTCTTTTTTTTTGCCTCCTTTTATACTTTTTTTGCATTGTAAGTAAATGGAGCAATCATCAAATCCTCTTCAAACTTACAGACGTCGTTTAATTATATCTAATTATATATTCTTTAAGTTGATCAGAGCAGAAAACCAATCAAGCAATCAGACGAACTTTGACATTGCTGGAGAAGCTTGAAAGCCTTACTGTTGAAACGGTAAAATCTAATATTTATAATAGACTCAATTCAACAACAGGTTGAATTCAACAGGTTTCTGGACTGAACATCCACAGAAATGACCTGGAAGCCTCTGAACTTCACTCTGTTCAGGAGAATGAAAGCACAAGAAGTGGATTTTAACTCTCCTATAGAAAAGAGCACAAAGTCATGTGACTCTTTCATTCATCTACACACAGAAACACACACACACACACACACACACACACACACACACACACACACACACACATACACACACACACACACTACCACAACTGACAATGTTCATTCAGAAGCATTCCAGACTCATCAAGACTTTGTGCGAGTTAAACAATGGAATGGAGCCTGAAATAGCCTAAAATAGACATTCTTATACACATTTATGTCTTTTTTTCTAAATACAGAGATATGTTATAAAAATTCATTCATAACTATGTAGGATGTAAGTTTATATTCAAGGGGATTGAAACTCGTTTACTAACGCTTCCTGAGCATTTTAAAAAACTTTTAAATGTTAAAATTTCTTACATAGTTTCCCATAATAATAATAATCATAATAATACTACAGATTCTATGCAGCATTCTACTGCTGCTGTGGTGCTGCTACTACCAGCTCTTTTAAAGATGACATGTTTTGTTTTTTTTGTTCACCCTTATGCGGCCAAAAAGAGAAAGAACCTGTGACCTACTGTACAGGTACAGTTTTAGTGAAACACCGTATGATGTCACTGACTTTCACTGTCAGTTTTTGCCGAGAGCCACATAGAAAAAATAAGCGTGAATCTCTAGACAACACCTTGCAGAAAGCCACGCTGCTCCAGTAGGCGGTGTATCCGAGGCGTGGCCTGCATAGAAGCCACGATGAGGATGGGGAACGTACCTTGAGATCTTTCATCGTGTTTCTCAGAGTCTTGATTGTGTGTCCCAAGTGTCCTCCCTCTACGGTGCAGGCGTTGCACACACACACCTTGTCATCCATGCAGTAATATCTGGAGTTGCACACCAAATGAAAACGGGAACCAGATAAAGCTTAAAAGTCACAGATGTATCCAGTAATACTGAGATAGTTAGTTATTTGTGGTCAAATAGGAATAACAGGTTAGTCGCCCTCTCTTGGCCAAAACTTTGTTGCACTTATAAAAATTTTAGAAAATTCCACTCAAACATCCTCTTCATAATATTAACACAGCAACATGTGCCTCCTACCTGTATATCTCATCATGATCTGGGCACTTCCTCTTCCAGAAGTCGTTCATCGGTTCTGTTAAAGGATGCTCGCGGAACGCTGGCAGCTCCAGATGTGGCCTCACGTGCTCCTGGCACATGGACACCTCACACTTCAGGCATGTCTTGACTGCAAATGTCGACGCAGCGGCAGCAGAAGATTCCTGCTTCTCGCCATCTTCCTGAGAAACAGAGGCAGCTGAAGACGTATCCCCGGCGGCGCTGGGGCCCGATGCATCGGTGGCAACGGGGGGGCAGTAGTCACATGGAACAGCCAACACGCTCCTGGACTGCTGGGCTGAAAGAGGAGTCGACAGCAGCTCTCTGGATTTTAACGCCGTGGCAGCTGAAGCGGTAGCTCTGCGCCGGTGACAGTAGTCGTCAGAAATATTGGCTAGTTTGAAGTTTTTCTGAAAGTTAGTGCCACACCGGTGGCTGTCACGGCACTCTGGGCAGCGGAAGCGACCTCGCTCCGCCTGGCGCCTTAGGCGGTCCAGGCAGATCTTGCAGAAGTTGTGGCCGCAAGGAAGCAAGTAGGGGTTGCGGTACACGTCCAGGCACACCGGGCAGGTGAGCTCCTCCTGCAGGACGCTGGACAGCTCTGGCTGGGCAGAGGCCATGGCAGCCAGAGATGGATGTGGTGGGAGACGAGAAAGTGGAATAAGGGTGAGTGATATATAAAGAGGCAAAGAGGTAGAAAGAGGTGGAGGGAAGGAGTCTGCAGCTTCCCTGATGTAGAACTTGGTCCTTTATAGATGTCAGGTGGCTGAAACAAGAAAAGTTTGTTATTACAAATGAAAGCATGAGTTGAAACTCATCAAATAGCCAACAACAATTTGATAATAGACTGTTTAAGTTATTTATTAGCAGAAATTCTAAACATTCACTGCTTTCAGTTTGTCAGTATGAGGATTTGCTTCTTTTCTTGGTTTCAGATGGACATAAATACTGAAGGATCAGGAACATTGTGATGGTTATTTTTCACTTCCAGTACATATATTAATTAGTAGTACTTTCACTATCAACTAATCTCTCGGCTGTTTGTTTGTTTTTTATAAACAGTCAGATTATGATTTAGACTGTGATGTATTTCATAATTTTCTTGTATCATCTTTAAACTGTATTTTCTGTCAGACCAACAGTGAAAAAGTCAAAAGAAAATCAGCAAGTCCTCACATTTAAGAAGCTGGATAGCCTCATATGTTTATATTAATTTAAGTTTTCAGCTCTGGAAGAAAGTAATCTGTCACTGCAGCCCTTCTCGTTTATGTAAGTAAAGCCGAAACATGAATTGAATTAATTGATAAGACCATCAACAGAAAAAGTGTGTCGTGTCATTTTTCAAGCACAAATGTCAAACATAGATCGTAAACTACATACATCTGGGTTTATGATTTAAGGATAAATCTTAACCAACTGGAATCACTTTGGCCTTTTGGGAAATTATAAGTGGAATTATTCACCATTTTATAGACAAAACAATGTATTACACTATTAAATAATAATAACAAATACTAACAATCTATATTTTCAATAGCTAGTTGAATATATAAATGTGATCAGGCCTTCAGTAACCAGGTAAACTTGATTAACTCTAATATTATCACTCACTTCTTCCTGTGTGTGTTTTAAAGTTAAAATTTAAGAATGTATACTAATACTTAGTATTAAAAAATACTTTAATTTAAGACAATAAGGTCAGTTTCCGTGTTGAAAGCTGTCTCCATTTAAAGACTATGAGATAAGATAAGACTCAAGATAACCTTAAAACCCTCCACCCTGCTGTTGTGATGTTTACATGAGACAAAAGGTGGTGTCCCAGTCCGGCAGCTGTGGTTTCCAGTCCTCCACCTGCCCGTCCTTTAACATAATGTAGGCTTATGAAGCTGCTGTGACCGTTTATTCATCATGGATCACTGGTTAGCTAGCCTAGCATTAGGCTAATAAGGAGTCAACCAATACTTAGCTAACTTGCTTCCCTGTTAACGTTAGCTTATGTCCGATGGATGAGTTGCTGGGACAGACAGACAGATCATACTACTTACCTGATAATGTAGGTATTAAAAAGTTGACTTCGTACCGAGGTGAAAGGCTGGTTTCCGGAGCTTTAGAAGCTGTCACTATCACACACGCTGAGGTTGACGTTTCAAATTTCAAAGCCGCGGTGCACCTGTCCTGACGGGGATAACATGTTGACGTAACGACAGTTAGCTCAGATTTTTCTTTTCCCACGGTGTCCACAAACAGTCCAGTCTGTGTTAGGAGTCCGGGGAAATATTCCAGTCATCCGGCATTTAGTTTCTTATGTGGAGTTTTCGACATTTGACGCAAAATGTCCAGCAGACCAGCACCTGTGCGACAAACGGAAGGCTAACTACAGCGACTGGGCAGGTTGATGCAGGGGAAGTGCTGCTTTCAGGGGTACTCGGAATTTGTGATTACACTGGGGGCGCTGTTCTGTTACACGAAAATTGTTGTCAAGGTTAGTTATTGTAAAATATTTGAAATTAATTTTAGCCAGTGTTTTATAGCGCTAGAAGAAGTATGCAGATGAAATGACTTTATAAAATTAATTAGGTTTTCTATGTGTATATTTTAAAAAGGTAGAAACCAAAAACAGAGCTAAAAGAAACAGAAACTGTCTCTATTGGCTGAATAAGCAACTCTTTGCTAACGAGCTGCTAGTGTCTATTTATAAGGTGATCAGTGTTGCTTGTTTGCAGCTCTTTATTGCTGCCTTCAAGTGGCAAAGTAAATCCGTTATTTCAGCTTTAAGTAGTAGTTTTATTACAAATACAGCACAATACAAACCAAAATTACTTATTGCATATACATAACAACAGTCCTCAGAAAAAGCTCCACAATTTCACTGTGCAGGAAGACATTTAGTAGGTTCTGCATTCATTATCCTGTATTTAAAATGAAAGAAAAATGATTCAGGGAATGACTGAGCCTCAGAAAAAGTACAATGAAAGACTGGTTTTGTGGGTGTGTCTTATTTTGTCATTGCTTATTAGAGCTCAGACAATGCACTCTTTGTGTCTCCATTGTCCTTGTCCTGTTTGAAGATTTGTTCACTTTCCCCTGCATGCCATCTGATTTTGACTTCAGTCACACCCTGCGCTTCCAGACGGGCCTGAATCTGAATTCAGATACGCAAAAGTATCAAACAATAGATTATGTTTCCTTCACACTGACTCACTTTCTTTTTCAATAGTGAGGGAATGTTTACTTTCTCTTTCTCTTTCTCTTTATTTCTCTTTATCTCTCACCTGCTGCAGCAGTGACTCACTCTCTGTTGGATGGTTCAGATTTACCTTGGAGTTTATTTTCACTTTCACCACAGTCCTCTTGAGTTTCTGATCTGAAACAGTTCCCAGAAAGAAAGAAAAAAGATTAATTTAAAGATTTCATTTTAACATGTTGCCAAAATATGTCAATATATAGTTTGTGACTCCTTAAGGAAAAGTAACAATATTTTGGTAAATAGGCTTCCCCGGGCGCCGCGTGTAGTGGCAGCCCACTGCTCCTCAGGGATGGGTCAAATGCAGAGAAAGAATTTCCCCATGTGGGACTAATAAAGGTATCATTATTAGATTTCTTGAGTTAGCTGAGAAGCTGTGACATCCAAAGCTACAACTGTTTCTAGCATTTCTACTCAATTACTAAGCTACACAACGTCTCATCTAGTTCGTACATTTATAAAATATTAACAGTCTGGTATGAAATACTAAACACATACATCTGTAGCCAGTAATGTTGGTTTATAGTAAAGTCAAGAGCACCAGCCCAATTTGATATCTCAACATCTACATTGGAGAGCCGCTTTCAGTGCCCTATATATATATATATATATATATATATATATATATATATATATATATATATATATATATATATATATATATATATATATATATATGTTAGAAAACTCCATGCATGTGCAAGAGGTTGTGGATTAGTTAGAGTAATCAGTCAGGTGTTGCCACTTGGCCTGCAGACATGTAGCACGAATTAGGCACTGTCATCAGCATATGTTGTTACCACAGTAACCCATGTGGATAGATTGGCATGTCCTGATGCGCAAATCCAATCTGACCACTTGCAAATAACAATGCAGTCAGCAGTGACACACATGCCCAGTTTGACCCACTCACCACCCACAGGAACTGGATTATTTTCTCCAATTTAGAGACCTGCATAGACATTTCACAGCACCTCTACCCTCCCTGGAAGCTTTATTTCCGTATTTAATCCATAAGCTATTACTCAGAATCAACATTTTTATGAACAGCCCACTATCTAACCAGAGTGCCTGAAGATACTGTGATCTCTAGCTGACAATATGCTTTAAATATCTGATTTTATAACCAAATCTAAGCCTGAATGAAACCTTGGTTTCACTCTTTCCTTCACTGCTACGCTCCTGTGATGCAGCGTCATCATATCACCACATTTTTCTTTAAATTACAACCCACACAACTACCTCTGAAGCACATTAACTTACCGCCATAACAGACAAAAGGGTAGCGGCGATCACAGTTATCGTCATTCCACTGATACTGGTCAGACTTGCTCATCACAGCACAGTTCTGAGCATTTTGATGATTATCAGAGGGATTTTTCCACCAGTTCCTAAAAGAGGTATTGCTTCTGTCGGACCACATCCAGTCCTCTCTGGCCAGTCCGATCCAAATGTCGTTGTTTTCAGCATTATTAAAAATATCTATGTTCTGCGCTCTGGTTTTCGCACTGACCAGGTCGGTGTGATGCTTTCTGCAGAAGCTCTGAGCGTCTCGCCATGTCATAAGTGTGGTTTGTAGGGAGTAAGTTTCTTTTCCCTCACTGTCATCTGGAAGAAAACACTTGTTTAACATGGATCCATCAGTCTGTGAGAGAGATAAAGGTGTAGTTATAAACTTTACAGGACAGAGGAAACAGGATTTAACTTTTATTTCAGGAGATTTGAGTCTCTTAATGCAGACAGATTTGTTTCTGCTGCTAAGGTTGGTAGTTAATTAATTAATATTTTTCTCATTAAAGACTGAGCCGATTGTTATCAGAATGATAATTTTTATGACTTGATCTGCAGACAGTGATCTGCACATTAAACTCCTCCTCAGTTAAATATTGGTGCATTTGTTTATATCAAATGGAGCTGTTGTGACAGAAGATTAGGAGGTGTACCTGATTTTTAAAAGGAACAAGAGATTCAATTAATTGGTTTAATTTATGTCACACTCAACAACACATCTATGAATAATTAAGAGACTAAATGCAACCCCTTGGCACCACACTTTGGACCCATGTAATCATTGTAAATGCACTTAGATTGTTTAAATAGGACTTGAGTTCTTTCCTTGTTTTTCTGTTTTTTTTTGTGGCTGCAGTTTTCTTATGGGCAGAAATATGCATCACTTTTAATCATTTAAACTTAAATTTCAATCTCTCACTTTTAAATAATTACATTGAAAACCGAATCTGGGCGGGACAATTTTATTTTGTCTCACTTAACTTGAATAAGTCCGCTGAAAACCTGAATCTGACTGGCCTAGCTTGAAACTTGATTAATTTGCAGCTGAATTCCAATAAACTTGAAACTGTATTTGTAACCGTGAGCAGGATTTAGTCTTTTACGGTTTTATCTTGTCATATCGTTGCTGTGACTTACATTCAAAGCAAAGAAAGGCCGCCTGTTGGCTGCAGTCTTTGGCGTACCAGTAACTGTCTTCCAGCATCATCACACAGTTGCCATATTCTTTGCCTATATTCCACTCAAAAACTGTAACTTCACCAATGCCCTCAGACCAAATCCACCACTCTCTCTGTGATCTCTCCAGGCCAATCCAGATGCTGCTCGCATCAGCATCGCCGACGCTCTCCACCAGTCGCTTGTGCTCCTCCATGTTGTCTACTGTTGCCAGGTCAGCGTAGCTCAGTTGGCAGTGATGCTGAGCATCGCTCCATGTCTTGGGGATGTTTACAAAGTGGTACTGACGACTTGCGGTACCTTATTGGGACGGAGACGTTAAAATAGCATCTTTCAAATTGCTCGGCTTTTGTTTGTAGATAAATTTCAAAATCCCACTGAAAATTGGTGCAATTATGTATCTGATCACGATTATTTATTCTTTTTTTTTATTCTTAATTTGTCCTTGGTTTTGGTTCAAGAGTAAATCTACCAGAAACAGAGCAATTTTTAACTCTTACTGGGAGGCACCATATCAGATCATAGGGGCTTTAAAAGCACATCATTTATTGTCTGATTTTACATTTTCAAGAAGGCCCCACTGACTGTTGAAAACTTATAAATACATCACTTTAGGTTTAGGTTTAGGGTTTCATGATCAAGGCGTCATATTATGAGGGTCAAACTATCCTGTGACTGTTGCATTTAGGTGCAATGACATAATAGTAAAACTGAGCTTTTTTCGCTTTCTGAATGCTTTTCTCGGGCTCATCAGTTTGTTTTGGGGAAAATATAATCCCAGTAATAATTTATAACCTCATAATTTACAGGGTGCATCATTTCCCTGAATAGAACATATTCATTCTTTGAATCAGAAACAAACCGTGTGGTTGAAACAATAAAAACCATGATACAGTAGATGTGGATAGTCAGACTGCAGAGCATGCATACCTGTAGTTTCAGCAGCAGACATCCAAAGCATCAGGAAAATACCTGCAATCAATAGCATTGCAGATGCTCGCAATAAAATGATCAGTCAGAATTTGGTCACAAACAAAAGTATCAGTTCCGTTAAATAGCATATTGGACCTATAATCATAGTTATTTTCTTTGACAGTGTTTTTGCTGTTGAGGATAAGAATAAGAATCAGAATATGCAGAATTAAAGGATAAAGTAGTTTAAACGCTTTAAGATCAATAAATAGATTTAGAATTGGTTAGTTTTACCTGTAAAAAAGACAATTCTAGGATCCATGGCTGCAAAAGTAGAAAAAAGTTAAGATGCAGTATCACAGTCTCTTTTTATAAAACAGATTTTTAGTGTTTTATCCACCAGAAACAAGCAGCAGAAATGAACTTACCGTGTAAAAGGTTCTTAATGATCAGCTGATGAGCTGAGCCTGCTGTGTCTCGCTGCTCTAGCCTGTACTTTATGTGGATGAGAGGGTTTGATCATAGTTTTATATCGTATGCAAACCCACCTGGTGTGTGATCAGCATGTATTTGACTAGAGTAATCTCTGGTAGGATTAAGGCGGATTAAAGTGACATGGTCAGGTCAAGACCTGGTATCTGTATTCTAATGAATCGCTTCAGAGATGAGGGAAATTATTGTTTCTTTTGGAAGTTGTTTGTTTCAGGACCAGCTGCCTTTTTAATGAATGAATGAATCCTTTTAAAAGTTCACCAAACTTCCTCAGCTCTTATCAAACCATCCTGACCGACGTCGAGTTGTTGCCTAATCAAATTCCTCTCAGTTTCGAACTCCGATGTATCAAACCTGACAGAGGATTTGTTTAAATCATTTGCATTTGTGATCATCCCCATAATCCCTTGCAAATGATTTCTTCTTCTATCGTCGTATCGTTGTGCGCTCCCCATCATGCCTGCCTTAAGTTGTGATCCCTCATCTGATTGATATTTTCTTTTAGTATAGCTCTAACATGTGTGCTTAAAGGTTGTTTTTTTCTGTCTCCATTTATCTATTCATCCTGTGGACTTGACCCACCACTGACAACACAAACATGAAGAAGGCTAATAGTTTAATGAGGATACAGTCGTCGTTTCTCGTGAAGCAGACCAAGATGAATAAGTAGATAGCACAAAAACATAGGATTTAGACACAGTATTAAAATGATCACTCATTCCTCAGATCATTCTTCAACAGTACAAAGTCACAGCAGCTGTAGTGAAACAGTGTGGGCAGCTCTGCTCAGCAATTAGCATCCTGTAACGAGAAATAAAAAAACAGGCTTTTAGAAATTTGTTTAATTAAATGTGCTGAAAAAATTATTTTTATTTTAAAGACAGAAGTAGGATTCCAATATATATGAGATTATTTGCTTTGCCAAACTCTTAATGTCTCCTGTTAAAAAGCACATTATGTATAAAAATAATTCTTATGGTTACATTAATGATGTTCCATAAGTTATTTTTATTATTTATTGAGGACCACTGACTGAACTGAAGGGACACCGCTTGGGACCCAAAAGACGGCACCACGTGTTTGTTTGTTGTCCACTTTTTTTTTTACTAAAGTTTTAAATCTTGAAGGAATAAATCAACATTTTGGGAAATAGAATGATTTGCTTTGTGGTCAAGAAAAAGGAGCCTGTAGGAAGTTAATGCTCCTCCTGTTTTTTGCATGGATTAAACAAATGAGATTAAACATGCTAATAATTGAGCTACAGTGGTGGAAGAAGATCCTTTACTTAAATAAACATATTCACATCATAAATATTATTTTACAACAAACTTCAATTCAAAATCTGAATGAACTAAAAGTATTGACTGATTGATTGAATTTATTTGATAAAGATTTATATATGTGTAATACATACAAATCCATATTATTATGGTCCTCTGCAACAAATACATAATAAATATACAAATTTAAAAAACCACTAAACAAAAAAAAAGAAAGTAAAACAGTATTAGCATATAAATAAATTTAATTTATAAAGAATTTTTTTTAAAAGATCTCATTATGCAGAACGGCCCATTTCAGAATAATGTGTGCTGGATTAGAATTATTAATGTATTCATGTGTGTCACTTAATGATGCAGTAAAGGCGGGGCAGTGCTATGTATAATTAATGTCAATACAAAAAGTAACTAACCAAAGTTCTCAAATAAAAGTAGTCGAGTACAAAGTACCACATTAACCTCTAGTGGAGAGGAATTATAAAATATCAGAAACTGACATTACTCTAGGATCTCAAAATTAAATATACTAGATTTGTTTTCCACCACTGGTGAGCAAAGTATTAAAGTCTGGACTCAAAACTTTCTCGTGGTGTCGTTGGTCGGTGGCTCTCAGCTGCTGACTGCTGATAGTTGTAGATTAAATCTGCATGGGGTGCAGCATTTTCTTTTGAGATTAGGAGGCGGCACTCACCCGTCGTCTTGGCAACCACCATCGGCGCTTCACGTTGAAAGATGATCCCATTTCGGTCACTCCTCCAGCTGAGAGTGACATCAGTCACCGACTGATTTTTAAAGCCAGTTTCTAACTGGGGGGTAAAACAACACCAGTATAATAAAAACTCAACCCTTCTATACTCTCCAGCTGTATGATGCACATGCAGCCAAACCCACAGGTTAATGCGTCTCTAAGGTATTATTATAAAGCTGAACATGAAGTAAATCTATGAATCTTTTCATCTTAAAGGAGTCTCTTTCAAATGCAGTCACATATAGACGTAATATTACTTTATAAGTTATATTTTTACCTTTTTAAGGAGTTCATCACTGACTGCGGAGTCAGCAAAATTCACATCAGAGCGCACCTTCATCCTAATCACACTCTTCTTTACTTTGAGACCTGCAGCAGAATCATCCTGTTACTATGAGCCATGCTTGTGTAGATTTAGTTGAAAACTGTAATGGAGTGTAGTTTTTTTTTTTAAGCAAGGAGGTAATTTTAGCTGTTTAAATAAGGTTAGTGTTCTATTATTGCAAATTTCACACTTCTGATCTATTGCTATTACTTATGCATTAATTCCTTGATGTGAAAGAAAGTTGCTGGAAATTGCATCTTAACGTCTCTGAAATAAAATTGATGAACTGAAAGTTTTAGTCACTCACCACCCTGACAGACAAATGTGGCCTTGTCGTTGCAGTCAGCAGCAACCCAGCGTCCATACGTTGACACAGAAGCACAGTTTCCCAGTCCAGGCGAGCTGCCCATCCAGTACCTGAAGGAGGTCCCGCTTCCATCCGACCAAATCCAGGCGTCATTGAACAGACCGATCCACACTACATTGTGCAGCCAGATGAGGCCTGTCCACGTCTTCACTAAGTTTGCGACATGTGAATTTTCGTCATGCGTGCTTATGGAGGCCATGTCAGTGTGCCGACTCCTGCACAGCTCCTGACTGTTCACCCAGTTCTGGATTTGGGAGTAATACACATACCTTCTGCTGCCATCCTGCTGACCTAAAGAGACAAAAAGGGAGATGGGAAAAGAAAAAAAAAGCCAGCAGGGGTCAAACAAGAGCTCACAGGTACGAAAAAGCAGAGCAAAAGATTCTATAGAGGGCTTTAAGGGCATATGGTCTAAAAATAAAGGCCCGTTTTAGCAAACAGGAAGTCCTCTTATATCATACATGTTTTGTAGGAATGAAAATTTTATGTAAATTTAAAGAAAATTTCCACTTTTGCATCAAACATGCTAAAACTCAATTTTGTTAAAATTCCTGATGTCTTTTTATTGCTTTTATTTGCATTTATTTGCTTTTCTGTGATGCTGTTTGTTTATTTTTTTTAAAATATTTTTTTATTTGAATCTATGTATACCGATTTTTTTGAGTTTTGCATTTGACATCTTTTTGTTTTTTGTTTGAACTTTATCTCAACTTTTCCTTCATTTCGTCTCGTTTCAGTTTGGCCTGACCGTTTCTCTGCTGTTAAATCGTCTTCCTTTGCATGTAGAAAGCAATAAAATGTAGTAAGGATGTTACATAATTTGAAAAATGTCATAAAAAAAGGGAGTTAATTAGCATCACATTTGTGAAAGAAACAAGGAACACAAGGAATAGGAGGACCTAAACATAATTTCAATTCAAAATGTACTAAATTTTCAGTGTTGATTAGTTTGAGTGGTGACTGAAATCAGATAATCCAAGCAGCTTTGTTGGTTGCATCACTTGCTTTCTAGCCTTTGCTACCTGTAACCTTGTGTTAATCACTTGCACCTGAACCTCACCTGAATCTACCTGCTTTATTCCATCAGTTTGAATGCTGTCACATTTAATTAAAATGTTTTAAAAGCACTTTACATTTGCTATAAAAAAATTTTTTTTTTTTTTTTTACTTACGGTCATAACAAACATAACCTCTCGCCTCTCCACATGATATGTCATTCCATGCGCCTGTGGCATACAGCTCTCCACACCATTCACCCCCTGATGGTTGTCCATCACTCCACATGGTGAAGTTCGCCACACCACTGCCATCGGACCACATCCACCTACGACTCCCTCCTCTCTGAAGCCCGATCCAGCTGGACTTCACAGGGCTGCCCAGCATGTTTAACAGCCTGTTCTTGTCGTCCATGTTGGTGACGGTGGCCAGGTCGGTGTACTTTACTCTGCAGAAGCTTTGAGCCTCGTACCAGTTCAGGCGTTCATTGATGAGGTGGTACTGCTGAGGTGCTTTAGGAGGAGAGTTAGACATTTAAACATACAGCACTGAAATGTCCTGAATTACTGCAGAACTGAACCTCTCAAAAATGTACACTGGAAGCTTTTGACTTTTAACATAACAAAATTTAGAAATACTGATCGTTTTTCCAGTTCTTAAAAACACCAATTTAATCATTATTTTTCTTTATATTTTCAGGAATCCATGGTGCAGTAAGCTGATTGGTCGATGTCACTTTCACTTCACTGCTTACATCACTCAGAATCCACTGATCTATTCTTCAAGATATCAAATTTTAATGATTATCATGGCCAAAAAACAACAATAATGTTGCGATATCAGCTGAAATTTTCCTCCGACATTATTTTGCATGGCCGTATTGGCCACACTCTGTATTAATAGCTACCTAGCTGGTTATTGCTGCTTCTTCTTTCATTTTATGATGGGTGGCAAACAGCATTAAGACGGATTAACACCATCTATATGACAAAGGGGCAAATCATTTCAGAGGCACTGGATTATTTACATCATATTATCATATCTATCACTGTAACCACAGGATTTTCCAAGAATCTTTGCCAGTAGATAAGATTGAGTTTTATTTCAATGGTAATTAAAATAAATATTACCATATATATATATTATTATTTAAAAGTGTGTCACCATTATCATCCAAATAGTGTGTTTTTGAAAGCTGCTGCCACATATTATAAATAACAAAGACCAAGAGGTCAAATTAATGTTAGTGTTGAAGAGGTACTTACTCATCGCAGTAGCAGTTCTCTGACACATAAGGACAATCCCTGCAATACAAACATGTTTATTATGTAATAAACAATGTTTATTTCTAGTGGTGTCAATCGAATAAAATCTTTAATGGAGTTAATCACAATAACAGATAGTCAAAAGTTTAAAAAACTTATGAACATATCGTATATATAGTGTTTTTAACATACTGTACATACATATATATATATATATATATATATATACTTCATCTTTGAACAACCATCAGTCTAAAAAACTGCTGCTCCAGTAAGTTATGAATAGTCCTTACCGATAAAAGGGATAGCATTCTGTAGCCACGTCATGTATCTGTGAGCCAGAATAAAAATAACCCTTTATGAATCTAATAACTTTTATGATTCATTACAGGAGTGTGTTGCTCTATAAATAGAATGTATATTTTTATGGACTCACCTGTCTTGTTGTTGGAACCTTGTTAAAGCAGCTCTGCTGAACTCAGGTTGTCTCTCTGGAACATTCATGGAAATTTTTGTCACTTTTTCATTTTGCTTCATGCAAAACTTGGAGGAAACACAAGCAGATTTGATTAGCTTTGGTCCCTTAACAACAGGAGGTTGAACAAATGTGTTTGGAGTCCCACCTTTTGTCTTTGCTGCTGTGAATGATTGGGTAAACCTTTGGGGTTTTTTTGATGCTACTGACATTTCCAAACACAAATAAAGAGAATATTGGCTTTTAATATAAACTGAGCAACAGTGGAAACGCATAATTTAAAAAAACCCTGTCATTTTTATTCACTTCTAACGTTTGAAGATACGAGACCAGAGGCTCTTCTTTTTTGTCTCCTCCTTTTTCTTCTCCTCCTTCTGGGAGAGCTCTTTCATTAAGGAAAATGAACAGATAAAGGATATCTGTTACAAGGAACTGGGGAAAATTGGACCCCCCCCTCCCTACTACTTTACTGGTGTGAATAAACATGAGCAGAAGTATAACCTAAAACAACACAATAATGTGCAGACAGAAACACGGTGCAGGTTTAAGAAAGAAAACAGACCAAACAAAACTACAGTTCCTTTTAATTTTATTACAAAAAAACAGGATTTTCAGAATTAACAGTACAACAGATCTACTCAGAATGAACAAAAAGGGGGGGCAAAAACAGGAGGATAAGTGTGTGTGAGACAGTGTGTGTGCATTTACAAACCCTATTTAAAAAAAGAAAGAAGTAGGAAAATGTATCTGCCCCCTTCAAGGGGACGAATCTTATTAGCACAATTAAACACTAAGGAAAAAATGAGGGGGAAGTAGACGAGGATGAGGAGGACAGGATCGGGGCGAATCAGAAGATTTTATATAAAACACTTGGCAGAGGATTCGTCAAGTCTTTCTTTTATTATTCATTAGTTAAGAAACTTGTCTTTAACAGAAAATAAACAATGCTTGTAATAAAAACCCACTTAAACACACATGCACACACACACACAAACATGAAACCCTGATGGATGGATGGAGGTGGAAACAAAAGAGAGAGAAGGGGGGGGGGGGATGACTCTTCACTGACCGACACGAAAATAAGGGGCTTCTACGTCTATGTACACAGTGTGTGTGTGTGTGTGTGTGTGTGTGTGTGTGTGTGTGTGTGTGTGTGTGTGTGTGTGTGTGTGAGGTGTACGAGTCAAAAGAGCCGGTTGGGGTAGAAGGAAAGGTCAAGGGTTAACTAGGTTTGGCAGTGTGAGTGTGTGTGTGTCTGTCTGTGTGTGTGTGAGAGAGAGACATTTAGGACCGTCGCTTCTTCTTGCTGGGCGGGGCTGATGGCCGGGCCTTCCTCTTCTTACTGGTGGAGGTGGAGGTATCCTCATCCTCGTAGTGGCTCTCTTTGTCAGCTAGAGGGCGACAACGCAAATAAATGAGACACTAAATCAATGACTGCACAAAAGGGTTGAGTCGGTTCAAAACTGGTTTGATGTCTAGTCAGACAGCAGCTCCAATTGACCCTTGAGTTAAAGGTCAGGTGATGGTAGCAAATTAGCAATGCTAATGTTAGCATGATGAGTCAAATTCTTACTAATTCTTACCCAACTGATGATTGGGTAAGAATTAGTAAGAAACTGTGATTTTTAGACCTGATTGGTACATGCTGGTTGCACAGCTCCAGATACAAACCTTTCCTGGCTTCTTCCTCCAGCTCGTCCCAGTCTTTACCGCTCTCCTCCTCGCTGCCGACTGACGCGCTGTAATCTAGGAAACACAGCAGACAGTAAGACCTCTTTGTGAAGGAAGCGCTGGACTAACACCGGTTCATTACGGAAATGTAAAGCTCCATTTATTTCGATTCAACACCATTTTCACCCGATTTCTGTGTCCATCACACGAATCACAATAAACCCGTACCAGAGTCCTCCGTCTCCGAGTCATAGTCCTCATCGCTGTCTTCCTCCTCCTCTTCCTCTTCGTCTGCAGATGGGTTGAATGTTTCGTCTTCCATTTCCGACTCTGAATCTTCTTCTCCGCCACTTCCCTGAGACGGAAAAAGAAGCAGGTGGTGAGATTTAATCAGACAAAAATCAAAAACACACGACAGAGGAAGTAAAACTTGGTTTGACGGACAGGAAATTAAGTGAAAAATGGTGTTTCTTTAGCAAGAATATCGAAGAAAATCTCATAATTGCATTCTGTGCAAAGAAATTACCAGATGATTTGAACGTACCTCGCTCTCCGGGTCCAAGAAAGACCAGCCTCCCTGCTCGAAGAAACCCTCAGGATCGTCCACGATGGTCTTCATGATCTTGGTCCAGTTCAGGGACTGGACTCCCTCTGTGTATTTGATGTCACACGAGCTGAGAAAGGAGACCGGAAAACGTTTTAATACACAAAAAAATGAATTTGTCTCGTTGATTCTAAAAACATTTATCAGGTTTATCCCCTTACTTGAGCCACTCCTTGATGGGATCGAGCGAGTTGACGGGAACGGCGTTTATCATGGTGACCTTCTTGTTGTAGTCCTTGTAGACGATGACCACGTCGAAGTTCTTTAGGTGGAACTGCACGCGCTCAAAGTGGACCAGCTCCACCTCGTCGAGCGTCACCACAAACGGCGGCTGGAGAAAGACGAAGACGAATTAGGGTTACAAACACATTAAATAAGTAAAAAATATGCTTTGGATATTAAAGTGTTCACCCACCCATTCAGTAACATTGACAAGGGAACTGGACGTAGGTTGTAGCAGACAGGTACTCCTGTAGGGGGCGCCCTGGAACCTATAAACCAAAGACACACAGGCAAACTGATGGGTCCATGTGCTTCCAGTTTCCACACTCCTCTTGTACCATCCTGTTTTTTCTCATTTTACATTCATTGTCTGTGATGACGGCATTCGCTCACCCCAGGTCTCTGAAGGGCACCTCGAACTCCAGCTCCTCTTTAGTCAGCGTCTCCACCTTCTCGATGAAGTTCTTGAAGGCCGACTTGAGCTTGTGCCTCATCTCCCGCTCCATCTGCTCGGCGTACAGGTCGTCTCGGTCGTGCATGTGTTGGTGTTTGCCCAGGTCTGTGGTGATCTCGCCGACCTCCGTGTAGAACTGGACGTCTGTGTGGCGCCGCTTACCGAACATGATGGCGTTCTGGGGTAAAAAGCATGATGCACAAAAATTAGCATTTTATTTTAAAAAGCTTAGTACAGTGTTCACAAAGTTAAATTTAAGTCATTTTTAAAATACCTGATAGTATACAATTCTATCAGACCCCCACTTTGGGAACCCCTGATCTAAACCTCAACCAAAAAGCATACGAGGATATTTCCCGACACGAGCCTGAGGCAGTGTGGCGCTGCTGTACCTTGAGGTGGAAGTGCAGTACGATGATCATCTCTCCATCACATGGCTGGAAGATGGCGTGTTTGATGTTGTTGTAAAGAATGTCCACTTTGTCACCGCGGACCGACGTGAAGCGGAAACCTGTGAGGGGAGGGAAGAGGGAGTTCAATAAAAACAGACTAACCAATCACATTGATCCCAATAAGGATTCTACGCCTGCCTTCCCACCATTAGTATGTGCCTCCAGTGAGCCCTGCATTCTCTTCTGTGCGATGTTGGGTCTGATGTAGAGGTCTTTGAGTTTAGGGTTGCTGCGGTTGAGGTTGATGACCAGCGAGTCTTGCTTGACGATGCCCTCCTTCTCTTTCTCTTCGGCCTCCCGCATCTTGTAGCGCTTCTGTACCTCCTTGATGATGCGGAAAGCGTTCTGCAGGTTGGTGGAGGGCACCGACGGGTCCCCTGGAGTTTTCAGGTTGGACGCTCGGTACGTGCTGGGTGGAAAAAAGAAGGGAGGCCAAGGAGGGTTAGGGTGTACATGCACAGAAGCGGAGGTACCGATGTACTCAGCTGTGGTCTGTGAGGCCATTAAATACATCGAGACTTGAGGATGGAGAGTTTTTACACTTCATCCCTTCACTTTCTTCTTCTTCGTTGCTTCCGTATACATTTGTCAAGCCCTTCTTGAGTTGTAGCTACACTGCCCCGCAACCATTTGCGGTGGTATTGCTCCGTTCCGTCTGTCTCGTCCGTATCCGTAAGCTCTATGAAAAAGGTGTCCGATTACGTACGGATTGAAGGCAGAGGACACACGGAAGGCTCCGTCTGTCTTTAACGTAGAGCATAAATGGGCCTTAATCCAATACGGCCTCTTTGGCGGTGGCATAAGAAATTTAAAAAATACTACAAAATGGGACTCATAAATTGCTCCCTCTTAATTTGACAGTCAGACTATATGTTAGAAAACTCCACGCATGTGCAAGAGGTTGTGGATTAGTTAGAGTAATCAGTCAGGTGTTGCCACTTGGCCTGCAGACATGTAGCACGAATTAGGCACTGTCATCAGCATATGTTGTTACCACAGTAACCCATGTGGATAGATTGGCGATGTCCTGATGCGCAAATCCAATCTGACCACTTGCAAATAACAATGCAGTCAGCAGTGACACACATGCCCAGTTTGACCCACCCACCACCCACAGGAACTGGATTATTTTCTCCAATTTAGAGACCTGCATAGACATTTCACAGCACCTCTACCCTCCCTGGAAGCTTTATTTCCGTATTTAATCCATAAGCTATTACTCAAAATCAACATTTTTATGAACAGCCCACTATCTAACCAGAGTGCCTGCAGATACTGTGATCTCTAGCTGACAATATGCTTTAAATATCTGATTTTATAACCCAATCTAAGCCTCTAAGACAAAAGGGTAGCGGCGATCACAGTTATCGTCATTCCACTGATACTGGTCAGACTTGCTCATCACAGTACAGTTCTCAGCATTTTCATGATTATCAGAGTGATTTTTCCACCAGTTCCTAAAAGAGGTATTGCTTCTGTCGGACCACATCCAGTCCTCTCTGGCCAGTCCGATCCAAATGTTGTTGTCTTCAGCATTATCAAAAATATCTATGTTCTGCGCTTCGGTTTTCACACCGACCAGGTCGGTGTGATGCTTTCTGCAGAAGCTCTGAGCGTCTCGCCATGTCATAAGTGTGGTTTGTAGGGAGTAAGTTTCTTTTCCCTCACTGTCATCTGGAAGAAAACACTTGTTTAACATGGATCCATCAGTCTGTGAGAGAGATAAAGGTGTAGTTATAAACTTTACAGGACAGAGGAAACAGGATTTAACTTTTATTTCAGGAGATTTGAGTCTCTTAATGCAGACAGATTTGTTTCTGCTGCTAAGGTTGGTAGTTAATTAATTAATATTTTTCTCATTAAAGACTGAGCCGATTGTTATCAGAATGATAATTTTTATGACTTGATCTGCAGACAGTGATCTGCACATTAAACTCCTCCTCAGTTAAATATTGGTGCATTTGTTTATATCAAATGGAGCTGTTGTGACAGAAGATTAGGAGGTGTACCTGATTTTTAAAAGGAACAAGAGATTCAATTAATTGGTTTAATTTATGTCACACTCAAAAACACATCTATGAATAATTAAGAGACTAAATGCAACCCCTTGGCACCACACTTTGGACCCATGTAATCATTGTAAATGCACTTAGATTGTTTAAATAGGACTTGAGTTCTTTCCTTGTTTTTCTGTTTTTTTTTTTGTGGCTGCAGTTTTCTTATGGGCAGAAATATGAATCACTTTTAATCATTTAAACTTAAATTTCAATCTCTCACTTTTAAATAATTACATTGAAAACCGAATCTGAGCGGGAAAATTTTATTTTGTCTCACTTAACTTGAATAAGTCCGCTGAAAACCTGAATCTGACTGGCCTAGCTTGAAACTTGATTAATTTGCAGCTGAATTCCAATAAACTTGAAACTGTATTTGTAACCGTGAGCAGGATTTAGTCTTTTACGGTTTTATCTTGTCATATCGTTGCTGTGACTTACATTCAAAGCAAAGAAAGGCCGCCTGTTGGCTGCAGTCTTTGGCGTACCAGTAACTGTCTTCCAGCATCATCACACAGTTGCCATATTCTTTGCTTATATTCCACTCAAAAACTGTAACTTCACCAATGCCCTCAGACCAAATCCACCACTCTCTCTGTGATCTCTCCAGGCCAATCCAGATGCTGCTCGCATCAGCATCGCCGACGCTCTCCACCAGTCGCTTATGCTCCTCCATGTTGTCTACTGTTGCCAGGTCAGCGTAGCTCAGTTGGCAGTGATGCTGAGCATCGCTCCATGTCTTGGGGATGTTTACAAAGTGGTACTGACAACTTGCGGTACCTTATTGGGACGGAGACGTTAAAATAGCATCTTTCAAATTGCTCGGCTTTTGTTTGTAGATAAATTTCAAAATCCCGCTGAAAATTGGTGCAATTATGTATCTGATCACGATTATTTATTCTTTTTTTTTAATTCTTAATTTGTCCTTGGTTTTGGTTCAAGAGTAAATCTACCAGAAACAGAGCAATTTTTAACTCTTACTGGGAGGCACCATATCAGATCATAGGGGCTTTAAAAGCACATCATTTATTGTCTGATTTTACATTTTCAAGAAGGCCCCACTGACTGTTGAAAACTTATAAATACATCACTTTAGGTTTAGGTTTAGGGTTTCATGATCAAGGCGTCATATTATGAGGGTCAAACTATCCTGTGACTGTTGCATTTAGGTGCAATGACATAATAGTAAAACTGAGCTTTTTTCGCTTTCTGAATGCTTTTCTCGGGCTCATCAGTTTGTTTTGGGGAAAATATAATCCCAGTAATAATTTATAGCCTCATAATTTACAGGGTGCATCATTTCCCTGAATAGAACATATTCATTCTTTGAATCAGAAACAAAGCGTGTGGTTGAAACAATAAAAACCATGATACAGTAGATGTGGATAGTCAGACTGCAGAGCATGCATACCTGTAGTTTCAGCAGAGGGTTTGATCATAGTTTTATATCGTATGCAAACCCACCTGGTGTGTGATCAGCATGTATTTGACTAGAGTAATCTCTGGTAGGATTAAGGAGGATTAAAGTGACATGGTCAGGTCAAGACCTGGTATCTGTATTCTAATGAATCGCTTCAGAGATGAGGGAAATTATTGTTTCTTTTGGAAGTTGTTTGTTTCAGGACCAGCTGCCTTTTTAATGAATGAATGAATGAATGAATCCTTTTAAAAGTTCACCAAACTTCCTCAGCTCTTATCAAACCATTCTGACCGACGTCGAGTTGTTGCCTAATCAAATTCCTCTCAGTATCGAACTCCGATGTATCAAACCTGACAGAGGATTTGTTCATCCCCATAATCCCTTGCAAATGATTTCTTCTTCTATCGTCATATCGTTGTGCGCTCCCCATCATGCCTGCCTTAAGTTGTGATCCCTCATCTGATTGATATTTTCTTTTAGTATAGCTCTAACATGTGTGCTTAAAGGTTGTTTTTTTCTGTCTCCATTTATCTATTCATCCTGTGGACTTGACCCACCACTGACAACACAAACATGAAGAAGGCTAATAGTTTAATGAGGATACAGTCGTCGTTTCTCGTGAAGCAGACCAAGATGAATAAGTAGATAGCACAAAAACATAGGATTTAGACACAGTATTAAAATGATCACTCATTCCTCAGATCATTCTTCAACAGTACAAAGTCACAGCAGCTGTAGTGAAACAGTGTGGGCAGCTCTGCTCAGCAATTAGCATCCTGTAACGAGAAATTAAAAAACAGGCTTTTAGAAATTTGTTTAATTAAATGTGCTGAAAAAATTACTTTTATTTTAAAGACAGATGTAGGATTCCAATATATATGAGATTATTTGATTTGCCAAACTCTTAATGTCTCCTGTTAAAAAGCACATTATGTATAAAATAATTCTTATGGTTACATTAATGATGTTCCGTAAGTTATTTTTATTATTTATTGAGGACCACTGACTGAACTGAAGGGACACCGCTTGGGACCCAAAAGACGGCACCACGTGTTTGTTTGTTGTCCACTTTTTTTTTTTACTAAAGTTTTAAATCTTGAAGGAATAAATCAACATTTTGGGAAATAGAATGATTTGCTTTGTGGTCAAGAAAAAGGAGCCTGTAGGAAGTTAATGCTCCTTACTCACCCGTCGTCTTGGCAACCACCATCGGCGCTTCACGTTGAAAGACGATCCCATTTCGGTCACTCCTCCAGCTGAGAGTGACTGACTGATTTTTAAAACCAGTTTCTAACTGGGGGGTAAAACAACACCAGTATAATAAAAACTCAACCCTTCTATACTCTCCAGCTGTATGATGCACATGCAGCCAAACCCACAGGTTAATGCGTCTCTAAGGTATTATTATAAAGCTGAACATGAAGTAAATCTATGAATCTTTTCATCTTAAAGGAGTCTCTTTCAAATGCAGTCACATATAGACATAATACTACTTTATAAGTTATATTTTTACCTTTTTAAGGAGTTCATCACTGACTGCGGAGTCAGCAAAATTCACATCAGAGCGCACCTTCATCCTAATCACACTCTTCTTTACTTTGAGACCTGCAGCAGAATCATCCTGTTACTATGAGCCATGCTTGTGTAGATTTAGTTGAAAACTGTAATGGAGTGTAGTTTTTTTTTTTAAGCAAGGAGGTAATTTTAGCTGTTTAAATAAGGTTAGTGTTCTATTACTGCAAATTTCACACTTCTGATCTATTGCTGTTACTTATGCATTAATTCCTTGATATGAAAGAAAGTTGCTGGAAATTGCATCTTAACGTCTCTGAAATAAAATTGATGAACTGAAAGTTTTAGTCACTCACCACCCTGACAGACAAATGTGGCCTTGTCGTTGCAGTCAGCAGCAACCCAGCGTCCATACGTTGACACAGAAGTACAGTTTCCCAGTCCAGGCGAGCTGCCCCTCCAGAACCTGAAGGAGTTCCCGCTTCCATCCGACCAAATCCAGGCATCATTGAACAGACCGATCCACACTATATTGAGCCGCCGGATGAATCTTGTCCACGTCTTCACTGAGTTTGCCATATATAAATTTTCATCATGCGTGCTTATGGAGGCCATGTCAGTGTGCTGATTCCTGCACAGCTCCTGACTGGTCACCCAGCTCTGGTTTTGGGAGTAATACACAAAACCTCTCTTGGTGTCCTGCTGACCTAAAGAGACAAAAAGGGAGATGGGAAAAGAAAAAAAAAGCCAGCAGGGGTCAAACAAGAGCTCACAGGTACGAAAAAGCAGAGCAAAAGATTCTATAGAGGGCTTTAAGGGCATATGGTCTAAAAATAAAGGCCCGTTTTAGCAAACAGGAAGTCCTCTTACATCATACATGTTTTGTAGGAATGAAAATTTTATGTAAATTTTAAGAAAATTTCCACTTTTGCATCAAACATGCTAAAACTCAATTTTGTTAAAATTCCTGATGTCTTTTTATTGCTTTTATTTGCATTTATTTGCTTTTCTGTGATGCTGTCTGTTTATTTTTTTTTATTTTTTTTTTTATTTGAATCTATGTATACCGATTTTTTTGAGTTTTGCATTTGACGTCTTTTTGTTTTTTGTTTGAACTTTATCTCAACTTTTCCTTCATTTCGTCTCGTTTCAGTTTGGCCTGACCGTTTCTCTGCTGTTAAATCGTCTTCCTTTGCATGTAGAAAGCAATAAAATGTAGTAAGGATGTTACATAATTTGAAAAATGTCATAAAAAAGGAGTTAATTAGCATCACATTTGTGAAAGAAACAAGGAACACAAGGAATAGGAGGACCTAAACATAATTTCAATTCAAAATGTACTAAAATTTTCAGTGTTGATTAGTTTGAGTGGTGACTGAAATCAGATAATCCAAGCAGCTTTGTTGGTTGCATCACTTGCTTTCTAGCCTTTGCTACCTGTAACCTTGTGTTAATCACTTGCACCTGAACCTCACCTGAATCTACCTGCTTTATTCCATCAGTTTTGTTTTTTACTTACGGTCATAACAAACACAACCTCTCGCCTCTCCACATGATGTGTCATTCCATGCGCCTGTGGTATACAGCTCTCCACACCATCCACCCCCTGATGGTTGTCCATCACTCCACATGGTGAAGTTCGCCACACCACTGCCATCGGACCACATCCACCTACGACTCCCTCCTCTCTGAAGCCCGATCCAGCTGGACTTCACAGGGCTGCCCAGCATGTTTAACAGCCTGTTCTTGTCGTCCATGTTGGTGACGGTGGCCAGGTCGGTGTACTTTGCTCTGCAGAAGCTTTGAGCCTCGTACCAGTTCAGGCGTTCATTGATGAGGTGGTACTGCTGAGGTGCTTTAGGAGGAGAGTTAGACATTTAAACATACAGCACTGAAATGTCCTGAATTACTGCAGAACTGAACCTCTCAAAAATGTACACTGGAAGCTTTTGACTTTTAACATAACAAAATTTAGAAATACTGATCGTTTTTCCAGTTCTTAAAAACACCAATTTAATCATTATTTTTCTTTATATTTTCAGGAATCCATGGTGCAGTAAGCTGATTGGTCAATGTCACTTTCACTTCACTGCTTACATCACTCAGAATCCACTGATCTATTCTTCAAGATATCAAATTTTAATGATTATCATGGCCAAAAAACAACAATAATGTTGCGATATCAGCTGAAATTTTCCTCCGACATTATTTTGCATGGCCGTATTGGCCACACTCTGTATTAATAGCTACCTAGCTGGTTATTGCTGCTTCTTCTTTCATTTTATGATGGGTGGCAAACAGCATTAAGACGGATTAACACCATCTATATGACAAAGGGGCAAATCATTTCAGAGGAACTGGATTATTTACATCATATTATCATATCTATCACTGTAACCACAGGATTTTCCAAGAATCTTCGCCAGTAGACAAGATTGAGTTTTATTTCAATGGTAATTAAAATAAATATTACCATATATATATATTATTATTTAAAAGTGTGTCACCATTATCATCCAAATAGTGTGTTTTTGAAAGCTGCTGCCACATATTATAAATAACAAAGACCAAGAGGTCAAATTAATGTTAGTGTTGAAGAGGTACTTACTCATCGCAGTAGCAGTTCTCTGACACATAAGGACAATCCCTGCAATACAAACATGTTTATTATGTAATAAACAATGTTTATTTCTAGTGGTGTCAATCGAATAAAATCTTTAATGGAGTTAATCACAATAACAGTCAAAAGTTTAAAAAACTTATGAACATATCGTATATATAGTTTTTAACATACTGTACATACATATATATATATATATATATATATATATACTTCATCTTTGAACAACCATCAGTCTAAAAAACTGCTGCTCCAGTAAGTTATGAATAGTCCTTACCGATAAAAGGGATAGCATTCTGTAGCCACGTCATGTATCTGTGAGCCAGAATAAAAATAACCCTTTATGAATCTAATAACTTTTATGATTCATTACAGGAGTGTGTTGCTCTATAAATAGAATGTATATTTTTATGGACTCACCTGTCTTGTTGTTGGAACCTTGTTAAACCAGCTCTGCTGAGGAGCTCAGGTTGTCTCTCTGGAACATTCATGGAAATTTTTCATTTTGCTTCATGCAAAACAAGGGAGGAGGAAACAAGCAGATTTGATTAGCTTTGGTCCCTTAACAACAGGAGGTTGAACAAATGTGTTTGGAGTCCCACCTTTTGTCTTTGCTGCTGTGAATGATTGGGTAAACCTTTGGGGTTTTTTTTATGCTACTGAAATTTCCAAATACAAATAAAGAGAATATTGGCTTTAAATATAAACTGAGCAACAGTGGAAACGCATAATTTAAAAAACCCTGTCATTTTTATTCACTTCTAACGTTTGAAGATACGAGACCAGAGGCTCTTCTTTTTTGTCTCCTCCTTTTTCTTCTCCTCCTTCTGGGAGAGCTCTTTCATTAAGGAAAATGAACAGATAAAGGATATCTGTTACAAGGAACTGGGGAAAATTGGACACCCCCCCCCCCCCTACTACTACTTTACTGGTGTGCATAAACATGAGCAGAAGTATAACCTAAAACAACACAATAATGTGCAGACAGAAACACGGTGCAGGTTTAAGAAAGAAAACAGACCAAACAAAACTACAGTTCCTTTTAATTTTATTACAAAAAAACAGGATTTTCAGAATTAACAGTACAACAGATCTACTCAGAATGAACAAAAAGGGGGGGGCAAAAACAGGAGGATAAGTGTGTGTGAGACAGTGTGTGTGCATTTACAAACCCTATTTAAAAAAAGAAAGAAGTAGGAAAATGTATCTGCCCCCTTCAAGGGGACGAATCTTATTAGCACAATTAAACACTAAGGAAAAAATGAGGGGGAAGTAGACGAGGATGAGGAGGACAGGATCGGGGCGAATCAGAAGATTTTATATAAAACACTTGGCAGAGGATTCGTCAAGTCTTTCTTTTATTATTCATTAGTTAAGAAACTTGTCTTTAACAGAAAATAAACAATGCTTGTAATAAAAACCCACTTAAACACACATGCACACACACACACAAACATGAAACCCTGATGGATGGATGGAGGTGGAAACAAAAGAGAGAGAAGGGGGGGGGGGGGGGGGGGTGACTCTTCACTGACCGACACGAAAATAAGGGGCTTCTACGTCTATGTACACAGTGTGTGTGTGTGTGTGTGTGTGTGTGTGTGTGTGTGTGTGAGGTGTACGAGTCAAAAGAGCCGGTTGGGGTAGAAGGAAAGGTCAAGGGTTAACTAGGTTTGGCAGTGTGAGTGTGTGTGTGTCTGTCTGTGTGTGTGAGAGAGAGACATTTAGGACCGTCGCTTCTTCTTGCTGGGCGGGGCTGATGGCCGGGCCTTCCTCTTCTTACTGGTGGAGGTGGAGGTATCCTCATCCTCGTAGTGGCTCTCTTTGTCAGCTAGAGGGCGACAACGCAAATAAATGAGACACTAAATCAATGACTGCACAAAAGGGTTGAGTCGGTTCAAAACTGGTTTGATGTCTAGTCAGACAGCAGCTCCAATTGACCCTTGAGTTAAAGGTCAGGTGATGGTAGTAAATTAGCAATGCTAATGTTAGCATGATGAGTCAAATTCTTACTAATTCTTACCCAACTTTGAGGTTAGCAGTGATTTTTAGACCTGATTGGTACATGCTGGTTGCACAGCTCCAGATACAAACCTTTCCTGGCTTCTTCCTCCAGCTCGTCCCAGTCTTTACCGCTCTCCTCCTCGCTGCCGACTGACGCGCTGTAATCTAGGAAACACAGCAGACAGTAAGACCTCTTTGTGAAGGAAGCGCTGGACTAACACCGGTTCATTACGGAAATGTAAAGCTCCATTTATTTCGATTCAACACCATTTTCACCCGATTTCTGTGTCCATCACACGAATCACAATAAACCCGTACCAGAGTCCTCCGTCTCCGAGTCATAGTCCTCATCGCTGTCTTCCTCCTCCTCTTCCTCTTCGTCTGCAGATGGGTTGAATGTTTCGTCTTCCATTTCCGACTCTGAATCTTCTTCTCCGCCACTTCCCTGAGACGGAAAAAGAAGCAGGTGGTGAGATTTAATCAGACAAAAATCAAAAACACACGACAGAGGAAGTAAAACTTGGTTTGACGGACAGGAAATTAAGTGAAAAATGGTGTTTCTTTAGCAAGAATATCGAAGAAAATCTCATAATTGCATTCTGTGCAAAGAAATTACCAGATGATTTGAACGTACCTCGCTCTCCGGGTCCAAGAAAGACCAGCCTCCCTGCTCGAAGAAACCCTCAGGATCGTCCACGATGGTCTTCATGATCTTGGTCCAGTTCAGGGACTGGACTCCCTCTGTGTATTTGATGTCACACGAGCTGAGAAAGGAGACGGGAAAACGTTTTAATACACAAAAAAATGAATTTGTCTTGTTGATTCTAAAAACATTTATCAGGTTTATCCCCTTACTTGAGCCACTCCTTGATGGGATCGAGCGAGTTGACGGGAACGGCGTTTATCATGGTGACCTTCTTGTTGTAGTCCTTGTAGACGATGACCACGTCGAAGTTCTTTAGGTGGAACTGCACGCGCTCAAAGTGGACCAGCTCCACCTCGTCGAGCGTCACCACAAACGGCGGCTGGAGAGAGACGAAGACGAATTAGGGTTACAAACACATTAAATAAGTAAAAAATATGCTTTGGATATTAAAGTGTTCACCCACCCATTCAGTAACATTGACAAGGGAACTGGACGTAGGTTGTAGCAGACAGGTACTCCTGTAGGGGGCGCCCTGGAACCTATAAACCAAAGACACACAGGCAAACTGATGGGTCCATGTGCTTCCAGAGTTTCCACACTCCTCTTGCACCATCCTGTTTTTTCTCATTTTACATTCATTGTCTGTGATGACGGCATTCGCTCACCCCAGGTCTCTGAAGGGCACCTCGAACTCCAGCTCCTCTTTAGTCAGCGTCTCCACCTTCTCGATGAAGTTCTTGAAGGCCGACTTGAGCTTGTGCCTCATCTCCCGCTCCATCTGCTCGGCGTACAGGTCGTCTCGGTCGTGCATGTGTTGGTGTTTGCCCAGGTCTGTGGTGATCTCGCCGACCTCCGTGTAGAACTGGACGTCTGTGTGGCGCCGCTTACCGAACATGATGGCGTTCTGGGGTAAAAAGCATGATGCACAAAAATTTGCATTTTATTTTAAAAAGCTTAGTACAGTGTTCACAAAGTTAAATTTAAGTCATTTTTAAAATACCTGATAGTATACAATTCTATCAGACCCCCACTTTGGGAACCCCTGATCTAAACCTCAACCAAAAAGCATACGAGGATATTTCCCGACACGAGCCTGAGGCAGTGTGGCGCTGCTGTACCTTGAGGTGGAAGTGCAGTACGATGATCATCTCTCCATCACATGGCTGGAAGATGGCGTGTTTGATGTTGTTGTAAAGAATGTCCACTTTGTCGCCGCGGACCGACGTGAAGCGGAAACCTGTGAGGGGAGGGAAGAGGGAGTTCAATAAAAACAGACTAACCAATCACATTGATCCCAATAAGGATTCTACGCCTGCCTTCCCACCATTAGTATGTGCCTCCAGTGAGCCCTGCATTCTCTTCTGTGCGATGTTGGGTCTGATGTAGAGGTCTTTGAGTTTAGGGTTGCTGCGGTTGAGGTTGATGACCAGCGAGTCTTGCTTGACGATGCCCTCCTTCTCTTTCTCTTCGGCCTCCCGCATCTTGTAGCGCTTCTGTACCTCCTTGATGATGCGGAAAGCGTTCTGCAGGTTGGTGGAGGGCACCGACGGGTCCCCTGGAGTTTTCAGGTTGGACGCTCGGTACGTGCTGGGTGGAAAAAAGAAGGGAGGCCAAGGAGGGTTAGGGTGTACATGCACAGAAGCGGAGGTACCGATGTACTCAGCTGTGGTCTGTGAGGCCATTAAATACATCGAGACTTGAGGATGGAGCGTTTTAACACTTCATCCCTTCACTTTCTTCTTCTTCGTTGCTTCCGTATACATTTGTCAAGCCCTTCTTGAGTTGTAGCTACACTGCCCCGCAACCATTTGCGGTGGTATTGCTCCGTTCCGTCTGTCTCGTCCGTATCCGTAAGCTCTATGAAAAAGGTGTCCGATTACGTACGGATTGAAGGCAGAGGACACACGGAAGGCTCCGTCTGTCTTTAACGTAGAGCATAAATGGGCCTTAATCCAATATGGCCTCTTTGGCGGGGGCATAAAAAATAAAAAATCTTAATTTGACAGTCAGACTAAAATACTGGCTACATGTATAACAGTAAAATAAGTTCATTACACCAAAGTTTAGGATTTTGAACCAAAAATTTTGACAAATTTGGGCTCTCTCGACTGAAAATTGAGTAAATCTTCCCTGTAAATAGTTCAGACTCACATCTCTTTAACAAATGTGGCATCGGGGTTGGGGAAGATGTTCCCCTCCTGTCGTCCTAGATAAGTGCCGGGGACGTAGAAGTTGATCCTCAGGTAGGTGTAGTCTCCTTCAACAGACATACTGATGTTCTGGACAGGGAAAGGCAAGAGACGTCAAAAACATCAGTCAGTGTGAAAAAGATTCATCTGCCCTCATCATCATCATCATCACCATCATCTGGATGTGACCTCGGCGTACCTTGATGGTGGCGATGTGGAACGGTGTGGCAATGCCAAAAACGGGCATGATGACGGTCTCGTACTTTTTGTCGATGAAGATCTTCATTTCTCTGATCTCCTTTTCTCGGGGCATCTGGGAGACGTTCTTGTAGGATACGTTGGATTTTCTGGCCCTGAGAGAGAGAAAAATGAAAAGGGGTGGATTATGATCATGAACAAATCACCTACTGCTGTCTTTGAGCATCACTTAAACAAGTGGGCAGCTTTTCACTAATCTAGAATTGCAGAAATATTGAGTGTTTTACTCATGTCTGATGTAAAACCTTAAAAAAAAGAAAATTCTTCCTCTATAAAAACACAAAGCTAAACTACAACTACCCCCTATTTGGAACTGGATTTTGGCTCCACAGGCTATGAGGGTGTGTCTCCAGGTAGTGAGGTCTAGGAGAGGGTCCGACACTCACTTCTGAATCTGCTGCTCTCCTTTCTGCTCCGTCAGACGACGCTTGGCTTCTTCATTCAAATGATTGGCCAACTCCTTCTGGTGGGCTCGCCTCTTCTCCTCCGCCGTCATCTCATTCTGAGTTCAACAACATACACAACTGAGTGATCACACAGAGACACCAGATCCATGACGCTGTTTCTCCAAAAACAGAATATGGGAAATAAAATAACACACATGCAGAATACAAACATGTGTTACAGTTGTAAATGATTTGGGGAAAGAAAACAAAAAAACAAACAAACACAAAAACTCACTCAAAAAAAAAAAAATCCAACAACAAAAAAACCAACAACTTTTTCCATCAGTATGTGGGTTTTTAAAACTGAACCAGTTCAGTCGGTGAGATTTTAGGAAAAAATGAATACTTACCTTCCCAAGTAGCTGGTAGAGTACAAAGAGATTCACACCCTTAGTTATAGACACTCCGTCAAGGAGGCAAAGTGACACTAATCCCATATTTAACCACACGTACACACATCCACCCACACTCACTCTGGTTCTGTCTGCGAGCAGCGCAGCACTGCGAGCTCCCTTCCCCAGCAGCTCCTCAGCGTCGTCTCCGTCCTCCTCCTCCTCATCCTCCTCGTCGTCATTCTAGGAAAGAAAAGGGGGAAAACAAGACAGCTTGAATGACGCAGAACTGATCGCTTATAAATAGAGGCAGCGGGTGGGAAAGGAAAGGGGGAAAAAATAATAATAAATAATAAAAAAAATAAAAATTTTGCGGTCGCTAAAGTAGCGACGGCCATTGATTTTTGCTGTGCAGGATACTCCTTGCGTGCCGAGCATCGACCAATAAGAGGTCTGTAACGTTTCACCTGGCCTTTTAGTACCTGCTCTGCTCGCTTGGAACCGCAACAGAGGAGGTACTAAAAAAAGTGGTACTAGGTACCAGGTACTTTTTACCTAATGGAAAACCAAAAAAGGGCGAGTAGAGTCAAGCAGCACCGGTACTACGCAGCGGAAATGAGGCTTTAGTTTTGTTGGCATTTGTTCGTAAAAGTTGTAATGGAGAGCGAAGGCGCTTACCTTCAAGAAGATTCCAACATTTTTTATCTTTTTCTTCACTGGTGTGAGTATCGTGGCAGCTTCTTCCTGTTAGAGAGACATTTTAGGTTGTAATAAATATGTCGTAAAAGTCGATCAATCAGACCGTGTGATGGAGAAATAAAATAAGATTCTGATTAGATGTGACTGCTTATCGATGCCCAGGAAAGCTCTTATTTAGGAGTTGCGTTGAGTCCAATCTCACCTCGTTGATTTGTACCGAGTCACCGATAAATAAGGCGTATTTCTTCTGCTCCTCTTTCTTGCCGTCTTTATTCACGAGGTCAGCAAACCCTAAACTGATACTCAACACCATCCCTGGAGGAGACACAAGCAAGCTTTGATTAAAAAAGTTATTTTCTATCATATTTAAAGGCTGTGCGAGGATAGAGGTGACTAATAATGCAACTATAAAACACGTCTCACCTTTTTTAAGTTTGTACTGGTTTTTGGCATTAAGAACCAAAGAGCCTTCTCTGAACTCGATCCCCATTGCAAAGCTACAAATAAAAAAAAAAAGTTAAGATGCGACTTGTATGTTAATGTGTGAGTATTTGGGGGAAAAACGATGCCATTTGTATGCATTTACCCGAGGTTTTTTGTCAGCTTCGGTACAAGGTCTGCCTTCTCTTTCTTCACATACTCTAGAACGGTGTTGTAGGCGTCGCAGATTTTTACACCTGTGGAGGAGACCGAAAGAAAATGTTCATAAACAGCAAAAACAATATCACTTCCCTTTTTTTAAACTTTAATTGGCAACAGTTGCCTAGCTGCTTATTAGAATTACCCACTAACATCACACTTGCTAGCTTGAACAAGTACTGAAGGCTCCCACACTCCCAGCGAACTCCTGAACGCACCGTGTTTGAGCTGTTTGAGCAGCTCCTCCTCCACCTGCAGCAGGAAGTTGTAGTTGTCCTGCATCTCCTGAGGGGGGTCCACCATGAGGGTGCGCACCAGGTTCGAGCAGTACGACTTGTAGCGGATTCCCATGGCACACGTGATCGCACCGAAGTGAATGTGGTTCTTATCGCTGCAACAGAAAAGGCGTGGGGGGGAAATAATCAGAGTAAATCTAACTCAAAATGACACAAACTGCATTTTTCTGGGTCATTACAAAATGTTCAAGACTGGAATTGACTTTTCTATAAATCTTGCAGAGAGGAATCAGTCTTCTAATAACTACCAATTAATCCTCCAACATGATCAAACATTGCCCAGTTATGCTTTTCTTTGTCTAATATGATAATAAAAAATTAATTTTTTTGAGCTGTTGCTCTTGATTTTGACTTAACCATTTTCTGACATTTAATAGAGCAAATGACTGATTGAGCAAATAATCATAAGATTGATCAACGTGCAGGTTAAACTAAGTTAAAAGTAATATCTCCACCTGTGCTGAACCTACAAATAAACCACCAACGCATCTCTGTTAAGGTGACATGAGCTACCTGACGACGCTGAACTTGAGGCTGTAGTTCCCTCCGCTCTGGATGATGGGAGGATAACACATCTCCACCGTGGAGGGATCTGCACCGCCCAGGTACTTCTTCTCCTCGATGGCCTTCTCGACCGACTCGGCCAGCTTGCTGTGACGCACTTTCTGTTTTGGTAGAGGCGGAATGAGATGCGTTTTGTTCCAACATGGCTATCTCATGGCTAACCCTGTAGTCGCATCAGCAAAAAATTAGCAACGTATGCATTGTAACATATTTGTAATGACGTATTAACGACTGAAACCAGATGCAGATGATATAATTACTTATATTTTGCCATAATAAATTGTAACAGGGTTAATCTTAGAATTTATTTTTTCCCCCACTATTGTCGCTGTAAGAAATTTCCAATATCTCAGATGAGAAATAGCAACAAAGCGGCTGACATGCTCATAATTACATCCAAAAAATATGATGTAAATGCAGCATAAGAGGGATGGAACACAGGCTGAGAAATGTCTGTTTGTTTCAGTACAAACTACCAGCATTAGTCCAGTAAATCTGTGTCAAAATCAGTTCAGACATTAATCCACTGTTCCTTATACTCACCTCATCTGCATCCACGATCTCCATGACGCGCTCCTTGAAGAATTTGGAGTAAACCTCGCTGGTGATGGCCGCCGCCTTCTTCATCAGGCCCAGCTCTCCGTCTTCCTTCACCGCCATCGTGTAGGCGACCACGGCGCTGATGTCTACCTGCAGGCCGGACGCGATGCAAAAAGGGGATTTCAGACTTTGAAAATGAAAATACAAGACGCATGCTCTTTGAATGCAGACTTAACTGATCGTTTGTACCTTCTCCAACCCCTCGGCTGTGATCGTGTCGTTCCAGCTCTTCATGTACTCTCCGGGGAATTTGTCCTTGCTGAAGATTCCCACCGTCTTGCCTTCTTTGCTGCCTCTGATTGCCTCGATCATCTTGTCAAAGTTGGCCTTGTTGCTTTCGTTCTGAGACGCAAATGGCAATGAAAGTTTTTCACGAATCTCATTTTCTCTGACAAAGGTACATCAGAAGTTTATGATAATGTAATTATTTTAATTAATACTGGTGGCTATTCATGCCTATGCATTTAAACCAGAGGATCATATTTTTTTTTTTTTTTTCTCCACTTATTTTAATTATTGATGCAGAGGAGGAAGCAAATCTAGTTTCTCAAACTGACAATAAATTCCTTCAACCATATCTTCAAAAAATGTGTACATAATTGTAGAAAAGTAGGGTATTTGTCTTTTACTTCAGGTTACCTTTTCTCTGGTGAGCAGTGTGATTGGCGGGACACCGTTGGCGTTCTCGTTGCCTTTTGTTACAGCCACTTGCTTGAGGAAATCCACCTTCTTCTTGCTGGCGAGGAAGATGATTTTGGTGTCGCAAAAGACCATGATGGTGTCTGTCAGCTCGTAGCCAAACAGCCATGTCTGGGGAGAAAAAAAGGGCAAAAAGAAGAGATGAGTTCAACCAAAATATTTGTACCGAGTAAGGCATCTGTATAACCTTCATTAATTTATATATAGTGATGTTAATGACATGAGGAAGAAGTTGGCCTGTTTTCACAGTGCATGTAAATACAGGGTGCGGCCAGATCTTTCAAAAAAAAAGCTGATGCTTCGACACAACCATCAACAATATTCACCTCAGCCAACGAGATTTGGAGGAGGGTGTGTGATCACTCAGGATTGTCTGTCTGCAAGATATCCAGAAATATTTGTTGACAGATTTTGGTGAAGTTTTGTGTAGGGGTGGATCTTGGGCCAAGGATGGACAACTCATGATGTTCCACACCTATGCACAATTGGATCCAGATCATAATCCTGATCTGGGAGATTAAAATAGAAATTTGGAGGGGGGGCAATATGCAATGGGTCACAGTACGATAACAGAGAGGGGGAGACACATTTGTCTCTACTCTATTCTTACTTTAGTTACAATGGCGTTGGCGGAGGTATGAGCTCTGAGTTTTCTAGTTTAACATTCTATTCAGCAGAAACACACTCATATAAATCCAGAGGAAAAGGACAAACAAGTACCAATGCAGGTTCCATACACATTTAATATTATTTATACTATGGCCACAATGCTTACAAAATAATTTCCGGTAAATTTATCGTGCATGGAACGTGAAAAGACTGAGAGAAATTCCCTGTATCTGTTTGTGCATCCTCAGCGATCCCTGCATGCCACTGAGACTGGGATGTGATCTTACCTGTATGGCTGTGGATTTGGCGTACACAATTTCCTCATCCACTCCCACAGACACCACAATGGCATCGATTTTGCCAAACTCATCTTCTCCTTTCTGGAAAGCACAAAGAAACGCAATTTAATGTAATTATTTAATTTAAAAAAAAAAAATTAAAGGATCAGTCTGAGGTGCTGCCCACTCCAGCCACTATAACTCTTTATGGAGAATCTGGAAGAGTCATACTTTTAAGTTATTACATTAATAATCCTAATGAGTCAAAACAGTAAGCTAGCACGTTTTGTTGGCATTCAACACTCATGAGTTCATCAGCTACATCAGCACCTGATGCTGCATCACCTAGCAGCACATAGAGCGGCTAGAAGTCTCAAAGCTGCTTTGGGTGGCAAAACTCACCAACTAACATCAAAATATAACTTGTGACACATGTTGAAGACCTTAAAAGTTGCTACAAGTTCACCTTAAACACTCAGGACTTAATAGAAAGTAATTTTCATTGCCTGCAGGCTTCCCTAACGCTATTGGGATGCAGGCTTTAGTCTTATGCTAATTAGCCAGTAAAATTAGCATGTAGCAAAGGTTGCTTGTACAAACTAACAGTGCCATTTAAATGCTAGCTGACAAATGTGAAACACTAATACGTGGTAGAATATGCGTGATCAATTTCTTTTTTAAATTAGCAGCCACGGGTCCACGACACGATTCGCTACTCGGCTAGCGAGTTAGCACGGTGGCAAAGTTACTAGCTAGCATAGTAGCTAACGTGGTGAATGGAATGACTGGTGTGCTAACATGAGTTAGCCAGCCTGTTTCTTATGAAAGATAACGTTACTGGTGAGGTATCTTCCCGTTTGAAGTGAGTTTCAATGCTAATAAAGCTACTAAAAAATCGTGCAAACGGAGGCCTGTCTGCAGCCAGGTAGTCGGCGCTGGATGCGGGCAGGAAACCATCACCGCTCACGCCGACAACAGACTCAAGTCGCTCGGCATAAAAGCGCGGCTAGCGTCTTTCAGCATCCAACTTTCTCCACGTTAGGATTACATAAAGTAAACGCGTTAACCATATAACGCGTTTCAGCCCCCATTCTTACCTTCCAGTTGGTGTATAATCGCTTGATCCGGCGGTAGTACGCTTCCTTGTCCAGGTTTACCGCCATGGCGAGTCGTGTGCTGCTAACTCCAGCTCCCGGATTCGCTTCTCAGCAGGCCGGAAGATGATGATCAGCGTCAACCAACAATAACGCACTTTCTCCCCAAGAAGCACAAACCACTACGAGATGCTGCTGCAGCTTCCCTTATAATTTCACCACATGGGCCTTTTCCCACTTAGGAGTCATGTAAAACAAACTACGCAATAACATTAATAAGTAATTACTTGATTAAAATACGCTAAATTATTAAAATATTGTGTAATTTGGCGTTTCGACGCACTTACAACCACACAGACACCAATCTGTTGTAATTAAGACCTCACCCCCCTTCCTCTCCTTCCTCCAGGGTTTCTTTTTCCTCTCCCTCCCCTTCCGAGTCTTCGCTGGTATAATAAACAAACGTTATTTAAAACCATAACGCCGCCAAACGCGTTCTTATCGCTTCATTCTAATGAAAATATTTGAGGAACTGAGAAAAAATAATGGCCTAAATGCCTGATAAATTCTTATCCTGGTTTTTATACTTTTAACTTTATTTGATTGGTTTTGTGGCGCATTGTAGCGCTGCACTGCGCAACAGCACCCCCTCTCTAGTGTGGACCATGCTGCTTTTTCCCGCCATGGTAGGTTTCCCGCCATCGTCATCAAACTTTCCTACTGCCGCCAATCTCGCGATAGAAACTACACTTGATGACATCACCTTTGTGTTTAGGTAAATAATAATGATTTTCGCACTATTTGGCAGTGCAAATAACACTTTTATTCTCCACTGTATATTTCTAATCCAAATTCTTATTTGTAAATGTAATTTTCATGAAGGAGATCAAACAGTACTGAACTATTGTTTCTCTATTGATCCAAAGACTGATAAAAAAAATTTGTTTAAAATTATATGAATTATGTTAATTTTACAGTTATAGGAATTTATCCTTGTTCATTTATCTGGATAAATTTAAAAAAAATGTGTATTTGTTCTTTTCCCATTCTTTAATTATAAAAACAAATGCAATAAATCAAATAAATGTCACTCCAGCTGTAATTGCAAGTCAAAAATGTATATCACTAATTTATATTAAAACAAAATATTTTTTTTATTTCACCATTAAAAACATTTCCAGGATATCTACATTATACCAGACCAATCGCTGCATCATTTCATCCGACTGGGAACGTTACAACATCCCTTCCTTGATTATTCAACAGAACTGAAAGCAATTCATTAAATTGAACACTTAAAAAGTCAAAAAGAAAAGCTTTTATACTTTATTCCCTTTCCACTTATAGTAGTGTTGTCAGAGCTGGTGTATTTATTCCCAGTTGCTTTTCCTCAAAACTCCCAAATTTCACCACAAATGATCCTTGTAAAAGAAATATATTCACTACACATGTAAAACACAGGGGTTCAGGGGTACAGCAGGAGAGAACAGAAAACACAAGCTGAATTTTAGCACCTGTTTGCACCTGAATGTTCAAATCCTTACATGAAGGAGTGGCTTTGACAATCAGCATTCAGCTGGAGGCAGAGATTTATTTCCATGTTGCCTAAAAATGACGATAAACACACATTTTAGCCACTCGCACGACTTCAAACTACCTTTAAGACCTTTTGTGCTTTGCCCAGTCGTTGCTCGTTTGTACGTTAAATCTCCAAAGTAGCCACTGATCCCCCCCCCCAATCCCCCCCCCCAACGCCAAAGCATCATTAACACAATCACTTCCCGCATTTCATTCACATCTCAATGTAACAGTAACGCATACACACAAAAAGTGGAATTTTTTTTTTTAAATGAACAAAATTCATCTGCAACATCATGATTTCCTTTTTACATTTTAAAACAACTAAAAACACCATAAGTCCATACAAAATGTTCAATTTCTTTTTATCAAGTCCTTATTTCAGATTCACAATACATGATCAATCGGAAAGTGTGGAGGCAGAAGTTTTCAGTTTGTTCTTCTGTTTTCTTCATTATTTTTAATCCACCCATGTCTTTATTGTGAGTCATGCTGGGATCCAAGGTGTCCATCTCCCAAAAGACTTTATAATACTTTCCAACGACTCTCTTTTTGTTCTTGCCATCAAGTTCGCTTGATAAAAGTATGTATGTGCCAAAACCTGAGCCTATCTGTGATTCATTCATCCCTCTGTTCATTAGTATTTCATGTGTTATTCTTTGTCCTCTACGCTCTGGAGAGTAAAGGCCCCGCTCCTCCGCGAGATGCACCCTGTCCCTATGTGACTGTGGTGGAGTTCTGCCGTCTGATGGCGCACCAGGCCATGAACACGTCTCTGTGGAGGAAAAGAAGGAAGAAAAGGATCATTTTGACTCAAATCTAAGCATTTAACAACTCGCTTAATTCTCCACTAGTGCTCGTGTGTAACTCCCAGAATTTGTGATCATAAAAGTATTCCAGAGTTTCTGAAATCATTTTTTTTATTTTTTAAATGAAACATAGCTAAACTGGGTAAACACAAAATAGTAATTAAAAAACTCAGGATACAGATTTCGGGTGTGTCCTGCTGTTTCTGGACACACCTGCAGTGCGTGGCGACACACTCATTACTACAGTATTCTTTGTCCCAGTCTTTGCTCTCCACAGCCGGGTTGGTGCAGCCGGCACGAACGCAAATGTTACGGCTGGAAGCAGGAGTCACACTCGGGGCAGGAGCAACATTCACCTCCACCTCCATCTGAGACAGAACAAGACATCATATTTTATATTTAATGGTTATTAGCTTCAGCGCTACACAGAAGAAATGCTACATCTGTTAAAACATGCAACAGACACTGAGTGACTTTAAGTCTACGTTGCTGAGCTTACCCCTTCCTCTGCATCGGCCACTTCCTCTCCTCCCGTCATCACTTTGGCCGACTGTCCCATCTCCACAGTCAGACCGGAGGAGGACACCGACGTGGCTGTTTCCCCACCTGACGTCACAATGATCGGTGCGCTTGCGTCCGACTGCCGTGACGCCGGGACAACCTTGATCTGCAGGGGAGGTGGAGCCGTGGCGGCACCTCGTGGTTTGGCCTGCAGAGGCGGAGGGGCCTGGGCGTGCACCATCTGCTGCAGCCGAGGCGGAGGAGGGGTGCTCTGCATCTGCTGCAGCGGAGGCGGCTGACGTGGCGAGGAGGCGGCGGTCGCGGTGACGGCTACGCCGCCAGAGGGCAGCGGCGTCTGCTTGATGATGATCTTGGTGACGGTGGGCAGGTTCGGAGGAATGGTTGCAGGCGGAGGTTGGGGTTTGATGGCGCCGGTGCGAGAGCGTGTGGTGACCTGAGGCAGGTCCAGAATGATGTTGGAGGTGCAGATATTGGTGATGGTGTTCTCCTCGGGATTGTAGTGCTGTGACCTGGTGGGGCGGGGGGCTGCAGTGGTGGCAGGTGGGGCCGTGACAACAAGAGGCGGGGCTGGAGGTGGAGGCGATGGGGCGGTGTCGATGACTTCAATAGGGGGCTGAAGGGAGGATGTTTGGATACAACAGAACATTTTACTGAACATGCAGTGATTCATCTCTGACTAAACTAAACATATACTGGAAGTAAACACGTGAACTGATGCAGTATTTTATTGTCCATTTTTTATAATATACTTTTATTTTCCATAAATGATCTTGGCTTTTAAAAATACTTCCTTTGTTCTTATGATCTGGAGTTTCAGAGTTTACTCTTGTCCTAATGTCAGGAAGAATTTTATAGAGACTGAATTATATATTTTTTTTTTTATCTGACAGTCGTTATACTGAAATCAATAAAATGTAACGTGTGATTCAAAATGAGGAATTTTAAATGATAAAGCTATTCACATTGCATCAATGACAGATGCATCAGATACCTTTTGGTGATTCAGGTCATTTCAAACATGTGATTCTTTTATCTTAACAGACATAAACCTGATTTTTTGACGTTTCCGTTCAGCCCTAACAGGTTATTACAATTCTTACCATAACATATTTAGACAAACATGTGAACAACAACTTCCATGAGACTTCCACGTTGCACATAGTGTGTCAAGGATCTCCCATCAATCTGCGTCTCACCTGAGAAATCTTGCCAGCTCTGTATTCGGCCAGTGCCTTCAAATAATCCTTCTTTGCCGCTTCGTTTTTCCTCTTGTAAACCTGAAACAAATGCGTAAATTACATTTTGACATTTGGATTGTGTTTAAATCTGATCACATGATACTGAGCCCACGTCTGCTTTCATACAGATGAAGACGCTCTTAAAGACATCTTTACTTCCGTGGCTGAAAACATATCTTTTGTATCTCTTTTTCTCACATCTTTTCTTTCTCTCCCCTTTTCCTCTCACCTGTTTCTGCTCCTCCCCCAGGCTGTCCCACATGGAGGCCACTATCTTTGAGACTTCTCCAAACGTAGCATTAGGATTCTGTCCCTTAATAGCTGCCTGCGTGTCCCTGAAGAATAAAGCGTAGGCCGACACGGGTTTCTGGGGCTCGTTGGGGTCTTTCTTCTTCCTGCCCTTCTTTACTCCTCCTGCTCCTCCTTTCCGTCCAACAGCCGGAGAGATGCTGGAAGCGGGGGCAGAGAGCGTGGACTCGGACAGGGAGGGGTCGAGGGAGATGATTCCAGGAGAGGGCGCCAAGGAGACCGGAGACTCAACCAGGACGCTCTGATTGGACACATGATGGCAATGATGCACATAAGAATAAAGAATAAATAGCATTTGTAAATGATTTTGTTTTATCCTGTATACGTGACAAGGAACATGACAATAAGTTCCAAAACTGAAAACTGTGTTTCAAATCTCATATTTCTTTAAAATATGAAATATTTGTGACTTTAAAATCTATTGGCAGGAGAGAAGTACATCGATCAGCCTTCAGACTCACCCTTCTAAAGTCATCCATGTCGTCATCCTGAAGCGAGCTGGTGGGTGACGCCGTGGCCGACAGCGGTTGCTCAGGCGACTGGGGGCGTTGCAAAATGTTCCCTCCTCCCAAACCGAGCCCCAGTTGAGCGCTGAGCTCCGACTGGTCGATAGTTGTCAGCTGGCTGGACCCAAGTAGACCCTGGCTCATGTCACCCAGCGGGACATCAATAGTCACTGGTGACGAGCTGCTGAACTGAGAGCCAATAGGATGGCCGAGATCCTGGGGATGGAAAGAAGGCGGGAGCAGAAATGTAAGTCAATGACACCGGTGTTTGATACAGCTTTAACATCAAACAATTCAGAGTCCTCACCATTCCCAGTGACGACCCCAACAAAGCACTTCCTCCCGACTGGTTGATGACTCCCAGACTCAGGTGCTCCAGTCCCTGGGAGGGGGCACTGACGAACGTGGAGGCGAACGAAGGGTCGTCCCCTTCGACCACGGCGTTCCCAGGTACCACGACGCTGTCGGAGGGGCCCGTGTCCGACAGCTCCCCGAAATGGGACACCACATCAGACACGGTGAGGGTCGAGTCTGGATCCAAAGAGATGGGAGGTATCTCGAACTCCTCATCACCGAGGCTGGGGGTGTGGAACGTCTGGGGAGCAGATGGCGCCAGGACAGGATGGAAATCAGAGAAGAATGGAGGGAATCACTTTCTCTGACTTTAAATACTCAGACGGGATTGAGTCAGGAGTGGAATATTGTGTTCAGTGTTCAGGGGCTAGTGTCACACGCTAGATTAGCAGGTTAGCTACTGATCTTTGGGCTAAACTCTTTTCTGGCTTACTGCTGTAGATCATAATGCCGCTAGGCTAACCTGCTCCAATGAGCGAGCTTGACTTAAAACAGATCGCTTGAAAAATAAAATCTTGTTTTTTATAAAAACTCATTTTTAATAGGATTGGAAAGAGTTGCAATTCAGTAAACTGGGAATTTTTTTTAAATTTGTGCAGCAATGCAATATTTTGTCATTTACAAGGTTTGATTGGGGATGAGTGTTGTTGAACAACCTTCTGGGGTTTTCAAAGATCAACGGGCATTTATCTCTCAAAAAGAGATGGTCGTGGGAGATTAAAATATTACACACAGACAAGAATATTTTGGGTTCCAAAGCTATGTTGGAGCGATCAGGAAAAAAATGGATGCTAACCTGAACGCTGCCTCCAAGTCAGAAACTCCTATGATTTGAAAACAGGATTAGCTCTATGACTCCGACATATGATGGGACTGATTGTAAAAACATCTGCCCATGGGAGGAGGCTCCTCAGCAATAAACAAAGAGCTGTCAGGGAGAATACTCAATGACACATAATTCAGGATGTAAAGGCCTACCTCTGAGGAGGTGAGGAAGGGAAGACCGGACCCAGAAATTGTCAGGTAGTTGTCACTACCTCCAGGGAACTGAAACATTAAGGATCACAAGTCAGGACAAATATCATTGTGCTCATGTTTTGCCGATACTCTGTAAAACCAGACTCCACCTTTCTTTTTGACCTTAAAAACAAAAGGGACAGTAACATCAGGGAACAGAAAGAGACTAAGGCTGGATCCAGTTAAATTATACAATACATAAACATTGAGATGCGTTTACTGGCAGCCATTAATATAAATATAAAAGGCCAATGAAAACAAGTAATATGATGTGTTAGTGGGTTCGACATGACTGCCATGTTCATGATAGAGTCACCTTGCTGTCGGAGTCAAATCCATTGAAAGACTGCGGATCCAAGAACTCTGGATCACCGTCGTGTTGCCCGGTACCGTCAGTTAAATCCGAATAAAAATTCAAGTCCATCTTTTCAACTGGGCCTCATGTGCTATGTATATGAGGCCCCTCTACAACTCAAGACGTTACGCAATAAAACGAGATTTCCTGTCTTTTACATGTACTTAAAATGTATGGTTTAATCGTTTCAGATAGCTAACGAGAGTGGAAAAAAGCTGAATCTTTTATTTCTTTTGTAGTCGCCAACACTGACAGCTTTCCCACAGATGTTGGGGTAGCTCACACGACTAAAACCAAACATGAGCACGCCAGTAAACGTGCCATAAATAACCTGTCTCCTGGCTGGCTGGCTGGCCACCGAGGTAACGTGGCTGGAACCGGTCTTTATAGCTGACTTGTCCTACCACGGTTTAGCTTTAGCTGGCTTTGACGCAAGGCTGCAGTACTCTTCACTTCACGACCAGCCTGGCGCCCGTTTGTCTGTCGGACCGCAAACGTAACATACATTCAGCCGCAGCTATTAAATACAGTCACATATATTTGACGCGCTAATTATGGTGTTAAATAAGAAAACGACAATGGTCGTTTTCAAGGTGTCAGACGGGAAGGGAAGGCTAACCGAATCCCCGTTTTTTCTTCGTGCTGGCCCGGGCCAGGCAGCTCAATGGATCCCGAGCCACAGATCGTGGATGACATGAACGGAAATGATCAAGCTAAATGAGGACAACACCGGATGTTTTGCAAGACAGATTTAAAAAATAAAACCGGGTAGCTAACTTCGTTTTTTTTTTCATACGCTAGCCGTGATACGAAACTATATATGTAAAATTCCCTTAAAATGTTTGCAAAACAACTAAACTACAACTGACATAAGGTCTTTAAGGCTATTGTGGTAGTTGGCTGCTTTGCTCAGGTCGTAATTTATTTAGGTCATTTGCAGATTTGTTGATTCCTGATTTTATTTTGAAAGCTTTGACAGGAAGCCATCCATCGTGGTCTTTCACATTAATCCAACCGAGTGTTAATTTTGCGACAGCTGATTATTGTATTTTAGTGGATTGTGTAGTTTCGCGTCTGACATTAGGTATAGCTGCGAAAACTCATCATATTATGTCGTCGAACAGACTAATTATGATGTTTCATCGAATAAAATGTCATTTATTTTAGCTTTAGCTTAACGAAAGCCTGGCAGGTGTCCTTGCCTCCTGTTCTTCCTTGACGCTCGGTCCTATGTATTCTCACTTAACGTAGGACCATATTAAGATATTTATGACGAAAATATTACAGATAAAACGATGTAATTTGAATTGTGTGCATAGTTTAACTCTCTAGAAGTAGTTTCAGTTCCAGATGGCAGAATTTTTTTAAATTCCAGTATCGTATGATTATTAAATTAACACAAGAAGCGAATATGAAAGAATATGACATCAACCAAGAGGGAAAATAAATAAATTGCAGTCACATTAACCGGTTTGATCAGGGGAGGGATTACACACAGGACAGCCGGGTACCCGTCTTAACAAGGCCATCGTTGTTGTGTTTGACAACCAAAGATCGTGTGTTGTAATTGATCACACGTGAAGACAAAGGTGATTCTTTTATTATGTCAAAAGTTTCGAATACTAGCTACTCTTACCTCCGTGGTCACCCCCGAAATCTGATTAAAGTTTTGTTTCATTCCACTTTTGCCAGTGAACTTCGACCAGAACAGATTTCCTCAAATATCACAAGTCACCGGCTTCCGGATTTTACGTACAAATGGAAGTGACCTCATCACGCAGAAACTGGATGACGGCTTCCAAAATAAAAGGTTAATGATGTATTTATTGGGTATTTATGCATCAAAATGGTTTTTCCACTTCCCTATAACAAACATACAAATTAATCTGAGCATCCTGGGAATTAATTCTTATAATTATGGCACCAATATCTGCCAAAAAAAAAGAGACAAACATAATGTGATAAAACAAAAAGGATCACGAGTATTGTAACTTTTATTTCAAAATTGCTTTATTCCCATATTTTTTCAAGCAAAGTTTTTATGATTAATTTTTATATTAATGTAATTAAAAAAAGATAAAACTTGGGATATTTTTTTGTCTTTATGTACAGCAATAAAACAATGTTTAGGAAATAACAATGAACATTAAAGAATCCCTGCACGATAACACTGTAAAAATAAAAACTGAGCAAATGTGTAAGATTGGAATCAAACATCTCTAGTTTGCATCTCCTTACTTTAGCAATGAGTCCTCAAGCTTTCAGTCACACAAACATTCACACAAAGCAGGAGATGTCCGATGGTTTAGTTCAGGTGCATGGTGAGGTGAAGAGATTCGGGACACAAGCTCACACTACACAGCGAAATATTCTCATTAGGAGGAATCAAAAACATATACCGTGTCATTTATACGTCACGCACAATTCTCTCCAAGTGACATTTTAACAGCATGCAGTGCAGTGGTGCGCTCCACAATGGTCCAATGGGTCAACAATACTGACTTTCAAATTCTTCCAAACTTTCCTTTCTGAGGCCTCTGTAAAAACTCTCGCTTCAAACATCTACTCTAACTCATCTACTCTAACATACTGACAGGATGACTTGCATGCAGTCTGACGTGGGCCCAATTAATGGCACAACTCAGAGAAGACCTCTGATAGCTTCCTTGTCATTGATTTAACTTTGGTTTTCCTGGGATGTTTGATGACATCACAAATCTATGTGGTGCATGAAAACAGATGCCCTCTTGATTTAAGAAACCCAGTTATTCCCATTACACATAGCAGCAGAGCGAAATGGTGGGGCTTCACTTTTTTGCAGATATACTTCTAAGTAATGTGTCATTTGTTTTCATCGGATTATGGAATAGCAGGTGTATGGAGGACCAATTCTGCTAAAAAAAAGAAAGGAAAAAAAAGTCAAACTTAATAGCTAATAATTTTACCTAAAATTTTTTTTTTCTATCCTATGTCATGAATTTGAATTGAGTCAAAAGTTTAAAAAAAAACAAACTACCACATAATTCTTATATCAAATGCTTCTGATATTCTGAAACTGAACATTCTGAACTTTTTTCTGAAAATGTTTTCTTAATAAATCATAAAAGTACTTTTATCTAATCTAATCTAATCTTTCAAGTTCGACTTAATAAGTTAAAATGTATAAATGTGATCTAATAACTTTGACTTCCTATTTTTTCCAATTCCTAATTTTGACTTTGGAAATCAAATTTATGGTAAAATCGTGACACAAGTCAAAATTAATAGTATCAGAAGGAAATAATGTTTTGAGTGTTGTTGTTTTTTCCCAACCACCTTTTCATTCATCTTTTATCTTTGCCTGGCAAAAATGGGCCTCCATACAGGAGAACATTCAGACAAAAACAAATAGGAAAATAACTCAGTTTTGCTCGACTTTTAGCTTTACTGTGGATAAAACATTCCGACATAAGAAATTATTGATATGCAAATAAACCTGACTGATTTTTCCCTTCATCTCAGCACAAAAGCACGCTGGTTTTCCTTAAATGAAGCACTGAGCAGGTTTAAAACTCAGGGCTCCTAACTTCCAGTGATAACGTGATACTTCTACAGTTTTTATGGAGAGTTTGAATAAACTGCTGTAAAGAAAAAAGAAGAAAAAAAAAAGGACAAAAGACATGCAATCAAGACATTCAGCCAACTCTCCGTCTGCTTCCAAAATAAAGTCTGTACAAAAAGCAACCCTGAGTCTCATCAGTGGAACAACTTCACGCTCTATGTTGGATATTTCCTCTCATTCGCTGGTCCACCGTCTAAACACACCTGACGAAACACTGGTCCCCATCTTTAACAAACCAATCCTCCTTTAGGTGGATGACTTTCATACACACACACACACACACATACGTGATTACTCATTTTTTTGTTGTTCATTCATGGAATTGTGTTAGCATTTGTGTGGCTTGACGTTAGTGGAAAGGAAACTGTTGTTATGACAAAAAAATGTAAAGATGAGAGGAAAGGGGCTGGGGGGGGGGGGGTTAATGACTGACGCTATAGCCAATAACAGTCTCTCTTTTCGGGGCCCATGTCCCCCAGAGCTCACAGGCCCCCCCGACCACCTCACTCAGCTTCACTTCTGCGTGTGTGTTGTTGTTTTTTTGTTTGTTTTTGCTGGCTTCTTCTGTTTGGCCAATCAGGAGTAGATGGTGATGACTTCACTTCCTCCACCTCTGACCAACAGGACACGCTCCAACCCTTCTGTCAGAACCTCGAGGAACTCCATGTCTGGACGGCGAGTTAAGGACTGTTTCTGCAGGTGTGTTCTTACTATGTGACAGGTAACGCTTTATGCATGGGCAACATAATGAATGTAAGGGAAACCCTGCAGAATTGAATGAATTCAGTGAAACAGCTCAACCCTCAGAGTTAAGGATACAGTTCTCATCTCCCTCCGGGTTCTTGGGGGGTCCTGGCATGTTGAGTAAGACAAGCTTGGCTTCGTGGGATTTGTTGACAATGACCTCATTGAGTTTGATGGCGGTGTGCATCCTCCTGACATTGGAGTGGTCCCTGAAGGAAAACAACAAACATTTAACAGTAACTAGTAAATAAACTCTAATCAGAGTAGTTGTGAGTTTGTTATATTTCCGCTCACGGCCTGATGCTAAGCATGTCTCTGAAGCCTTCGGGTGTGGAGCAGCCGGAGTGCATGGCTCTGTACAGCGAGGTCTTCTCTTTGGTCCAGGTCATCTGAACTCGTCGATGATGCTCCGAGCTGCCGCCGCCGCCGCTGGCCGGCCTTTCTCGCTCTGCGGCGTCGGTGTCGTCGTCGTCGTCCGATCCGATGCTCGTCAGACGCAGCATGGAGTTGCGGTCTTTCACCAGCTGGGCCTGGATTGGCAGGAAAAAAACCACACAAACGTGTTCACCGCCATGTCAGCTCAAACGGTCTTTTTCCATCTAGACCGCTGCTCTCCCTTCCCAGACTCCTGACTCCTAACTGTTTCTCCTTGTACCTGTCTGTCTCTGTTTCCTTTGGAGCTGTTTGACATGTGGACTTCGGGATTCCTGTACCTGAGGGAAAGATACACCTACAGACAACACAAGGTCATCTAACTTGCTAATAGAAAACTAAAGCCGCATCTACTCTAGAATAAGCGCTTGAGGTTTAACTACAGGGACAGAACAGAGCCTCATTTCCTGATAAGACCTGAGCCAAATGGCAACTGACACTCAGCTAATCAAAAAATCAAAGCAGAGACGTTTCTTTACTGCTCTTTTTCAAGTAAGACCAATTCAGAGAAAAGATGGTTTAATAATAGAAAAGGACATTTGACCCAGATCAGCTTATATTAACTTTATTATTGGACAAATACTTAACTGAATCCTTCAGATAAAGAACCATTTAAGGTGAATGTGATAAATGTGAGATCTGATCTTGGTGATAAGGTCAGGCTCATCTACTATTACTAGAAAAGCATTTCCTAGTAACAGTAAGGATTCTCTCTGTTCACTATACCGAAATACAACCCAAATGCACATTTATTGTAGCACTGATGCATCTCACAGATTTAAGTCCAAAAGCACACAGACTTTCTGTCTTTGTCTGAAGGATTCAGGAGGCGTTCACTGATCTACGGCCGCTATGTTTCCATCACTCTACACCACGCAGCTAAAGCTCTACTGCTGTGTAACCAGTAAACTTACATCATCAAAACTCCAGCGTACTCGCTGAGGAGACCAGTGGCAAACGAGACGACAGGAACTTTATTATTAAAGGTAAACCGGAGACGCTGCTCCGTATTTTATTTTTCAAAACAGACATGAAACAAAAATATCTTTTTGGGCACCTTGATATAATTATTATAGATAAATAACTCCTATTATAGGTCAATTTTGTGCTCTTATAGCTGTATCTCTCATTTTAATTTATGCACAGACTTCGCAAACTTTTTCCTTTTAAGTTTCTTTCTGGTATCTGACTTTTTTTTGTCGAAATCATGACTGAAAATAATGATCTCAAATGCAACTCATGGGATCTTTAAAGAGGATATAATCTCCAGTTAGCTCACTCCTAATACCAGACTTTACATTTCATTTCTTAACTTGAAAATTTGCCTGAAAAATTTGTTTTCTGGAGTTTTTTTCCCTTTCATTTTGGATATTTAACATATTTCCATAAATTAAAACAATTTTAAGAGAAAGATAGCTTTTGTTTTAAGCAGCCAATAAAATTACATGACATTCTTCCTATACAGGCATCTTTAAAACAGTCTTAACAACATCCTGTACAGTTTATAGTAAAATTCACACCTGGCCATAACCACCGATCTCATCTGAGACTGTCGCTCCACCTGCTTCCTACCTACTGCTGCTTTTATCAGGATTTCCCTGATAAAAGTCTGTATAAACAAATCCGATGAGTACTTTCATGTCTTATCTTGCATACGGCTTTTAATAATGACCTAAATACAGATAACGAATCATCTAATAAAACTGTCTCGACTGTCCACATGCGAATCTAAACCTACTGCTTTTTCTTCAGACACAATCATCCAATCTGACGGCAGCTTACCTCTTTTTCTCGGTCTGATTTAGAGAGTCTCATCTGTCTGAGCATCTGAGACCTCTGCTCCATCATCAGGGTCCTCTCATAGGTGTACGCACTGATATCGCTGTCGTGCTGAGAGAAGACAAAAGAGACGTGTTCAGAGAGGAAATCAATGACAGAGACGGTTTGACGTGACTCCGTACGTCGGCCCGGCGTTGCAGGGATTCACAACAGGGATACCAGATCGATGGTGAGTCAGTGATGACGTGCTTGTCTTCAGTGGCGTTTTAGGGCAGCGTAGAATGGTAATAAACATTTAATTACAATAGGAATTCTTCACAATAAACGTTTTTCCATCACACAACATGGCAGATGTGAGAGGTGCTGAAGAGAGAGTCTGTTGTCTGCAGCTCCTCGTCTCTAGATAAAAACATGTAATTTCCTTTGAGTTAATTTAGTAATTTAAAGGCTTTTATTGTGAAGCAGCAAAATCAAGAACCAGCAGAAACTTAGAGTGACTCTCACAGATACTGCAGACAAGCTGTTGTCTCTGGTTCAGAGAGGTGAAGCCATGGAAGTCGAAGGAACAAGTGTTTGGACTCTATTTTTACTTTCTGTCTGTCACTACCTGCACAAGAAGAACTAAAATATTATGTTTCAATCAGGTTTTGCTCTTCTTACATGTTGCAGAGAGGAAACAAATAAAATTTGTAAATGTCACCCGAGTATTTTTCTTTAGAAAGAACCTGTTAACAATATTTCCTCCACAATAATAACAAATGAAAATGTCCTGAAAAACCACCTCAGTCTGAGAAGCCTACCATCTCAACTACTTCCACATCAGCTTCAATGCGTAGGTGGTAGAGAAAGGTTGCCAGGTCCTTCTTCATCTGGATGGAATTATCCTCCATCTGGGCCACTGTGAAGATTCGCATCCCACATTTGCGCCACACCTGAGGAGAGAATATTAAGGCGACGCAATCAGAGCTGCAGCGATGCAGGAGAGACATTTAGAAGTGAACTAACATAAGAAAAACTTGCTTCTACCTTGTGTTGTCGCAGCAGGAAGGGCAGCAGCATTAGCATCCCCCCGTCATGGACGATCCACCAGACGTCGATGTAGCCCTCTGTGCAGGGCTCAGCGTTGCTGGGGAACAGAGAGATGTTTTTGGGCACCAGCAGGGCTAAGTGGGCTGCTGTGGTCACCCGCACTGTGTCTGGAAGTGAGAGAGGGGGCGCCGTTAGCCTGCTAACAACAAATTAAATGGACAACCTGCTGAAAATTAGATGGTTCTGAATCATTTTCCATCCTCTCCGACTCACTGATGAAGGTCTTCCAGGCCTGAGGGTCCTCGCTTTGCCTCCAGGTCTGAGGCCAGCCCATCACCACAGTGTTGGGTTTCATCCCTCCGAGGCCGCTGGACTGGATCATGTGACTGATACCTTCACGCGGCTTCTGAGCCACGATGCACTGACAGAAGCCCTTCACACGCTCCTTATCCATCAGGAGCTTCAGAGTCTGAAACAGATCAAATACATGGAGAAATGCTTAAGTTTTCATTCTTTTATTTCTATGAATCCTCCAGGACTAATCTATGAGTAATAAACTCCTTCACTGATTTAAACGTGATGTTCTTTCGTCTGAAGTTCCCACCTGCTCAGCAGCGAGAGCCTCTCCGTAGCTTTGTAGGAAGTTGCCGGAGACGACCGTGCCGACGATGGTCAGGCCCTTTCCTGCCTTCAGCTGACTGGCGAACGTCAGCAGGCGAGGAGACTTGACGTGGGCGTCCTCATCCAGTTTTAGTAAGACCAGCACCTGGGGCCTGGAGAAGAAGGAGTTAATGGATGTGGATTTTAGGGAATCACACCAGACATGTGCCGGACGAAAAAGGTGCTTTCAACCAGGCCTAACAGCTTTTCTGGGTGAAGCTCTGTGACATAAAGAAGTTCTTTTTACTGATGGAATGTATGCTGAGGTTCATAGTGTCAGACCGTCTGTACAGTACCTCCAGTTTTTGGTGTGCGGTGGTCCCTCTTCCAACCTCAGGAGGGCATAACGGGCAGCACTGAGCGAGAGACCGCGGATCCCATCCCCCCACTCTTTCTCTGCTCTGATACACACACATGAATATGGAATATATAAATGTGTGTACTCTGGTATGTATGGTGCATACTGTTACCCCCAACGCAAACACAAATTTAACACATTTAAATACATCTCCATGGCAACATACCCGTGATACTCAATGTACTTGTAGATCATGGTGGCGATCACCATGGCAACGATTGCGTAGTACCAAGAGGATATGAACATGAGTGCCAGGCAGATTGACATCCCCAAAAATGACAAGGTCCTGGACACAGAGGCACCGATCAGTGTGTGTTTATGAATTCAAACATATATCTGTGTGTGTGTGTGTGTGTGTGGTACTACCAGTGGTAATAGGAGAAGCGTGGCCTCCAGTTGGGCGTCCTCAGGAGGGTCTGGAGTGCACAGGCCAGGTTCACAAACAGGTAACACATCAGGAAGAACCTGAATTAATTAAAAAAAAGAAAAAAGTGGATCCACTGAAGGACAAAGTTCCAGCACACACACACGCACACGCACACACACACACACACACACACACACACACACACACTGTGTGTTGATGTGTCTCACATTGTGAGGATCGGAGCCACCAGGTCCAGAGAGGCGATGAGAATCCCCAGCTCAGCTATCAGGGCTGTCAGCAGCAGGGCCCAGGTGGGCTCCCCATTAGCCTTCCCATGGCCGAACACCTGGCAGAAAAACACACACACACAAAATGAGGGAAGAACATAAACACTATGATGGTGTCACATGTTTCTTTCTTTAGTTACAGCCAGACATTTATGATACAGTGACATTTGTTGGTTGTTGCTTTAGCTAAGAGGACAGTTTGTGTTCATTTAGGGTCCCTGGGATTAAAATGAGAGTCTGCAGCTCTAACCCTGAGGAAGGGGATGATGTTGTCCTTGGCAATGGCCTGCAGGAGTCGTGGAGCTCCTGTGAGCGACTGAAGGCCTGCGCCACATGTTGAAAAGAAGGAGCCAATCACAATGACCCAGGGAGAAGGCCAGGCCAGAGTCCCCACCACCAGATTCCCTTTGACAGAGTCCCCAAACCTGCAGGAGGCAGAGGTATGATCAGCTTTTACAGCAGTCAATACAACTATTATACTCTCACGTATAACATACATATACACAGTTAAATACTGAGGTAGATGTACTGACTTGTCTCTGAGGACGACCCCGTCGATGCAGGCTCCAAACAAAACAACGCTGCTCAGGTCTGGAAGGACCACATTAAGGAAAAACAACACTTGGAAGTAACAATCAATCAGATCCATAAAATGAGCAATAAAATAACAAACACTGATTAAAAAAATAGATAATATAAAATAACCACCCAACAGTTTTAAACATGCATTTTCTGGTAAAATATGTTGTGCTTGTGAATCAATTTGGGACAAACTTGACCTGTTTTTTTTTTTTTTAAATTAGAGCCCCTGTAAATTGAATCATAATCATATCATGAAAGGATGCAGACGAAGGACGTGGTGAGGATGGCGAGGATGGTCCCAATGGGGATGGAGCGCTGGGCATCTTTCAGATCCCCCGACCGGTTGGAACCAGCCATGATCCCTAAGGAAAGGAAAGGAATCCTTCACATTATTAGAGAATTACTATTACGTATGACTTGCATTTTCTCGACAAATGGATGTCAACATTGTACTTACAGGTCTTATGTCGTCTGTTAACTGGTTACTCTGGTTTTCTCTCCTTACCTGTGACAGAGGGGAAGAAGATGCCCACCAACATTGTGAAGGAGGTGGTGATGTCAGCGAACACATAGGGATGATGAGTCGATGCCAGATGTGCATCAAAAGAGGAGCTCAGGGAGGTTTTCTCCACCACGTCCCCTTTGCTGAGGTAGGAGCTCCACAGGTTCTCTGTGCAGAGATTTAGTGTACAGCTGTTAGTAGGATTATACACTTGAACATGGAGACACACCCTTTGTAAAGAAATGCTTCTCATATATTAGTAGTGACACACACACACACACCACCTGTAATTATGCCGCTGGCCAGACCGGGGATCCCTTCGATCTCTGAAAAATTGTTGGAACTGAAGTATTTGTCACAGGAGGCGTTGAGTTCTGGGCCGCTGCAAAAATGCTTCCAAATGCGTGTGGTCTCATTCAGCAGAGCAGGAGCAGCGCTGGGGTCGATGGTCGGGCCCAGAGTGCTGTTTTCTAATGGGAGGAATACAGTATGAGATCAAAACTGAACAGGTGTAACTGTGTGAGGATGATACACTCCTACCATTCATAATTGTGAAGTTGGCGTCAGGTCTCTCCGCAGGCTCTTTGATCGGCAGAAGGATGGTTTTCGCACAATGGTTGTCATCAATTTCATGTCCGCTGATAGTCCTGTTTCCCAGCATGCACACGCTGCGTACGGAAAGGCCAACCAGTCAGACAAAAAAGGATCAAGTGGGCGTCGTTCTTTGGGGAAAAGAGCGATCAAGACTTACGGGAAATTTGGCGGTTTGAAGGCGGAGACCAGCGCTCCAACGTAGATGGAGATGATGGAGACGATGACGCAGGCCAAGAAGATGGAGGCCAGTTTGTTGACGTACTTCACGCCCACGAAGACCAGCAAGGACATCAGGAGGAGACAGATGGAGCCGTAGACTCGCATGTTGTTCAACATGGCTGCACCTTCGCCGTCGGGCTGCTTCGACTCAAAAATGGCTGCCTTAGGTGCTATGTACATCTGGAGGAGGGAGAGGAGGGGAGGACCAAACTCAGAGACAATGGAGGAGAGATTTTTATGTGACTTAAGCATCAATGTGATTAGATATCTTGATCTGTCCAGCATTCAATTATTTTTTAAATAATAAAAATACTTTTATTTCTACAGCAGAATTACAGCACAAGCATGAAATCGCTGCTAAATCAAATCACAGTAACAGATGAAACCATGGAGACGGATAAACCCACCAGAAGGATCTCGATGGCTCCGAGGATATACATGGCTCCGGCGAAGGTCGTGCCCAAGTAGAAACACAGGCCCACCGCCCCCCCAAACTCTGGACCCAGAGAGCGACTGATCATGAAGTAGGCGCCTCCCGCTGGAGGAGGAGGAGGAGGAGGAGGAGAGGGAACGAGGAGGAGACAAAGAAAGAGCAGGGCAGGTTGTACCGTCAGGGTTGGAGGAAGTGGAAATGGAGGAGAGAGGGAGACAAGTAGGGTGGCAGAGGGATAAGAAAAGGAGGAAATTAAAGACAGATTGTAAAGGATGGAGAAAAAAAGAAAGACAGACAGAGGAGATGGACAAGAGATGGGACATAAAAAGAAGGGGGAGAGAGAGAGAGAGAGAGAGAGAGAGAGAGAGAGAGAGAGAGAGAGAGGGATGAATGTTAGTAACATTATGATGTTAGGAGGTAAAGAGAGAGAAAAGAGGACAGATGATCATCCTATGCTTAAGGAAATAAGCATAATGTTCTACATGACACTGGAATAAGAAGGCAGAGCAGATATTTGGTCAAATAGGATCTGCAAATGACTCCCGACTGTTGTTTGGCCTCACTTACAAGAGTAAAAATAAAAAATAAAAAAGTTTACTTTTTCCTGCAAGATTAAATTTACATGTGTACTTTATACAATTCCTGTAACATTATAGCACAGGCGTTTGTGCAATGTCGGCAAAGAAATTAATATACTGAAATACACTGGATAAAATAAATGATTTAAATGCTGATACTGTGTTGTTGATGACTGGCGGATTATTATGTCCCTACAATACATATGAAAGTTAATAGTCGTACTCTAAGTGAGCTCAAACAAACAGTGAGAATAAGCTGCTGATACAATTTGAACCAGTTATAAAAAAGAACACATGGTGGAATCACACAGTAAAGAAAAACTACTGTTTCACTACTGACTGGGAGTTTAGAACTCAGTGTTTGGTTTCCAAAAAGCAGCCCATGGATATGAAAAAGCACACACATGGCTCCTGTACGCTGAACACAACAGAATAACGTTAATAGAAAAAATGTGCATATGAGTGTGATGTAGATTCAAAGGAAAGCCTCTGGAAAGCTTTCTCATTTGAAAATAAAATTAGAGCCGAGCCGTATTTTGGAAAGCCAAACACTTTTGATCACTCCTTTACGTTAGCATCAGTACGCTACATGCTACACAGTGTCATCTACCATCTGAGACTAAGATGGTGAGAAAGCATGAGAGATAAAGGCAGCGTGGAATGAAATGAGATTAGATTTATTCTCTATGTTATCCAGGGTTTTCGTTCTACGTACGATTCTCAAAATGTCACATGCTAGTGGAAATATCACACTACTTTGACATTTGGGATATTCGTCTAGAGGCGCCCCAGTCAGAGGGTAAAGTCAATGGTGGATAAATATCCTTGGGTTTTTTTTTTAAAGTTTTTTTTTTTAAATGTGCGTTCAGACAGATGGGGAGAGGTGGACAGAGGGAGAGACGGGACAAACAGAAACAACACTCATTAGAGAATCATGGACTTTATCAGTGCTGGTGAAGCTAGAAGATGAGCAGGGAAACAAACGATGCGTTCACTGACTCGCTTCATATCGGCCTGCCTTCAGCTAAAACTACATGAAAAGTTTTCAGATCGAGATGCTGCTTGCAACATATTCATCCATCCTTTTCATACATACAAGCGCCGTATTTCAATAAATGAATGCCTGATGTTACTCAGTCTAATGTTATTTCATCCAAACTCGCTGTATCATTACTTTTGACAGTGACTGATTTTGCTCACTGTTGTGAAGCAGAATCATAAGGACTCGATCTCCACAGGGCCAACGAGAACGCAAACATCGCTGTCATTGGTCGAAGTCGCTGAAGTTGCAGAGGAGCACGGAGAATATTTTATTCCCTATTTAATATCCAACCTGTCCAAATGGAGCCTGTGTGAGTGATCATACTTATTACTGATAGCTCACGGGTTTTACAGGATTATTACATAAACGTGATGAGGGTGCAGTGAACTGTTTATTCTATGAGCCTGTCTGTCAACTGGATGTTTATCTCATCATTCACTCCTGTGTGGTTATCTACTGTAGGAACAGACTAATCTTGGATGTTAAAGGCAGATATGAATATTTACATAAGATTAACTAATTAATTAATTAATTTCCTGGCTGCCACTGACACCAAAACCAATATATCAGAGATAAGATCATATCTGATATCTGATTATATCACATCAAGAACCACTTGAACCATTGACTATTCCATCCATTTTGAATTCATTAGTTAATTCAATGATAATAAAAATAAATGCAGCACAAAAAGCTTTGAAAAGAAGCTAAAAAAATAGACCCTAATCTTGCACTTAATATGCTGATATAATAACTCATAGTAACCAAATCTCCGTCAGGTTACTACACTGATGGAACCTGCTGCAGCCATATTCAACATCTGATGTACAACAAGTCCCAAACTGTCACACTCTTAAGGCAAGCCTTGGGTTTAATGTAACGGATTACTACAGTACACCAGTGCTTTTTTTTATTCATGTGTATGGAAAGGATGAAGGGGAGCGAATGTTTGGAGGAATACCTGGTACAACTCCATTAGTGGCGATTGCACTCATCGATATTGCCGTCAGCATCGTCTGCAGAGAGACAGAAAGACAGATTTTCAGTAAGTGAAGACGGTTTTCATTGTTGCCTCATCATCATCACGCCCTTCTGTCCACATGGCCGAATGCTCCAACACTCACACAGCAGCAGCATACGAAGACAATGCAGAGGCCCTGCAGCACCCCGGCAGATCCCACCACCCAGGTCAACCGCAGGAACAGGATGACGCCGAAGATGTTCTGGAGGCAGGGCAGGTAGACGCCCATAAACGTCCCCATCTGTGGTGACTGGGAGATACAGCACAAAGATGCGACAAATTTACTACAGATGAGCAATGCATCAATTTGCATTCCTTATTTGTGTCTTTTTAAAAAAAAATTATTCCCTGGTTGAGAATCACTGCATTTCACAACCTTGAGGCACCAGATTTATAATAATGTTAATACTGAACACACAAAATAGAGATAAAAACACTTCAGTCTGTGGGTAAATGTACCCTATGCTGTAAACGTGAAGTCAGAACATGGTCTGAACCACCTCAGACTGTCTTACCTGAGGCAGCTGACTGCTTATCAGCAGGGACTGCAGATCAGGGTCACCATCTACTGTACTTTCACTCTCAGAGTTTAAAGGGTAATAAAGGTATCATTTGTCTGTGACAGTCACAGTCCACTCGTTTGTTATAAGGATGGATGATGAATGAAAGGACTCGTGTTTTCTTGTTTCAGTCCTTTATGTAATTTTAGCTGAGTAACCAAATTAAAGTTACTATAATATATACTATATATGTATATATATATATATATGTGTATATATATATATATATATATATATATATATATATATATATATATATGTATATATATATATATATATATATATATATATATATATATATATATATAAATAAAAATTGTCAATATGAATTCTTTGGATTTGTACAACATTGGTGCTTCTATTACTACAGACCAAAAATCCCTTCATGTGTTTTTAAAGTCTATGCTCAGTTGTTGTTGTTTTTAAAGTGAGTTGCAGTCTTGAATGAGTGAGTCTTGAATACCTTGCTGGCTTTCTTCTTCTCCCCGATGATCTCGGCCTCCTCGTGTTCCTTGGCCCCCTGCGTCAGGTTGGTGTAGTTGGCCAGACGGCTGAGCAGAGAAGAAACCTTCGGCCGAGTGTCCATCTCCTCCTGAGGAGGGGGGGAAAGGGGACCAGGTCACAGACGGAGCAGAGGGGGAAGGACGGGTGGTGGAAGGAGATGGCAAAATGGAGAAATAGGGTGGAGAGACATAAAAGAATAGGACAGTAGGTGACAGAAAGCAGGGACGAGGGTCAGGGGATGAGAAGGATGGCGGGAATTAATAAGAGAGAAGGAATGGAGGAGGAAAGAGAAAGAAAGAGACAAAGTATAAAAACGTCAACAGAGCAGGGAGGAAATAAAGAAGGTAAAATAAGTGGAGAGAAGAAGAAAGATGGAGGAAAGAAGGTGTGTAACAAAGATAAAAGGAAGGCAACAGATTAGATGTAAAACAACAGGAAATTGAGGAGAGAAAGAGGAATAATGAATGACTTGTTAAAAAAAACAGGGAGCTGGAAATCAGAGCTGTTGTCCTGGGAACTTAAAAATCTATAAATACTGGAGTTATCTGCACCCACCAGCCAAATGTTGGTTTATTTATAGCTCTAGTAAAGCAGACACTACAGTGGCAAACATTTCAACCTTTAATCACCAACATTTACAGATTCCTACCACGAATGATGAATATAATATTGTCTATTTTGTGTTTCGAACCTCGAATAAGGCCAAGTTCCGGTCGTAGAAGTCGTCATCGTCCGCGCCATGAGTGTTGTTGATGTAAACACTGGAGATTTTGGAATTTCCATCGCCTAGACACAAAAACAGAGATTATTATGATTAAAGGGAAAGGTCTTAACAGAACAGAGGCACGATTTTTGAAGACGTAAAACGATAAGCGGTGAGTTCCTCTGTGAGGCTCCGCTCACCTTACAAGGCTGAATCTGTGTGAGCACAAAAAAAATCTGATCTTTTCTAATCAGATTTGAGTCACTTTTACATGTGGTCCTAGATCGGATGCACATAAGAGCTCGATACAGGTCACCTGTAATAATGAACGACAACCGTCAAGATAACTAAATCTGATCGGAACAACAACAACTAAAAAACGGAACTGAACACTGAGGCTTGTGATGTGAAATAAAATTCTGTGAACAAGAATTTCCTTGTTCAACTCGATTGATTGAATATTTCTCAGTTAATTTCCTCATGTTCAGTATGAACAGGAAAAACAACTGTAGGAAAATTAAGTAGAGGTGAAATTAGAAGGGTTTACACACATTATGGCCGATAAATGTCCATGTCTTTAAACCAGTTTTCTTGAACAAACAGGGAACAAACACTGAACCGATCCTTTAACACAACTTTCATGAGAGCTTGGTTTTTAGTCAAGTAGCTGAATTCTTTCTCTCCTGCAGACACACGCAGTTTGATGCAATGACCACCATGTCGCCGGTTCAGTTTCGCCTCAGTCAGCACAGAGTCCTGCATCAGCAACACCTGTGTCAGCAACATCAACTTCCTTCCTGCTCCACCAAAAACTCACGCTAACGGCTGCAAACGGTGGAACGCAGTGTCACATTTAACGGGACAACATCCCTGTAAGCTTGTTAAAAGACAATCCTTTCTGAAGTACCTCTCTTTACTCTCTAGAGTTTGATCTGAATATTATAACTGAAAATGAATATCCCAAAACCATGTGCTGATGCAGCAGACACAATGCTGACTGATGTACGTTATTTAAAGAAGCACTTTACTGTCTGAAGTTCACCCTAGTGACGGAGTAGTTGTTACAGAAACAAGCATTAGATACTTTCACTTTACTGCCTTTAAAAAAAATATACTTCAAACAGGGGTACAAATATGCTTTTTCTGATGGATTTGAAAAAGGGCCACAAGCCAGAAAGATTCTGACCTTCTGCTTTACACACTTTAACCACCAGTGAGTAATTTATAGTTCAGACAGAAAGCTGCATGACACACTAGCTGGTAAATTCCAAAATTCACTATCTCACCTGCACAATCACTGAGAAAAAGTCAATAGTCATGCAAAGAAAAAGGAAAAAGAAAACAACACAAGCATTTGGCCGGTGGGCGGCGACTTCCCATTCTGTCTGCAGCCCCTCATTTGGCTAAACATGGTGAGTGTGAAAGTGACTCCACACCAGCAAACAAGAAAAAAAACTTGTCTGTTAATATTCAGTGGCTGAAGCATAGCTGGTGTGGCAGGAGAAGATTAACCAAGAAGCAACTTTTAGTCAAAAATATAAATTGGCTGCTCCTCTTCCACATATTTACTGCATATACGATGAACATTAATGCTTATTTATCACTGGAATCATCACAGACCTCTCTTTCATACTAATAAAAACAACAAAGAAAGATGTTGGAGATAAATATAGATACGCATCACAATGCAGTGTTTGTCAACAAGCACATACATACATGGAATGTCCCTCTGGCATGTTTAAGGCCGAACCTGTTCATCAGGACATTCAGGAATCAGGGGGATGACAGTAGCATTTTAAAGCACACCGTCATTAATGGCACAGCACTTCCAACATGACAGCAGCCACAAAATACAATCGTGGCACCGTTTCTACTGCTTACTGGAGACTCGACGAACTCAGCTAAAATTTGATGTAGAACTTTGGCTTGAAAAACGCTCAGGATGTAGCTGCAGAAAAAACAACCACCACCATCCTCTGTAGCTAAGCTGACACTCAGCTGAGCTACAGAGGAAACACAGCTGTGTCTTTATGAGTGTGAGTTTCCTCCCAGAGAAGTCCTCCACCTGAGATTACCACATCTGAGCCTATGGCTGTGAGAGCAGCCGGTGAAGGGGAAAGCTGCTGGACCCAGGTGTGTGTGTGTGTGTGTGTGTGTGTGTGTGTGTGTGTGTGTGTGTGTGTGTGTGTGTGTGTGGACTGCAGGCTGTAAGGATGTCATATTCTCTAGTTAACTTTGTTGTCGTCAAAAACAAACAAACAATGGATCACGGAGCATTTGACCTTTCTGAAAATAACCCTCTGCCTCTTTTTCCTCCTCATCGCCTGTCTGGATCTCGACTCGATCGTTTCAACAGCAGCATTTTTCTCATCGCCCCGCTGGTTTTCAGTCGTGTCTTCAGCCGTCTCCGTCTTCTTTGTCCCTCTGTTATAAACAACCTCACCATCAACACCGCCTGATCGAAGCTCAATCGGATTAACCAGCTCAGCTGCTATTTATAGACGTTTATTAAACAACATGGGGCATCCTCGTTGCAATGCACCTGCTCGAGTGGATAAGCGTAGCTAATACAGTGACATCTCTGCATAGTTATAACCCCCCCTTGTTGATCCTGTGAATCAACGCAGCTATTCTTAAACGCTTGTGGAAAAGGCCGTGTGGTCACCGCAGTCGAAAGAAAACGCTGTTCTCCTTTTCTTCATCCGGATTTCCACACGATCAAACGTTCCAACTGGACTAAGCAGATGTACATCTGTACCTGTTAGTCCATGTGGAAAGGTCTCTGCTGCCAGCTACCATTAATTAAAAGGTCTGAGTCACTATTCTATAGGTGGGTTCATGACGGCAGCCAGAGAAGTGAAACCTACACCATGATCACAATAGGCTCACATTAGTCTTCTCACTGTTCTCACTGACTGAACTGTTGCTTATTTTTGGCCTGAACACCCCAAGGATAAATAGTCAAATGCCTATTCTCTTTTTACTTTCTGTAAAATCATCATTTTGGACACAGAGCTGTCTGAAACCTTACGAGTTTGAATATCTTCCTCTCTGATTGGCTCACTCCTGATAAGTTGTGTGAGAATCCAGCGTCAGGAAGGAATGCATACAGATATGATAATATACTTGACTGATCAGAAATGTGGTACTGAACACATGTGTGTGTTTCAAATAAAGTGGCCGTGAACATGTGACTCAGGCTAACGTCTGATAGTACAGAAAAATGAGATATCATGTGATGTAAAGTCAGGAACTTGCATGATGCATGCTTATGTTCACCATAACCTCTTTTCTCCTCGAGGAATTCAGACTTCATTTATTCTACCATATCCACCCCTCTACATCAGGGTGTTCGAAGTCGGACACTGTGGGCCTGATTTGAGACAAATTCGAGGCAACTGGATGAATGATCTGCAACATAATCTGTGTAGCATTAGCCAATATTTGTTCATACTAATTCACTCCATTATAAGCGTGTCAAATTAGCCATTAATGGTTCCTGTTTGCAAAGTAATCATGGATGAACAGACAGCTGTATTTGGATTTACTTTGACACTTGAAAATGTAATAACTCTCAGGCAATTTCTGCCGTTATAAAGGGATCAGTTTTGATTTCTTTCATTTCTAAGTAGGTTTATTGATGTTTATTTGGTCTTAATGATATCCTCTGGATGTGAACACCTTCATGGCCTCCATGGACTGTGTGACACTCTGTTGCTACTACTGCTGACTGTGTTGATGAATGGGTCCAACGACATTAAACTATTGATTGCTATCATAAATTATCGTAAATCAAACATAGCCAGGTCTGCAATAAGGACTTTAAAACAGGTTTAACTGCTCAGTCAGGTGAGACATTACATGCTTTTCTCTAAACTAATGCGTCATGATATAGGAGTGGCTGGCTTGACAAGTCTTCAAACATATGGATTAAACAACGTCTGTTGTAATCCTCGTGTGGTCCGTCGTGTCGTTTGAACACTTTCATGAGGTATATTTCAGTCATGTACAATCGAGCCTTAAACTAAAGTAACATATCTCTGTGGGCGTGTTCGTCACCTTGCTCCAAACTGCTGTTGTCCGGCGTCTCAGCCCCTCCTCCCGGTGTCCCGCCTCCCGATGTCTCGCTGAGCGGGTCACTTCGATTGACGCTCTCCTTGGAGCCAAAGCGCACGCGGGCACCGGAGCGGGAGCTGATGTCAGGCGACGTGTCCGACAGCCCCGGGAGGTCCTCCGCCTTGGTGGGTGTAACCGTGAAGCGTACGGATGCCATGGCAACTCGCTTGGAAAAAGTAGAATGGAAGGGGAGGAGTGTTGAGTGAGATGCGGGGGGGGGGGGGGGAGAAGGGTGGGGTTGGGGAGCGGTCAAGGACTTGCTAGCGGGGCTGTGCTAACCAGAGCTGAGCTAGGCTATTTCCCAGGTGATGCCGAGGTGATGGCTGCCCCTACAATTTGTTTTTTTGCTGCTGCACTTCTCCATCGAAGCAGACTGGTTGGCTGCCACCAGGCATGTGAAGGAAAATCTAAAATAGGCCTGTGTCAATAATCTTTCTGATGCTGTTGGAAATACACTGGATTTATAGGAGATACAGACACAGAAATACAAATTCCTTTACTATAAAGGTATGAACCATTTTGGGTGTAGTCTGTAGTTAGCAGCTACTTTTAGACAAAGAGTTAATGATGTCTCTTTCAAGCTTAATCATTCCCTTCTTCCCATTAAACTGCACTGAAATCTTTTCAACCTGCACTATGTCTTGATTTCATTTTTTTTAAAACATCTTTCTATTGATTGCACCCATCGGAGATTGCCAAAAGTGTGGGGGATGCCGTGATTTTGGGGGGGGGGGATGATGGGAGAGAAATAAGATAAAGGCAAAAAAAAAGAAGCTTACTTCAGTTTGTACAACAGAAACTAGTACAAATATAAGTGAAAAGGAACACAGTATCTTAAAATGTAAAAAAGGCTACATGTAGTGTGAATGAAAATGAGAATGCTATCAAATATTAACACAATCATATAAGTTCATTGTATTTGATACTTCAATACGTTTGACAACTTGACGTATGATAGAAAATCATGCACAGGACAAAAGCAACGGAAGCACAGCGACTCCAGTTTATGGGTAAAAGCTTTGTGGCTTTAAGACCACTAACGTTCTCTTCAGTCAACGAATACAGGCTTCAACATGCCTGCAACAAATGACACGATAAAAACGTCACTAAAAAGGTGACTACACTGAATGTTACACCCACGATTTTAATAGGTTGCTGACAAAATATTAATTCTTTCCTTTGTGTGTTTAATGGGACATTTAAATATGAATCTATACTGAATTAACCAAGCTAAAGTAACTTCAGGGACATTTTAACAGGAGTGTAATCCTTCAACAACACCACATCTCTCTGGATGGAGGAGGTGTAAAACAGTAACCAGTATGAACCACTGGTCAACTATGACATTTTCGTCATCGTTTTGGGGAAAAAGTGACACAACAGGTGCCTATGGTTGAAATGTTGTTTGGCTCAGTTTATAATTTAATTATTAAAGGAGAGCGGTTCCAACCGGTTGTGCCTGTATCTGCTGGCTGTTCTCTCCCACTCTGCATTCAGAGGCACAGCGCAGTTCCCTGTTTTATAAGGCTGCCTTCCTCACAGGCTCTGTCTCTCCACATTCAGGGATGAACAGGGTGGAGACAGATTACTCACCTTTCATACTAAACTAGAAGAGCGTCTCCTTTTCACTAAGTTCCGGCCAGTAAGGATACTGAGGCCTGTTTGCATAATGCAGTGTACAAATGGCTGTGAAAAAAACCCTGAAGGTTTTTAGTCTAGACAAACACGTTCACACCTGCAGGCACTTCTAAATCTCAAGAACAACCCGTGTCTTAGGACAGAGCAGATGAGTGCAGACCAGACCGTAGAAAAGGCTTGAACCCAGCATTTTACCACACATCTCAGTTCTCTCTGTTCTCAGTTCTCTACACATTGTTCCCATCTTGCATGCAAACAGAAACATATCTTTGTACAGTGGTTCTCAATACACTGGTAGATATTGCAACATGTTCTCTTGTGATACTGAAGAAAGGGTGTTCCCAGTTTCTGTCCCCTTTCAGTTCAAGCAGTAAAGTTGCAGACTTTGGTCTCCTTTCTGGCAGTTCAGCTTCGGTATTTGCTATTTTTAGGCTGCTCTTAAAGGATAGTTATTCTGATATATGTCATGATATATCACTGATAGTGTCTTTTGATTCATTGTGCAGTGTTGATTCTGCAAAGTAAGTAATACTCATATCAGATGCATAATCACTAGTGATATGCATCTGACACAACCTGGGACTTTTGTTGTCCAGATAACTTTTTCTTTTCTTAGATGCTGTATTTATGGTGGTATAACTTTCTGAAATCTGAAGTCTTAATTATCAGTAAAAGGCTGAAATGTTGCCTGTTTGATTTGATATTAAATTCAGAATTTTCCAGCGCATGGATCACCTTCCTCTGATTCAAAATAGAGCATCGGAGTAGCAGGACTCACAGCAGTAATAAGTGATAATAATGAATAAGCAGTAATAAGTCAAAGTAAGGAGATGTCGCACAGCTCGCTTACCTAGCCGTCAGGCTGTTTCGCGGAGGCTCGCGTTATTGCAGCTGCAATCAATGGGATACAGGAACAAACATGTAGCCAAAAATACATTTATCAAATTAGGATAAACGTCGTCTAATTAGTCCCAACCAGCAACTTACTGAAGCTGGCTCAGTTGATTGTGATGCTCGCTGCAAACCGCCGCTCAATTGCCATTCTAAGCCAATTAAGATTGCCACAATAATTCTGGCTTGAACCGGCTTTAACACCTCCCGATATTAACACACAGGCAGAGCTGGCGACATAATAAAATTATGAGCATGAGTTGTTCTGATCCAACCTTAGACAGCCATGAGAAAAAGGAATGCGGCATCTGTCAGGCTGTGGTTTCAGGATTCAGATGAACGTGTTTAAAATAACTAGCTAAAATCAGAAAGGCGCGCGGTAGATTTGTGCAAAATTGACGGAGTAAATAGCATGTTATTGACAAAGCTGTGGGCTTATTTTAAATAAATAAACATTGTTTAATGAGAGGCAGCGTGTCAAGCACTGAGCCATCACTTGGGTAGCAGGTACACGGGTTGTATGGGTTGAGGTGGTAGCTGCCGCTGCGCTACAGTCGCTACAGCTAGCCGAGGCTAACCAAAGGCTAGCCATGCCGCTGATTAACTCCGCGGACCTCCAGCTATTTCACTAACAGCGACACATGTCCACGGAACTCTTAAACCCCACATAAAGCACATACCTGGGAGAGGTATCCTTTTCAAAACGCTTCCTCAGTCCGGCTGTTTTCATTTAATGTTACATCTGGCACATTTGGCTCCTCTGCCAGGTTTCCTCGGCACTTTTTGTTCAACCGACCCAACAAAACATGCGAACGCGCCTGCCTGGCTAGTCCTATTTCTCTTCCCGTCGTTCCAACGGCGTGCGCATGCGTGATAACTAACACGAAGAAAACAGACCGGGACATGTAGTCCATTAAGACTTGGACAGTCTCTGGCTCTTAATGCAGCTTTTAAATACTACCCGTTTGAATTTTAAATATTTTTAAATATTCAAACCCATCAATACTGTTATTATAATAGTGACATAGAAAATAAATTGAATAGAAATTTGAAGTTAAAGTGAGTTCATAATTCAGGGAGCGTCACCAAATCATGGCTCAAGGTACAGTATTTTCATTTAATGCTTTATTATAGTTGTACTCCATTATATTTCAGGGGGAAGCATTGTGCTTTTTACTTCACTACTTTTATCTTACAGCTGTAGTTACTGATTAGTGTTAATATTTTTTCCAACACATTTATGCATCATACTGATAATCCATTGTGATATATTACTAGTTGTACTTCTATGTAGTTTCACATTAGGCTTTAGAATGCATGACATTTAGTGATAAAAGTATGTTTTCATTGTAATAGTATTTGAACATTAGTAAATGATTTGGGGACATCCACTCTCCCACTGCTGTCTTGTCCACAAAATGTAGCCTAGTAAATGTTAAGCTATTGTGTATATATTTACAGTATATACAGTTATCTATGTGTTTTAGTTTGATACTAAATGTCTCATATTGCAGGCACTTTATCAACACAAGTAGAAAAAAATAAATATTAATATATCAAGTGTATTGTTTGGTTCAGTAAGGAAAGTCTATTTTGAAAATACATGGAAAATATATCAGTTTTTATACTGATCAAAAACAAGCTGTGTATGGAAATATCACCACGTTTATTAATGTTTAAACATAAATGTCACCCATCTGGATTTTATAGACACAGAAACGACCATCTCCATCAACAAAACATTTATTCAGCATGAAAACAATTTTTTTTTAACATTAACCAAAAATGAATGCAAAGAAATTACAATACATAAAAGCTGATATCGAAAGCATGAAGGGTCCACTAAATTTGAGCCAGGAGTTTTGGGTAAAACCGAAACAAGTCCTGGCTGCGCTTTCATAAGTTGGGATCCTGAACATCTATTTACTTTTTCACTTAACAGTCCCATCTTTGCCTTCATCCCTCCCTTTCATGGTCTGCTCTCCATTAATTTTGCCTCTTTGTCCGCCGCTTTCTCACAGAACAGGTCTGGGCTGCTGGGTGAGCAGAAGGCCGAAGCGCTTCTTCACAGTCACCCGATGTCGGGAGAACTTGTCATCAGGGGAGAAGCGAGCTGGGTGGGCCGAGCTGGTGGGCTGCCCATCGGGACAAACTTTCTGTTGGTGACAAAAAAGGATGAGAGAAAGCAAAACAGCTCAGATTAGGTACCAGGAGATATAGGGTTTCATACCTATACAAACATTCTCAAATATGATTTGATCCCAGAGATCATTCTGCAACAAATCTAACTGGATATCAACTTTGTGGTGATAATTTAGGATAAGAATGGGTTCTTATGATTAGCATTTTATATCAGTTTTCTCAAATAGGTGATTTCAGTATATGAAACGTAAGCAAAAATCCCAAATTCCCATGATGTATTTATATTAGACAACGAAGCTTGAATCAGAATGTTCACTTTCATGCCTGATAATTGTTATCAGCAACAATATATATTATTGTGATTACATCAAAACACATTGTCGGTGACTAAGTCATGTCAATCATTATTTTAGCTCTTGTCTGTTGTGATACAACCACAACAACTCATGTCAGCCTTGGGCAGCTCAGGGTGGCCGTACGAAGTTTTCACTAATGAAAAGCTTTCATTTATGTGGAACACCTTGTTTGAGTAACATGCTAGTCATAGCACGTTTGTGCCTGTATATGTATTTTTTTTCCTTTTGTGTTAACATTAAGTGTGTAATGTGTATGCAGAGTTTCTTTTCTTGTTTAGAAAATGCCATCCAGGCCCTATTGATCTTTTGATTAAGGCAGTTAGTATGACAGGACTAAACATGATATGCATGATTTATATGGTAACTTAGAGGACATGTTAATAAATATTAACAATTTCCACAGTTTTATATGAATTACATGCTTATTGTGATGACAAACTTGGAATCTAGTAACTTGTGCTCCCTCTGCTTTGCAAATATAAACTAATACAAACTGTTCTGATTACATAATTAAAATAACTTTAAGTGGGACCATCGGTCATCTGACTGGGATATTTCACTTTTTTCCATCTTAAAATGAAGGAGCATGAACACGGTTCTTGAGGCTTTGTATTTACTTGTGTTTGACGTTAACAAGCTTTGTTACATCGTTCAAGTTTAGGATTAAAGGTACAAGACACAAATAATTTAATTTCAGGAATTAGCTACTAGCTATTAGCAAAATACCGCGTTCAACGTCGTTAATAGAAGCTTCAAGTGTTTTACCTCTTCAAATAATGTACAGCATACAAAGAACTAGAGTAAGAAAACGTAAAGTAAAGCGAACACGCTGCCACTATTTGAGCCAGCTGCAGAGTATTGTTCAATATGAAGGCTGTAAACATCGTTTTCGTTACCTTCAGAGTATACACCCTGTCCCCGTTTTCATTCAGGTAAAACTGTAGAAACATATCGACGATAACCTTTAGAAAGCTTAAAAACTACAAAATATATCGATGGTGTCGTTATATATCTGAAAAAAAACTCAAATTTGGAGGAAAAACGATACTCCTCTCCTGGAATCCACGTGTGGTGAAGTTTCTCCGTCGCTACACTCAAAATCGGATATCCGGTTTAGAATTCAAGGTGCACAGCATTCTGGGAAATGGGGTTTCATAATACAATTGTTGCAACGTCACCAGGAAATTCCTTAAGGGTGATTTCTAAGTATCTGTATCTAAGTATTGTCATCTAAGACAAATATTAAAATGTTTTGGAACGATAAATTAAGCTTTTTATATTTAACATGAATATAAACAGATATAAACATATCAAATACCATCTTTATTTACTGGTGACTGATTCCTACGCCAAATGTGCCAAAAGGGACAGCAAATAAGCAGAGGCTACACATCACCAATCTAACCCTGAACAAGACCAAACAGTGGGTGTGAAAGGTAAAGATGAAGGAACACGGAAGTGGCTGAACTCCAAAGCCTGATGTTGAGTCTGATGAAAAGATACCTGCATGTGTCTGTAGAGAGGGAGATGTGGGTAGATGAAGCGAAAGTCAACATAAGATATACATGAAAAAAAGGAGGAAAGAAAAAGAGCACAAGTTGACACAGAATGAGAAACACAAAGATGCAACACAGGTGACATCTGGCTTTAAACTGAGTACAAGATCTCAAATTTATCAGCTGGAAAAGCAACATTTGAAAGTGATAAAAGCAGGGCGATAGAAACCAGAGCGCACCGTACAGGAATCCCACATCCCATATTTTCCATACAAGAGACATGCAAGGCCTTCTGTAAAGTTACCTGTAAAGTATAAAGACTTTATGTTGTGCAGAACAACCCAAAACAAACAACTTGATAAGGGCATGCAGGAAAAGGAAAAATGCAAAGACGCAGGATCTCTGACATGAAAAAGGTGCAATAGGCAGGAGCATGAAGCTACAGAAAGAAAGAGGTTTCATAGTATTTATTTTAAGTCCAGAAATGTGATAATGGAAGGGAAAAAAACAGCAAAACATCCTTAAAAGACAGCAGTTTAATTCATTCTTAAATATAAGCAATATTCACACAATTTCATGTACATAAAATAAACTTCTGGATTCACAGAGTGCTTGGCCTCTTTTTGCACATTTCATTCTTCCCTTTAAAAATATTTAAAGAATGCATGGCTTTAAATGACAAAAGAGCCACTCAAAAGCATCTGGAACAAACACGTGAACACAATATGAGGGTAAAAAAAAAAAGTACACTGGTCACTCTCACACACTGTAATCCTTATTCATGTCAGTCTTTGGTGTGACCATTATCGACTAAATGTCACCAACAGAGTTAAAAATACATTCTTTCACACATCCAAACACAATCCATTGTCGGGACTCATCTCGGTTCGGTTTGTTAAACTGGGATGCCAGGTATAAAACAAAGTTGACTGAGCATCCTGTATAAAAAAATAGAGGAATCTGACGATTTAAAATCTTCATTCAAGCTTCTTATAGCGGAGGGATGTGTTACTGTTGTGCAAGTCTCCGTTGTTGTTCACAGCCTTCCCATTGGCTAGCTGAGAGCCCGCCTCCTCCGGCTGCAGGTGTTCGTTGACCACTTTCTGATAGGTCGGGTGGGTCGTCAACACGCGCAGCAGACATTCTGTGGAAAACAAGGCGGATGTCATGAATATGTTCCAAAAAACATCTAACAACACATGTAGTCCTACATCAGATCATTATTTATCATCACAGCAACAATGACTGGGAGACAAGAGGACGGAAATTTTATAGATATATGGGAGGATGTTTGAAGTCCTTTTCTCCATCTGTCCGTTTTATATCACCCACTGTGTATTTTGTGTTTTTATCCTCAACATTAATAACCTTCGATAAAACAAAATCAATCATCATGAATCCAGTACAACACAGTGGATACTGGTCATTCGTTGGAGACACTCACCTTCAGTAAGCTGGCCTTGACTGGAGGCCTGAGTGTAAAGCGCATCAGTGTTGTGTTGAGGGACGCCCAGCAGCGCCCCCATCAGGCCAGACAGCTCCTCTGGACTCAGACTGCCTCTCCCCTCTCTGTCAAACAGCTGGAAAACAAAGAGCTCACTTAGAGAAGACACACGGCAAAAACAAGAGCTCCTCAAATGATGCGACACATTGGATCCAGATATTCTGAAGATGTTCACTGTATTTTTAATCTTTAAAAAAGAAAGTAAGTAAACCATAAGTAAACCACTCATACATACAGTGAAGGCCGTGTGAAGCAGCGACTTGAAGCTGACGAATCCCGAGAGAGCAGCAACACTGATATAGATCTGTCTGAGATCCACTATTTCATCCTGATAGACAAATACAAACATTTTTTTTTTTTTTTTTTTACACTTTCTTATTGTTCCGTTTTCTTGCCTCTTCTATGTCAGAACAATGTGAACAAAGACTGAAAGACTCAAAGACTAAATAATACTTCAAGAGTGAGAAATCATTTTCCGTTAGAACCAAGTACACGCCCATCTTTTGAAGGTCAGTATTTTCTATATCATTCAAGCTTTAGAAAATTCAAATTAGAGAACATCTGAGGATTCACTGTGTGACACAAAAATGACTACAGAGATGCTTTGAAGAGGTTCATTCAATGTTCTGTAAAGTATCTTCAGCTCCATCTAGTAGCAGAGAAGCTGAACTGCATTAGTGAGAGGCGGAGTCACTGAATGTGTCGACACAGCATCTAAAGTATTAACTGGTAACAACCGACAGTCTGCAATCTCATGGCAACTAAAGAGCTGCAGCTGTTCTGCAAATACATGGATGTAGACACTGGCTGAAAAATGTCAGTCAAGCAGTTAATCTTCGTCAAACACAAAAACCTATTCCAAGGTACGAGACCTTGGAGTAGAGGCCACAGATCGTGACGGCTGCCTCTCGATCCGTCAGCCCAAGAAGAGAGGCGAGATCGTCCACGCCGGCCCGGACCGACCCCTCATGTCCTGACTGGCATCGGTCAAGCATTTGGTCCAGTGCAGCTTCCACTTCATGTGCCTCCAGGCTGACAGAGGTAAGAGACAAAAACAGTGAGGAAAAAAACAGAGAAGAAGAGGATGGACATGCAAACGAGAAGAGAACACAGAACTTCTCTTACCCATTTCTGTGCAGCAGGGAGAGTGTTTCTCTGGCGGGGGACTCCAGCGGGAGGGAGAGACCACCCAGTTTACTGACAGGGATTCTACCCTCCATGACATAATCTGTAGCTGGGACTCCAAGGGCCCTGAAGAAGAAGACCAGACATCACAACATGTAGCTTCTACATGAGGGGCAATATTTTCTTCTTCTTTTTTTAAAATGCAAGCTATTGTTTATCATTAGTCCTAAAACAGAGACATGTAAAAACTCAGCTGATTCTAGTTTATGTTTATGGAGGAAATTAATCCAGTGAATGGTTACATTTTTACAAGATTAATGTATGTAAAGATTAATTAAAGATATATAAAAAATAACTCTTAATAACATAAATAACTCTTAATAACATAGCGGCAGCCATAGGAAACCAGAAACCAGAGGTTACAGATTGGGATATCAGAGCATTGCCTGATTATAAAACCCCTGCAGGCATTGACACAACAGATAATTACAGATTGCCTTGTAAATGCAGTTGATCAAACAGCCAATGAAATATTACTGACATTCCCTGACAGTCTTATACATCATAAAACAATTCTATATTCTGCTACTTACTTGGCCATGAGTCTCTGAACATTGTCTGCGTACAGGTTGGGGTCATTCTTTTCTTCCTCAGAAGGGTTGTAAACTGGCAGGAACTGCAGGAACAAATTATTTTAAAAAAAACTTTATCTACAGCTGCAGAAGGTTTGAACAGCAACTACACACACAAAAATAAAAAGTTTAAACTTAATACCAAGCTAGAAAAATAGCAGGCATTGTTATTATCATTATTAGTATTATGTGAATGGTCTTCCCTCAACAGTCATGTTGGTGTAGAACTGTGATGTGGTGTGCCACAGAGCCTCAACCCTGCAAAACAAAGAGCAAATATTTACTGTATTTCATGTCGTAAGAATCCGTGCTGTCATTGTGTGTCACTGTTACCCCTGAGGAAGAAATGGATCATGATTCGTCAAAATCCTGGCAGGTGTTTAAATACAACTATTTTTTTCCCCCATCCTGTAGCTCATAAAATCTTCTTCTATGGTAAATCATTTAATACCGATGTACAACAACATTGTTCTTGTTCGCAATGAGAAACTGTTACTGGATAAAATGCCCAGATGTGAATGTTTTAGGCTATCCCAGCTAATCAAATACCTTCCTAATCAGGGTATTTTGAAGCAATGTGACAATAAGCAGTCCTCCAGTGATTTGCACAATTTAACCATAATGGCCCAAACACCCAAGAGATATTAAAAAGGAAGAGCTGTCAATGTTCAAATGGTGGGACATTCAGTTGCCAGTTATTTGGAAAGCTAAAGCTAATGAGGATAAATCAACAATAATGACATAATAATAACAATAAATCCCACCTTCAGGTCCATTTTAACTGTTTTAAAGAGCTGTTAATCCAACTTTATGGTCATTTTGCAGCATGCATTTTGTAATGCTGTCAAACTTTTATTGCGTCATATAGAAAGCAAACAGCAGCAAATCTCAAATATCCCGTGGCAATGGGAGAACATTTCTTGAAAATATTTATTTTTGGATTACTCAGGATGAAGTTGCTGAGCAGACGACAACTGTGGGAGTTCTAAGTCATGGACGTTGTTAAAATAACCAGGCTTGAGTTCCAGTCTATGTAGAAACCCAGTGTTTTAACAAAGCAAAGAATACCTTTAACCCAACACTTTCACATTCAGATTGAGGAACTCACCATGTTGTTCCTTTGTATGTCCAACGAACAGTATCCTGTGAAGAGCCATAAAATACTTTAATGACGGTGTATAAATAAAATAAAAAACTACAAAAAAAAACAAAATCCTTAGCAACAGTCTGGATGGAGAGTTTTTATGGCATGTGCAATTCTGGTCACTTCTCTAAACAGGAAGTAGAATGCAAACAGTGACCTGGACAGATATGATGGTGCGTTCATGCACATATCTACAGCCCGATAAAACGTACGATCATGTTGTACAAACTGATCTGTGGGCAGGGAAGTGACAAGGAGGACGAGACTCATACAGATGAGATGTGTGCCAAAACAAACAGCAGGGACAGAACAAAGAACCTCAATTCAGGATGTGTGCAATTAATCCACTCCTCAATTACAGGTTTCGACCCTCACTAGGTCAGCACCACAAATGCTCGTCAGTCCAAATTATTATCATCACTTTTAATTATTATTATCGTTGCACTTGTAGGAGTAAATTCTAGAGGACAAACCCATTGGTCCACCGGGCATCACCTTTATGTGATGAGTTACTGGCAGTATAGGTGGGAAGTTTCACTCGGGTAACAGGTGTTTTAGGATGCTGGAGCATCTTTTTTTTTTCTTTTTTAACCGCTGCTGTAGGCGAACACTGCGTTGTCATATTGGTGAAATGATTGGCTGTATGGGAAAAATGGTTGTGGATTGTATGAAAAACATTAACTGAGAGCGATAAATGTTTCATCAAAAGCAAGAAGCGGAAGTCGGACTCTTTATTTTACTATTCTCACGAATGTATAAGTTTAGGCTTAGCAGGTAAAATACACATTTATAAATGAAATATTTACATAATCTGCCCTGAACTGACATGTCTTCTTAGTCAAATGCTGTCAGGGGTTCTCAAAGTGCAGCCTTGGGAAACCAGTTCAATCCTTTTAAACAGTACTGCGTCAAACTCTTAATGTCAAAGGAATTACACTCTGTACCAATGTTGGTGCTTTTAGCTAAAGTTAATTTCGATTTAGCACATTTGCAGTTTATTTCGGAACCGAAATGGAAATGACATCATGCAAAAATAATGCATGGTTGAGGAACAAATGAGGCTTCTGCAAAGATGGATATGTCTGGGTGGGTGGATGGACTCCAGACTTCAAGACCTCGATCAGATGCCGACTCCCTAAAATAGTCATGACATTTTATAGAACCATTGTTCCGTAGACGTTATGAGGGAGAGCTGGACATTATAGAGGGCACGGCTTTTTGTGAATTATTAATAAACAGTCAATTGCTTTCTTTACAACTAAATAAACTTTTAATAGGAACCTTGCCATATAGTGCTAATAGTTGACCCAATCTAAGTCTTAGAAATTTCAGCTCCAAGTATGACGTTTGTACAAGCTAGCCGACTGATCTGACTTCACTCACCAGTTTGTTGGGGTAATGCAACAGAACAGGCTGGACAGAGACTCCAGCGAGGAAGGCGCCTGAGGACGACACGATGGTAAAATTAAATGAGACTGAATGGAGAAAGTGGAATGAGAGAGAGCTCAACTTTTGGAGATCAATCCAACATTCCATCAGCTTCATAAGGATCAGCTGCTACGCCCTTCAGCTCTCAATGCCACTCATTCCTACACAGTTACTCAATACTCACCAGGTTTGAATTTGATGAGAGCGCTGCCATTAGTTGTGGTTCCCTCAGGGAACATCAGCATCTAGACAAGAATTTAAGAACCTGATGTTTGAGTTAAACAGAGGAGTATTCACAGCTCAGGGCACTTCCAGCAGGTGAACATCCAGAAACAGCTTTTCTACTGTGTATTGTTCGGCCACTGGTTTCTAAAGTTAGACTTTATTTAACCTTGATCAACTGTTTGCTTGTGCTGATCTATGAAGCCATCATTGGCAACAGCTTAACCGACCATTTAGGTTTGCTTCGTTGTTGTTGTTGTCGTTTCTGTGACCAACCAACCTTATTATTTTTTGCAAAGTGTGATTCTGTCTTTTGGTCGTAGATACCAGCTCTGTAAACAGAGCTGGTAACCGCAGCCAAGATAGTAGCAGATAATAGGTGCGGCGGGTGATTTGTTGCTCATAGACGTCTTACAAGCGTTGGTAAAATTCTCACCTGAGGCCAGTGGCCATTGGAGGTCAGCCTCTCTGTGAGCTGAGCCACAGCCTTTTTCCTCGACTCTGGATCCTTTCGGCTTACAAGTACAGCCTGGTTGAACTCCAGCAGGGCTGAAACACAGGAACAAAAATCTAGAACCAGAAGCCAGGACAAGTCCAGAGCAGGACAGCCAAGATAGCCGAGACAGGCCAAGGAAGGCGGAGCAGAATAGAAGCCTATAAAGTGAGTCATTTGTTTATCTTATGACTTCCTTGCATACTTTTTTTCCCTCAACCCCTCCATTCCAAACATTAATTTCAGTTGTTTGCATAATAGGTGGAGAGCACACTGCACTGTGCCAGCCAGTTAAGCTTATCAAAATTATTTATCTACTGTAGCTAAGAATACTGTAAAACATTGTGTCATCTGGGCAGTCCGAAAGTTACAGTTACAAACATGACTGACATGAACAAATGATTAAATCCTGCCTGCTGGTAGCTGGCAGTGGTAAGTTTTTCCACAGTGAATACTTGTACTTTCTTTTTATCTCTCACTAAAACATGTTTACACTTTACTCTGCTTGACCTCGATCATGTCGGGATTCATCATTTCTCCGTTTCCACGGTTATCCTTTGGATTTTCTCCCATCTAGTTTCATGCTTTCAAGTTGAAACGTACGTCAACTTATCATTTGATAAAACACAACACATGATATGAAAGCTTCGTTTTCTGCTATAGACAAACATACTGTGCATCTAACACAGCAGAGTGTGTGACTGAACACATGTCAATCAATCAGTGTCATTTACACCTGCATGTCCTTCACAAGAGGAGGCTGAAGGAGTGCTTTAAAACAGCAGATACACATTATCATCATCATCATCATCATCATGACTGACGATTTAGAAGCTGCCAATATTCAAAACTGAAATCGGAATGAAAGCTGCAGCCAGAGAGTTTTTGGACTTTAAGCTTATAAAAGTAGTATAAAAGTAGTTCCCCTTTCTATTTGACCAATCCGTTATATGACTCCGTGTTTCAACTTTATTTCGACTTGATTGTGTTTCGAACTAATGAATAATGTCTGTCACAAGTTCTCAGAGTCCAAGGAGATGGCTTCATATGCGCACTTCAGTCAAAAACCCCAAAATATTAAATTTAGTTAGTTAGTCAGACCCGACAAAGGTAAGAAAACACTTGGATTGGGGAGGCCAGATGATTGGTGCTGCTTGATTGGTGGAATTATCCGATTTGTCATTTCAGCTGCATTTTTAGAAGCTGTAACAACCAACAAAGAAGAATCCTCTACGTGTGCGTTTGCTAAACTAAATCACGGCATCTCACCTCCGATGATGGGCAGTCTGCTGTTCTCCGAACGCGACACCACCGTTGCCAACTGGGACGGACACAGAACCAACATGTCCAGATAGCCGCTGTGAGGCGCCACCACCAGCACCGGAGCCTCCTTCAGGTCCGCTCTGCGACCTTTGACCTTCAACCACAGGAAACCCAGAGAGAAGAAGACGCCTCGGCTCAGCAGAAAGACTATCGGGTCTAAGAGCCAGCACCGCCAGCCTTTGACTGGTTGAGAGCGTTCGTCTTTGGACAGGCCGACAAATCGTAGCCGGGCAATAGGCCACAAGAGGAGGAAGAAAAGAACTGCCAGGGTGACACGTAGTGGGAAGAGGATGCAGCCGAGGATGATGCCCTGGAGACCAGGGTACATTAAAAAAAACATCAGTAAGGTCTGTCGGAGTAAATGTCTGGTATACTCTTAAACATGGCTGATGGTAAAAGTTTCTTTAACTCAACTTTCTCATCCATTCATATGGCTTTAATATCATCACATCAAAACTATACAAAGTTGTTATGATTCACAGTTTTGAAGCAACATTATTCAACCCCATGGTATATTATAAATATACTATTTATCAGCAGTTTGCAACAACCAGATCAGACAAGAACAGTTTAAATATCTCATTACAACAGATATTACAAGAGCTTTCCCCAAATATAACACAAAATCCTACTTTTACTGACTGCTGCAGTCTCTAAATGATCCAACCCTTGATAATAAGTGTCTTTAGCTGCTATGACCTGCTGCAAACCTGATGCATATCCAGACACCAGCTTCTGGTAACGTTCCTGAGGAATCTTAGGAATATTCCTGTGTTTACCTGCTGCAACCGCCTTCTTCACATCACACCAGAGATTTTCTATGGGATTCAAGTCAGGCGACTGTGACGGTCACTCTAGAATGATCCAGGACTTCTTCAGAAACCAAGCCTCGGTGGACTTTGAGGTCTGCTTGGGATCGTAGTCCTTTTGGAACATCCAATGATGCCAAAGCTTCCAAAGCAGCCCCAGAGCATCACCGAGCCACCGCCACGCTTCACTGTAGGCAAGGTGTTCTTTTCAGCATCAGCTTCATTCTTCCTCCTCCAGACATTCTGCTGATCCATAGGCCCCAAAAGTTCCAGTTTCTTTCATGGCTCCACAGAACAGCATCCCAAAACTTCTGTGTCTTATCTAGATGGTTCTGAGCTACTGGATCAGACTGTTCTGGTGTACGTCTTGGAGATGGAGCCATTATATACATTTAGGCTTTAACAGAAAAAGCTTTGGTACTCTACTGCTAAAGTAAGTCTATGAAGGTTGGCTCAGTGTTTTAACAACATCTCAGCTGCAAATGTGTCTCTGATGAGGGATTAAAATCCGGGGGGTGAATAATTTTGAGACTGCAGTCGTCAATAAAAGCAGGATTTTGTGTTGAATGTGTAAAATCTGTTGCATTGAGCTATTTAAACAGTTCTTGTGTGATCCGTTTACTGCAAACAGCTGATAAATAGCATATTTTGTCCATGAAGTTTATATATAATGAGGGTTGAATAATTTTGCTTTTAACTGCATGGTCGCTTGTGATGACCATTCGATTCAGTTTGACTGAATATCAACTTTAAAGAGAGAACTTTTGAAATATTTGTGTTTTTCAAGTGTCGAGACTGGAACATTTTACTGGACTGACCATCAGTTTGAGCCGTTTTAGATGTGATGTTGCTTCATAATTCTGCCAGTCAGTGTGAGTAAACAGTTTTATTCACACACTAATTTGAGGCAAGACGCCCAGCCCTACTTTCTCAGAGAGTTGCGCAACGCTGGTATGTTCTTGTCATCTGTAATGCCTGTCTATACCTGAAACATGTCCTTTTTCTTTTACCAAGGCACCAAAGACAAAAACACAGAGAAGACTGTTCTGAGTCCATAGAGAGTTAAAAGCTCAGAAAATCAGAAGCAAGAAAAACAACCCTAGAAGGAGTTTAAATTAAGCATATTATGGAGAGAATGTTTAGAAGCTAAGTCTGTCCTGAGGGCGAACTTATGCCACTCAAATTACAGCCTGATACGTTTCAGGTGGTGACTTTTGGAGGCAGCAGGAATCCCTTCCGATGGGGGAGCAAAGCCTCAGCACATCAAATTAAAGCTTTCGACAACCCACTCAGCCAAGAAGCCAAACACGGAGACATGAATTTAAACATTACCCTTATCTTCTGCGCTCTTGTCAGCTTCAGCACGTGAATGAACGGATGTGGACACTGGGAAGAGGCGAAGTTACAGTCGTGTCTCTCCATGACGACGGAGCAAACCTGACGGTCAAGTTCAACTTCAAAATGTTTGTAAAATTTTTTTTTTTTTTTTTAAAAGAACAAATAAAGTTATTCAAAATGTGAGCGACATAAGCTTTGGTGTTGACAGCTCCCTACTTCTTTTTTTTGTTGTTGTTGTTGAAAAATCACGCGCAGTCAGATTTAAAAATAGAACCTTCGCTAAACAGGGAACAACGCGCGTGCGAAACGAATGAGGAGCATTCCGGCTTGGATGCATCAAAGAGAAACAGCTAAATCCGACCCGCCACCTCCATAAGACGGAACACACACGCCACAGAATGTGCTCATGCTCTCTTTCTTTCTTGGTTTCTCTCCTCACCTGTCCCGCCCCTTCACGGACTGGCAGTCCGGCCCACAGCCTCTCAGGGGTGGGCCAGTCAAGTCAGACCGGTCCCAGAAACTCAACTATGCAGCTGGTTTAGATATGAAAGCCCAAACAATGAAGCGTATAATGACTAAGATATACATGTAAGTTACACAAACATGAGATGAAAATATCTACTTTGTCAAAAATATTGACTTACTTACTTTTTCCTAAGTAAAAGAAAACCTAATGCACATTTTAACTTGACAGCACAGTTTCCTAATTATGTCATTGCACCTAAAAGCAATAGTCCCATGACAGTATGACATCATAATATTACTCCATGACACTTAGAAATTTGAATCACATTGGTACCATTAGTTATTTAAGAAAAACAATCGCTCTCTAATGGTAATTTTCTTCTGCATCTACACTGTAAAATCTAATAAGTTGAGTTACTTAATGATATTAAACTCATTGCCTTAGATGAATTAAGAAAGTTAACTTCAGATTTTGAGTGTGCAATACTTACACGCACTTCTTTATTTTGTGTGTGTAACACTTACATTAGTTTGTTCACTGTTATTGGGTTAACTTAAATTACCAATATCCTAAAAAGTTGTGTAGTACACTTCCTATTTAATGAATTTGATTTATGTCCTAGAATGCTTAACACAATAACTCACTTCACTAATTCATCCTCTTACATCACCCAGGCGGGAACAGTGTGAGGAACTTAACTCGTGGTGCCATGGTGTTGTATGACTAACCATTTTCTATGGGAATATTTCTAAAGAACTACTTACTGCTTAGCTGATAATTATTCACAACCCATTTAAACACAGGTTACTTGGGCTTATAGCCTCAAACACATTGTCTCAAGGTATGCTGGGAAACTCCACTCGCCTATCACCAACATGCTACATTATCTATTAACCCATTGTGCAAAACCACAGTGGTTGTTTCAGCTGTCATTAAACATATATTTTCATACCCAATAATTAACAGGACAGGTGCAGAACAATAAACAATATATGGGAATCTATTCTGGTGTGTGATATAAGAGCATCCATGGAACAGATCTGAATGTGAATTAAAGATTTTTCTTTCCCACTACTTGGTTTGTTTAAATGAACCAAACTCAATTAAACTGAGTTTGACAGTTTTTTTATGCCAAAGTAACTAAAATAAAATGTTATTAACAAGTTGATAAAAATCTAGTTCAATCAACTCAGTATTTCTAATTAAATTCAATCTTACAGAGTCTGATCTGGATCCAAGTATTCTGGATCATCAGATCCAGAATGACTGAATTCATAGAGCTCACCGGAAATTCACTACTGTGAGAAAACAAATAACAACAAAATAAAAATAAAAATAATAATGCGACAAATTTGAACTAAGATCAAATTGTAGCTGAAACTGTGCTGATTCAGTTAGGTATCAGATTTGACATAGGCTAGTAAAAAAAATATTTATCTTTTCTACAATAAATCCTCCTACAGCTATTATTTACTGGAATGCATGCATTCAGATAAATACAAATATTGTAATAGAAAATGTGTCAGGAGAAATGACAGAAAGAGTAGTAAATGCACAGGCAAAAATAAAAGAAATAGCCTCCAAAAATAACATTTTCATAAACACAAATTTCTTTTATATATATATATGTATATATATATACATATATATATATTGAATAGGTAGACATTTGGACATCATTAATTGGTGAACAGAACATGCATAAGAAAGGAAGTGTTTAAATGTTAATGCATATGAGATTTAACAAAGTAAAAGTAAAACACATTTAAGATGTTGTTGAATATTTCACATGCCTTATGCAGACACTGTATAGAATAGTGAATAGAGAGAGATTTAGGTGATACATAACTTAAAAAAATAAAACAATCTCTTAAATCACGTTAGATAAGCAGAAATCACAATCAGTGTAAATGTCCACCCTTTCACACCCATATAACTCTCTGGTACTCACCTGTCAGGTTTTCCCTCTGCCCTGCCTGACCCTTTTGTTCTCTCTCCAGGGTGTTGCTGCCGACACCAAAACCAAACACACGCCCACAAATCAGAACATTCATGAAAGAGGGAGGAAAGAGGTTAGAGGCGAAGGAAGTTCTCAGATCTGAAAATAACAGACGTTTTGCAGGTGATTTAAAACAGCTTTTCCTTTCTGTTCAATTGTACCAAACTCTCATAAGTTGCCAATTTTTTTTCACTTTTAATTTATCCCAATAGAAATGGGTCCTGGGGGATCATTTTGCTATAGTAGGACTTTTGCCTTATAGTTAGACTTTTTGCCTGATTTGACAGCATCTTTATTATTTACAAGTGTGACTGGAAATATTAATTATTTAAGTCAGTCAGCTCCTTTATTAAAGGTATAATTAGTGCAGCTATAGCTGATTCAATTCTATTTATTTTTGCCTAATTATTTTATCTTCTCAACAAACACATTACAGCCTTGCAGTGCTCCCCAAGTAACTTTAGTTATGATTAAATTGAAATTAGATCAAATTTAAAAATAATTGGTAAAATAAATTGCATATTTTTGTCTATTGACTGACTATTGGTTTATTTCTCAATATCTATATATAATACTTTGGTCTATTTCTGGAAAATGACAATTTATAGATAAAACAAGCTGAGAGAAATGGCTCATTTTGCATAATTCAGCAAATTAAATACCTGAAAAGTGATTTAAAAACTACCGCAATGTTTATATAAAATGGAGTGTCTAGTGGACACACAACTACAAACACATCAGAGTTGACCTTTAAAGTGTGACATTTTCCCCAACTTCTGCAAAACACAATTGTTACAGTTATTTACACAAGATTGTTCAGTTTCATCAAAAGCTTTTTAGCCTCCACTTCTCCACCCAGTCTGAGTGCAAAAAGGCCTGAGGCCACCTAACATTCACACGATTTATTAAAACCCTTCTTTATAACCCCTACTTTTGACAAGTAGAGAACTTTTTTCTTTTTTCATCAAATGCATTCACTGACACAGCTGAGAACATTTTAAGTCAGCCAATAAGGATTTATTTAATAGAACATCTTCATAGAGCAAATCAGTATAAATAAACAGACCCATAAATTAAACAGGATGGTAAATGTTGGCTAGAATCAAGAGGACAAAATTAAGAACTAAAAAGAAGATGAAAAGTAGAAAGAGAAGAAAATGATACTGTAATACAATCTGAAAAGACATTCTCAAAATTAAAACCCTTCACTAACGGTTACCTATATTTTAGGAGTTAATGATAAAATTCTCTTTTAATGATGTTGACGGCCCCAAAATAAATCATGTATACATTGTTATGCTGTAAATTATTATTGTGTTTTACATTTGAACTGGAAAATAAAAACCCAGTAGTTCAACAGTTTTCAAATGATAACCTGCTGATATTTAACTCTTTATTGTAAGAATCTAAACATATGAACGGGATCAGAGGTCAGACATGAAGCAGATCAGCCTCTTATGTTACAAATGAAATGTATGAGTGGAAGAAGAGATGTGTGTAAAAGGCCGAGCCACACGTCCAGCTGCTGATTTGAATCTTTGCTGTCATAACTGGCCCTGCAGAGGGTTGAACAGGTGGGCCGGCAGCATAGAGCAGAGGGAGAACGTACAGTATATAGAATTTCATGGTAAGTGTAGCTCCGTCCGTCTCACAACAGCATCCCTCCACCCAGGATCTCCAGCCTCTGTAGAGAATCAAGCAGATGTATTTTGGTTTTGTTTTCTCTCTGGACAAACGTTGTGAAACTGGTGAATGTTTTCTAATGTTTTCATCACGGTGTATCACACTGATCAAACAAAACATTACCCTTTAAGGCAAAAGAACATGGGTGATATTTCACACAGGAAATGTAACATCTATCTAATGAACGTCGCTACGTTTCAGACTGTCATTGTTTAGTTTTAGTTTTATTTGATTTGATTAAATATTTGCATTAATCATAATCTGCAAAGTAACCGTAACTAAAATACTCAAATGAATGTAGTGGAGTAAAAAGTACAATATTTGCCTCCAAAATGAAGTGGGTTGGAAGTATAAAACAGCAGAAAATTAAAATACTCAAGCAAAGAACAATTAGCTCAAAATTCTAAATAATACTTCATCAAATTCCATCACTAGTTGTTCTAAAGTTTGACACCAATTTTATTGTAAATGTATTGTGGTTCCAAATATTGGATCATCTGTATTGACCCTGAAAAAGAAAACATATCATTCCCTCCATAGTAAAAACCCAATAAATTCAATTTAATTAAATGCATTGGATGAAATTTAAAGAGTTGATTTTAGGGCCCTGCTGGCATTAAAATAATACAGTAATAAAATGAAAAACAAGTCAAGTGGTAGCAAAGGAGATCACAAACAGTATTTTTAGTGCTGTTTGGTAAAAAACATCTTCATTTACCTGAGGCGGTTCTATGAAAGCCAGCCAATCAGACGAGTGTGTTGGGAGCAGTCCCATCGACTGACACTTGTAGATGGCCAAGGCCGATCCCAGGAGATTCCCGATCAGGTAGACCAGACCCTGGAGCCACTGCTGACTGGAGCTCTCCAACAGCTTGAAAGCTGAGACACAAGAAAACAATGGAATGAATAAAAGGCCAGAAAACACGCAATAAAGAAAGTCCTATAACAGCCTCCATCTGAGGAGACAAAGGAGAGACAAACAAAACACAGAGTGCAACACAGATGAGATGATACTCACTGGCAGACATGGACATGAGCGCCTGTATGGGCCTCCAGGCCATCATGCAGACCATCATGATGGGGAAGATGGAGATGGTGTTGCCCGACATGTACATGATGAACAGGTTCATGGGAATCTGTTTCAGGGGCCCGAGAGCCACGTCCCAGCACCGCTGTATGGGAGAGCAGGGAAGACACAGAGCTGCAAACTCAGCATTAATGTATCTATTTCTGGATCACACCAAAAACACCACAAAGGAACAAAAATGTCACCAAATTCCATGTTTATTATTCAATATTTTACTGGGTCAACTTTTAATGTTTAATTACTTTTCTTCTATTTATGCTTATGCATTTTGCTGTAAAACTTTTGGCATCTCTTTTAGAATTTTTACTTCATTGTTTGCAAAAACGGAACATCAAAAAGTTGGAAAAATTATCTCAATCAGTTTTTGTTTGTAAGGAGTTAAACCTAAATGTAGCCTGACTTTAAAGACCTGAAGAACGAAGTTGAGGAACATCCTGATAAGAAACCACAACCCTCATTGGCAGACATTTTTTTTAAAAATGGCAAAAAAAATAAAGTTGCTTACCTTCTCCACCAGGTTCTTGTCCGTCTCCTGGATGCTGGTGTCGGGAACAGGTTTCTCAGAGTAACCGATGGGGTAAACCACGTCTCCTTGACCGCCCTGCCTGTCACGACTCCTGCAGCACAGACGTGACACAAGGAGATTAGCTTTTATTCCCCTTTTATGACTCCTTCTAATGGTAAGTCCTATGGAGAAGAGCTGCCTATGATTAGGAGCTGTTGTCACCATCGGTTTCTAATCAACATTAAAGCATGGAAAGTAATACATGTCACTCTGAAGAGGCAAAAGCTTGATCTGTAAACGTCTGTCTGAACCTAAATGATACTGCTTCAAATCATCGTTTAGCTTTGTTCTGTCACCTTCATCAACAGACGCCATGTTGCTACAGAAACTGTAGGCATTTTGTATGACGTCTTTCGTTCTTACGGGTTATTTACCATGACCTTAACTCATTTTCATACACCAGAAACGTGTGTCCATGTCAGGTACCTATTATTTCCATCAGAAAAGACAGAAATATTAATGCAAATTCAAACTCATTTGATGTTTTGTTTTTTTTGTAATGTGCTTCACCTTCCAAACTTCCCACCGACCATCACTATGACGAGCAGTTAATTTGCTCATATAGTGAGAGAAAACAACAACACTGAAATATCCACTGCAGCCACAACTATAAATGATACTGTAAATCGTATGCACTGATTTTCTTACATGTATCATCATGATCATCACTGGTAAAAAATAAACAAACTGTTCATAAGGCCACAGAGGTGAGTTTCCAGGTTAACACACTGACTCTATGTAGAGGTGTGTCTTCCTGTTTGACAGATTGTTACAAGTGCTCAGTGTTCTCTGTTACTGTTTACCTGGTGTTGCCCAAGCTCAACTCCAGAGCCCACTTCATCCTCCTGGCCGCGCCGCCTCCTCTCATAGACAGAGCTCCAGCTCCTCCTCCTCCTCCACCTTGTCTCCCCGGAGACGCCATGGCAACCGGCTGCACTGCTGAACCTCAGAAACACCTTTAGTGATTAAAAAAAACAGAAATAAGATGTGCAGTCCTTTACTATTTGTACAGCTCTCTGCCAGTTTTGATGTAGCTCTTTGAAAACCACCAAACATCTGATATTACACACACTGTAATATATATCAGAAAAGGCAAAATTACACCTGAGACCTTGTTAATAAAAGGCAGTGTCAAAAAAAGTGACCAGAATTTAAATGATTCTGTGTTTCATCTTGAAATGTTTAGTCAGTTTTACATCCTGGTCCTGAGAGAAATAACAGTCCAGTAGTTTTATTGGTATGTCGGAAATAACAACGTATTTAACATCTTTGGGACAATATTAAGGAAACATTGTTTTGCACCTGCAACTAGGTGTTACAATGATGAATGCTGACTTATATATTATAACATTGTTTTGATCGACTACATAAGATTATATTAATGACTGCCTTCCAAAAACATGACTAGTTTAAGAAGTAATAGACGTGTTAAGAGATTCACCATCTGTATTATAACACTAATGGTTTGTGAGAGTCTCGTCATACAAAAACGACACAAAAATCCAGAGAGGTTGCTTTAAGCAAATATAAATGATTGCTAACAAAGTCGCTTTGATTGCAGCAACAAGCTACATCGCTCAGTTTCTCATTTATAAGGAAAACCATTGCCAGAAAAGCAGAACATTAAAACGACAAGGCAAAGCAGTCGGTGTTTCTAAGCTAACACTTGACGTCGCTGTTGTCAAACGGCTCTATATATATATTATATCTAAATAAGGAAACAGGCCGTCGTTTAACATTCATCTTACCTTATAGAAACATCCAATCAACTGCTATCTCCTTTCTTAATCCTTATTTTTTGATGAAATTAGAGGAAATCAGCTCGCTGTGCCGAGGAACAAGTCGACCGCTGTCGCTAGCAGGTTCCGGGGCACGCAATGATGACGCAATACGTTAGTTATTCGAATTTTGCGTCACATCCGCCCTACAATAGCTCTACAGAAATACGTCTTTTCAAAATATGTAGTTTTTATTTTCTCTGTTTAAATAAATTTTATTGGGAGAAATGCTTTTATCGCATAATTTAATGGCTACGTTTTTCTCCCAATGTCACTGTATTCAAAATGTGATTATTGATCTTTATCTTTAATGAAAATACTTGTACTGTTGCTTATTGTTATTTGGTAAATATTATATTTGTTAGTAATATTCTATAAAATATTGAGTAATATTGTGATGCAAAATGATGTACTTATCTAGCTGATGAATGATAATGATCTGCACATTTGTGGATAAAGTTCTATTAAAATTGAAAGAGACACACAAACTACAAGAGTATAAAAGTGTTTATTAGCGTGGACAATATACCCAATAACCCGTAAGCAGTACACTAGTTTGAACATCTGTGCACAGTCAATTTAAGGCAATGGCATTATATACATATACACATACTGACATGTAAATTAAACAGTGCAATTTGAATTAAAATGTGAACATCTGTTATACAATACAGACACTGGTTCTGGGCAGTCTATGAACATTACCATTACTAGTGCGGGTGAGTAAAGACAAGTACTGCCACCCATCATACTAATTTATTACCAGGTTCATGAGCGTACAAAGCTCCTACTTGCCAAATTTATAATTTCATTTTACTAGTGTCTGATTAAATGCACACTGACCTCTTTTAATATGATCAGAGATATGTTAGCATTAGCGCTAAACCAATGCTAAATAATGGAGGACAATATTTCAGAGATCTGGAAATGATGAGCCAACAAATATTTGTTTTTCAACAGAAACATTTTTGATCCTTTCATTTTCAGAAAAGATACAGAGGTGAGCAGTTTTAAGGTGAAACACGGGGTTGTCATAGCAACATAGTCAGGCTCTAATCTGTAATCCCATTACGCTGAATTTTAGTTAAGGTGCAAAAACCTCATTGTAGGAATGATTCCTTTATTTAGAAGTGATTAGTCATTTCAGGATCACTGTATCCTCAGTTTGTGCATCTCATGTATCATTTTTGCATCTGAGGCACAGAGCTAAGCTAAAGCCAGGAGGTTCTCCGACAACACTTAAATCTTCTGTTGAGCAATAAAAACTACAGTTTAAGTAATGAGTCTGTTTTCTATCCAGTAAGTCAGAAATTACATCGTACAACATAAGAACAATATTAATGCTAGAGTAATGAAACATTTCTATTGTTTTGTAACAGTGGAGGCTTGATTCTACGAGTTGAATGTAATGATAAACATGAGATGCACAAACTGAGGCCAGGATCATCTAAGACATTTTATTGCCAAAGGTGAGGCTGAAAAACGTGTATTATGTTTTTATTCTGGACGTGCATGGTTTTAATCTGACACTTAGATAATACTGAGAGCCTGAGGTCAATATATTTGTACCAGCTGGACAGTATCATCCTCCATGCTCACATCTGTGAGTCTGTTGTGTGTCCACATCACTTGTATAGGCTGAGCTCAGGACTGTGGTACAGACACATGTAGGAGTCGCAGAGCAGGCGGCGGGCGGGCTCCCGTAAAGACACGGGGTCAACCCTGCTCAGCTCCTCCTCTGATAGGCTGAGGTAGCGGCCCACTTCTGGACACGCCTTCACCTGAGGGATGTTGAAGCCGTTCTCGCCACCTGGGTGAGATCACAGAGAGATATGGGAGCACTTTAAAAACAGCGCTTTGTTTTTGTGTTTGGATCCTGTAACTGTAGAGAGAATCTCTCACCCTCCCTGTCGGCCATGCTGTCAAAGAAGAGCCAGTCGGTGAGGAGGGGCCCGTGCTTTACGAAGCTCACATAATGGCTAGTCTCGATGCATGTCACAGCAAAGAGAGACATTCGCTGGCGGGTGCATTCCAGAGGGCCCGTCCACGGCCCCTCTGGGACGATAACCTTCACTGGGCTGTGGGACGCCCGCTTCCTGTGACTGTGGACCTGAAGTTCAGTAAAAAAAAGATGAACAGAATCAGTATGAAGAGCAGACAGAGGCTGTCAAGGCTACAAATGAACGTCACATCCGGGGAAAGAAGTGGCTACCTGTGTGTTGCAGGTCTGGCAGTACTGTTTGGGATGACCTGGAGTGATGTCTGCGTCTTCGTAACACTGGAGACACTCCCACTCAGCTACAGCCTGACAGATGCTGCACTGTCTCAGAGCTGGACAGACAAAAACACACTTTATACATCAGTAATAAGTAAAACAAGACCTTAAAATGCATAAAACCAAATCAGAAACAAAACAAAATGCTGCTAAAGTGCAGATTCTTGAAGTAGAAGGTTGTCCTTACTGTCGTCTAGCAGGTCTGTGATGTCCAGGCTGAGGGTGGGCAAGATGGCGTCAAACATTTTGAAGTCCTTTCCAAAGCGAGGCATGAGCAGCAAGAGGCAAGAGGGAGCCTGGTGTGGTGATCAATACATGATTGGACAGTTGTACAGTAATTTTTTTTTTTTTTTACAACATGGAATCTTGGATGTTGCTTCCGTTACCTCAACAAACTTGAGGCCAGCATGGAGGAAGGAGGACTCCAGCAGTACCTGGACGCTGGCGACTCTCATCCGACTGGGTGGGGAGGCGAGTGGGATGGGGGAGTCGACTGGGGAGAGAGGTAGAGGTGAGGAGGGGGAGGGAGGAAGGGTAGGCGGGAACAGCTGGTAGAGGTGACACTCCTGAGGCTGCTGAGTCATTGATCTGCGAGAGAGGAGGGAAAAAGGCACATAAATCTATGAAGTTAGTATCAGTAATCAAGGATATTACTGACAATATTATTCAAATATTATTCAAATATGTCTGGAGGAGATCTTTAAAGTGAAATCATGGAAAAACTTGTGCTTCTCATCATTATTTGCGTTTTAACTCTTCAAAACAAGGTTAAATATTCAAATGACAAAAATAAATATAATGTAAGGCCTGTGTGATCGTGAATCATCAAATAATGTGTGAACCCATGCCCTGTTGTGCACCGTGTGATACTTTGAGCACACAAACAAAGGGCATCACCTGATCTTGAGGAGTGGCTCGACTCGGAGGAGCTGGAAAAGCTTGTTGACAAACTCTTCAGGATCTGGACGGAAGAACAGCAGCATGACAGCATTCCTAAGGCTCATGATACGCAAATACTGTTCATACCACAAACACCTGCAGAGTACTGACAGTGTGAGGCTTGCATGCTTTCAGACACACACACACACCTTTCTCCTGGTTGGTGAAGCCCATGTCGCTGTTTGCAGCCTCCAGCAGTCGTCTCAGGGCCATGGTTTTACTGGCACACACGTAGCCATACCTTAAAAACAAAACCAATATGTTAACACTACAAGTTGTGCGTAAATTAAGATAAACGCTGACCAGGGATGAGATCAGTTACACATATGGGGTCGGGTGGTGTCACACAGTATGTTGTGTCCTTCTGATTCAGTCGCTGTCAGTGTTTCCTATTGATTTGTATCATTTTTATGACTGGAATGATTTTTATTACCTTTATTTGAGTAAAAGTACTAATACACACAACGAAAAGTAAAAGTCCTGCATGCAAAACCTTATCAAGTAAAATTATTTAAGTATTCTCAGTAAAATATACTTAACTAAAGTTTAAGTGCTCGCTATGCAGTAAAATGATCCTAGTCAGTGTTTTATGATTATATCTGTTGATTTTGGATTAAAATTACTGCTGCATTAATGTGTATGTTGCATTTAGATGTTGCTGCTGCAGATGCTTTATATCCTGTTGGCTGGTTTGATCTACAGCAATGCATCATATTCTCTAAGACCCTCGTATGTTTGTAGTGTTGCAGAACATGTACCTCTAAAAAGTCAACTCTCTTTAACTTTAAAATTAGTTAATTTAATTTCAGAAGTGAGAGAATTTTCTAAAAATATAAAATGAAAAATGTATTACTTCAGTTTGTCTGAAATAAATGATAAAGTCTAGTTTTCACTGGACAGGAAGGATGTGAAAATGTTTAATACACTGCCATAAAACTAGTAGCAATAGTTGTAACAGTTAAAACATTCTTAGCAATAGACTTACAGTAATAGTATTACTAGAATTAGTGGCAATGTTGCGTCACCAGTTCACCCGTAAAAACCCATGACTTTAAGTATTCTTACACACCTTCGCAGAGGGTTGACTATCTCACATCGCAGCAGGTCCTGAGCCTGACTGGAGTTTTGGTCCTTTTCAGGGTCAGAGGGCCAAAACAAGACCAGGTCTGCTGAACTGCAGCAGGAGAAGAGGCTGGAGAGACGACAGAGGGAAGAAAATAAGTAGCCATGCAAAAATAAATACCGTTCATAAGAGAAATCAGAGCTCCTCCTGAATTCATCTGTTTATTCCACATTGAGCTGGAAACATAAGAGCTGCCCATTCACAACGAGAGTTCACACGAAGCTGCTTATTTATGTTGATATATTTATTATCCTTCAATCCTTTATGATGCTATAGAACACAAACAGCAGCAGACTTTACCTGAACAGCGTAGCGTCCAGGTAGCAGGAGTTCAGGTGACCCTGGATGCCTCTCTTCCAGCCTTGGTAGAGCTCGGTGGCCTCGTCCCCACCCACAGGAGGAGTGTGCTCCTCCACCCGCTCGCTGCCCCACTCTGCAAAGGCTGAGAGGCGGCACGATAAAACCCTACATCTAAGTTCATGTGCACATAAATACGGCTGAGTGAATGTTCTCTGGCTTCATGACGAAGGTCATGTCTGATGCTACCTCCGTATTTTCTTACCTACAGAGTTGCATCGCTCCACCTGATTGACAGGCGTCTCAGGGGCGGGGAACCTGGAGTCCCGTCTGCATTTCCGAAGCTGGACAAACAGTCCCTTATTGGGCGGGCAACGGAAGTGACGTTCACCGAGGTAGCTGCCGTCTGTTCCTGCAGAGAGCTCCTGGTCCTGAAACACACCAGTGAGACATACTGTCATTACAGTTAATAGTAGTAAGACTTCTGTTTGCTATTGTTAGCAAAAACATCTATCAGCATATTTTTATGTGAAGGATTCTTTCATTATTTTGCATGTTTTAACAAACTTTTAACAGCATCAGAAAACAATAACTGTCGTTAATGTTTTATTAATGGATTTTAAGACTATAAAACTGGTATAAAACGCTTCATTAAGGACACAGTCTTTTCATCTTACCAGCTCGATTCCTGCCACTTGCTCTGAAATCCCACTGATCCGTCCGATCCAGCGAATAACCCCGAAAAGCGGCGGGTCGTTCACTTCGACCATCGATCCCACCTCCAGCTCGCCCTCCAGTCCCGCCTCGTCGTCCTCCCGTGCAGCCTCTGCGTTTTCTGGTGACCTCAGCGGCGAGGGAGGACTGTGCGCGCCGTTGGTGTGCTGCAGCTGGTCGGCGACGATCGATGATGTCGGGCTGCGGGGTTTGGGAGGTGGGAGTGGAGGAGGAGGCAAGGGTTTGTTGTTGGGTTTAGGTGGCGGCAGTGGAGGCGGTTTTAGGACTTGTTTGATGGGGGGCATCAGGGCAATCTTCGGAGAGGAGGCGGTTGGTGACACAGGGCCTGGTTTAGCGACGGGAGGTGGCATGGGCTTCAGGATGGATTTGGGATTTTGGACAGGAGGATTGTGACGATGGGATTTAGGCTCTAAGAGAAAAAGGAGCAGGAGTCAGGGGTTTACAGAGGTGATTTAAGTCTCAGTTGTGCAAAACGTGAGTTATGAATGGTTATATTCTTACTGCAGGAAAAATACTGAAGCTAAATACGATCCAACGTCTTCTCTAGATTATCCAGATGGATTTTAAGGCGAGGCCAGAGGTTAATAAAAGGCCATTATTCTGTAAAAGCATCACAGAGAGAAGCTTTTCATGCTCCTAATGCGATGGTTCTAATAATCTCTGTTTAACATTGTTATCTAAAGTTAAACACATCTTGTGTGAGTGTCTGGGGCCTTGCTGTGTAAAGTTGTCATACCTGCGGAAACCTTTGTGATTGGCAGAAGGAGTCCGGACAGAGGGGAAGGAATGTGGCAGAGCTTCTCTCCCTTATAAAACCCGTCCCAGTTACCGACAGGAACGTCCTGAGATGAAAAGTGAAATATAAAGAAAAGATTTAAACAATGAATGAAAATATGAGCAAAAAACCCCCATTTTTGCCTAATATTTTAAATGCAATTTGTAACATATAAACAAAGCTTTTGTACATTTAGACAATAGATTTTTATCTGATTAAGAAGAAAGATTTCTTCTTTTCCTCTATTAGGCCCAAGAACAGAGCGATGACAGAAGGAAGAGAGATATGGAAAATGAAATACACCACAGGTTCGATGGTTTGCTTTATTTGGTGATTTTGTATAAGTAGCTGTGAGTGTTTCACATGATATAATCACAGTTTTATCTCCTGTGTCATACTGACCAGCAGGACTCCGACGTACATCCCTGATGAAGACCGGCCAGGCAGGGGACCACAGAAGCACACCTCCCCGCCTTGGACTTTGTCCTCCAGGGGGAAACACACCCGCTGGCCAACATGGAACAGTGGAGGCGATACAGGGCCTCGGACGTGGATCTGATTTTCATCTGGGATGGGCGCCGACTCTGCCCTTCGAGGGAGCATCCCAAAAGGGAGGAGCTGAGGAGGACTGCTGGGACGATGCTGGTGGAAACTAATGTGACGTCTAGACTGCTGGATGCGAGGATTTGGGTGGTTGTTGTTGTTGTTATGATGCCCGTTGCTGGAGTGATTATTGGTGCGGTGGTGGTCTCGCTCACGGACTCGCTCCTGTGCGTCAGAGCCGTTGCCACGTGACCAGTGGCGGAGCCGGATGTGGCTAACGGGGAGGAAGACGGCGCAGCCTTCGGGGCAGCTGAAGAGCCGATAGCCCTTATAGGAACCGTTGCTTATTCCTTTACCTGCTGCAGAACCCTGCAGAAGAGATGGAGGTAAACTGACCAATCAGACGAGTCTGTGTGCTCTTTTCTTTCACTGCACATATGGAAATTTATAGATTTTCTATGTAGGCATGAATGTTTCAATTCGGTTATTCCCAGTGGTGGCATTTCATTTTAATTTATGTTACGATTTCCTTACAATACCTACAATTTCTATCAAATCTAACTTTATTTTTGATCTTATTTTGGTTCAGATTTAAGGAAAATACAAGCATTTCCCTCTATTTCCATTTTCTGCTATCACCAGTAATTAGAAGTGTCTGAAATCTAAAGTGATTTAATGTCAGAGGTATTTAATTAAATCCTCAAACCTATGAGGGATCCTGAAAACATTCGTTTACCTTGAGCTGTACCCCAAAAATCACAGCGCTGCTCCCTCTGGTCAACGGCCCAACGTATTTCAGCTCTGCCTCTGCCATCTCATCCTGTTTCCCTGTCTGGACCCACAGCGGAGCATCAACAGGCAAATTAGCCAACTGCTGCAGCTTCCCTGGATTGTCTGCAAAATATAAAACAATGAAACAATGAAAACCTTAACACAGAGGGAATGTAGACAAATGTGATCTGGCATTACTTCCCATTTTCCACTTAAAAGACCCAAATTTAAACTCCTCAGAGCCTTTTAATACCACAGAGATCACATGTTCCCCTTTATAAAAAAAGGGAGGAGCCGTTTTTACTTTGAGCCACACTTTAATTCTACGCACAAAGATTTTGAATTAGTACACAAATAATAAGTGGCATGTAACACTACAACTCTACAACTATCACTGCAACATGTTCATTATACTGATATACCACTAATATACTACACTAATGCAATTTATACTACTCGTCCCACTTGGACTATGTGTAAGATTACTTCTACAAACTGACTATCAATGCATTACTTAGAAGTCTTATGCGGGCCTCTGGATCAGACACAGGCTCCAATAGGCCACTCAGTTCAGCCGGGACTTCATGCAGGAACTTCCTCTCTATTTTTAACACTATGTCATTATCCAACACCTGCAGGAGAACAAGAGCAGAGAGAAAGACAGATGAAGGAAAAAAGAGTACCACACTCAGAGGATGGGAACTTAGTTTGAGGTATATACCCCATTAAAAAAGGGTGACTCTGCAGCATGTGGCTGATGCTCTCATTCAAACTGCATGATGGGAGGCACATTTTAGGACTGCAGAGGGAGTCTAAAGAATGGACCAGACAAGTTAATGGTTTAAAATAAAGGTTGAATAACACAATTGGTGTTAAACCTTACTTTAAAAAAAAATAATTTAAGTATCTTTATTGGTTTTAAATATGAGATGGACAAATATTTGTCATAAAAGGAAACATATAACAGCAACTTAACATACATAAACACATATGAACCATCCTATCAAAATAAATAAACAAACAAATAAGAAAATACACAAATTAAGTATATATTATATAGGAAAACCATATAATATACAAACAAAAAACATTGATGACTGATGATGATGATGGCTGGATTAATCCAGGTTTCTTGTTATGCTGTCACGGATATATTCTGTTTAAAGTACAGTAAGTACTTCCTAGTGGGGATTAAGCGTGTTAATATATATTCCTGTCATGTTTTATGTATTCTATAATATTTGATGTATCTTGTGTTGAGCATCATGTGTGTTGTATGTTTCACATAGCTGAAAGACAAATCTTAGAGACAGTTAAGTTTAGGTGAAGTAATGATTATTTCCAAATCAATTAACTTGCACAATATTTCCTTATTAACCAATTATTTGTTTTTTTTAATAAAATACAGTAAATACTTAAATGTGATAAGCTGTAGCTAATAATTTATATTTTTTGCTTGAGAAATGACTGAAACTATTTGATGAATATCAAAAAACTGCAGATCAATTTATCCCTTATATAAATATTAGAGTATTTTACAGTACAGTGGGTTAACGCTTGTGTTAATAAACTGGTAACACTTTCACAGACTGCCTCTTGTCCTTGCATTATAAATAAAGCTCTTGCATCAAAATGTCCTTTTGCCCTGACTTGATAGGACTATTATGAAAATACAGTTAAAGTCAATGTCACTTACCTTGACCCAAAGGTAGTCTTCCCTACTCCTATCTTGCTCCTGGCACATGAACCCCCGCTGAAGCCGAATGGTACCATCCAGCTGGTCCTGGACCTTCAGGTCGGTCGAGATCAAGAACATTTTGGGGGGGCGGCGCTTCCTGTTTGACTCAAGGGCCGCTGACATCTTATGCGTGTCTTTATGTGTAGCAGGGTCACTGAGAAGGTATACACTTCATTTTCCTATAAATTAAGATACATAATTATTCACAAACAAACGTCTAGAGGGTCAGGTGTGTCCTTCAAGTATCAACAGGGAACGACATATTGTAGGTAGCTACCGTTCCCATTTTGACTTTCTTTCACGTTCAGTTTGTAAAAGCCATTAAAACAGGCTAACTTGTTTTTCTTAAACATTGTCGACTAGCTAATAAACCACGTACACAACTTTGACAAGAACTTCGCGCGTTCAGGAAACACTCACCGACTTCTTTAACTCCGACCGTCAACATCTCCCACCTCATTTAAAAGAGCTACGTTTTAACAACAAACCAAAAGGTGAAACAGGAAGAACTCTGACTGACACCTGCGCCAGCCAATGGCAAGTGGGAAAAGTTCAGCAGTTGTTTTGAAGCCAATCAGAGCGAATGTAGGCGTTCCTGTGATTGGGGGAAATTCCGTTGGGGGAAATGAACGGAAGAAGCTGGTGACGTTCACATATGCATATTTTTATTAGTTCATAAATAGAATAGAAAAATATTTCCCTATATAGAACAAACACTTTTTTCATTCACACATCACATCATCCCTGACAGACACACACATGCATACTAAAAGAAAAGAACTACTCAACACTTTTTGTAATACAAAAGTCCCTTTTAAAACACATTGAAAAGTGCAAGGTCAAATGTGCATTGTCTGACTTTTCATAGCACACATCATTAAGCCTGAGTGCAGATGTGTTACAGCATCAAATGTCAGTTTTAAATAGTAGTGAACAGGGAAATCATTTAAATCAACATGGCTGTAATAAATCAATAAATCTCAAAAGATATCCCTTTATCAATAAGATAAAGGGATATCTTATCTTATCTTATCTTAAATCAACATGGCTGTAATAAATCAATAAATCTCTCTGGCTCGAGCAGTGAACATTGACAAGAAACTCCTGATCATTCTGGTGTGTGACACCTTAAATAAAGCAGTCCCTACTTGTACATAATGACTTAAAATGATTTTTTATCATGTGTAAAAGGTAAAACGATTCAGGATTTCACAATAAAAGCACAGATCAAAGAAAAAAAAAGTATTACATACATGTTTTCTCTTTCCTATGCTGTGAATGATCTCGTGACCACTCAGATTCAACTCGTCACCCCTTAGGGGTTGGGTTAGTATCACAGAAGTGTTTCTATTACACAAACTGTCCGCCCCATTTGTCCATCATTAAAAGACACAGGATATTCTGCTTCAACAATGCTGTTTTGTGAATTTGTGAAAAAACTTTGGAGTGAAAAAAATTTGTAAATAACCTGCAAATTTTTTTAAAATTTTGTTTACTAGAGGCACAAGGCACATTTAAAGCATCCTCCATAAAACATTAATCTACCTTATTTCTATCAAATAAAAGGATGATTTACAGTAAATGTACTGAAAATGATACTTCTGATTATATGTTTTCAGAATGATTCAGTGAAAAATGTGATGGGGAACTTGACTTAATGCAGTTCCAAATGATCAGATACAGTACAGATAAAATAAGCAACATGTTTCGCCATTAAATGGTCCATGAGCAGAACGCTCAGCAGTAGTCTTCATTTAACCAGTCAGGATTTCATTTAGTGTCTCATCCAAAAGACAAAGGCAGCTCCTCCTCAGGTGGAAATGTTCAGCAGGTGATATCCTGTACTGCTCCATCTCTCTTTCAGTACTAAGTGCAGATGCTCCCGATGATTTCAGGCCTGGTAAATATACACTACTTGCTGCTGATGTGACTGTTGTTTACCTCTGTGAGGAACCAGAATGTCAGCCCTAACAGTTCACATGACCGGCACAGCTGGAACGCCACTAAAACAAAACACTAGCAGACATTTGCAGCTAATGTTTGGATCCAGGTCAGAGTGATCAGTTTAAATCTGTGGAGGTCAGAACTGAGGAGACGATTGGTCGGTGTTAACAAAATAAGTGGTGAGTTTCCCTTTGCCCTTCACGTTGATTACTCCTCTGAGAGTGATGCTGTATCCAACACTCTCCACCATCAGGGCTGTCTCCTCTGTCACCTGGGAGTACAAGGAAAAGAATTATACAGAGAATGTATGAGGTTTTTTGTTTTTTTTGGTCATCCATTAATCCATTAATTTGCAGCATTTAATTTTAAATCTTCTGATCCATCCAACCCTCATAGAAACCCTCAGACTTGATTGAAAATCATTGGCAATATCCTCCAGTACACAGATGTTTTATCAATCAGAACAATGGTATGTCCCTCTTTTGTCTTGTCTTTATCAATTTACTGTTGTCTTGCAATTTTTTGTCTCTATCTAGGTAAAGGTGATCAAATGTAAATCACTAAAATGTCTAAGAATGCAATGATTATTTTAAAAACTTTCATGAAAAAAAGAGTAATATTTGCTTGATTTGTATCTAAACTGTATTGAGACAGAACATGGGATATATTTCACCATATAAGCCATCTCTATCCTTCTTTTTCTCTGACCTGTATCTTGTCCAACACTCCTGTGCTATCCATTCTGCTGGCCACGTTAACCGAGTTCCCCCAGATATCATACTGAGGTTTATGAGCTCCAATCACTCCTGCAATCACCGGACCGTGGTTTATTCCTGCAAGTAAACAACAGAGGGACGATTACATGTCAAGAAACATACATTCCTCCTTCGTAAAATTCCCTCCATGGAGCTTTAATTACAGGTTTTCAGGCACCAGAAAATTTAGACCATATTTTTGTGATTTCTTAGTCACTTAAATTTTTTATGTTTCATCTCAAACTTGAATGTGGTTTTAACATTTGTTTGTACAATTAAAACACTGAATTGGTTCACAAGAATCTGAAATCTGCTAAATAATAATAATTATAAAACAGAGTCAGTATTGAATAGATGCAGTGTCAGTCGTTGTAAATGACATTATCTAACTAAATGCCTGAATTCAAAGTACTTTTTTACCTTGAAAATGGTAGAATGGCGTCTGGGGACAAATAACAAGGCTTAGGCACCTGACTGTTAGAACTGTTAACAAACATAACAGCATTAATCTAGGATGAACTCACCGATCCTGAGCTTGAAGCTGTTGAAAGAGTGTGTGTTGATAAGCTCCAGTTTGCCCATCAGAGCGATGGCAAAATCCACCATGCAGCGCACATGACTGTAGGACATCTCGACTTTCTGTAGGGGGAGCCAGAGATTGTGTTAATGTGGGACACGGTTTCTAAACCAGAGAGTTACACAAGCCAAAGCTTTTACAACATCATATACATGAATGTGAGAAATGGATCAAAACAGAAACTTCTTGAGAGACTGAGCAAACCTTTGTGTCGTCCAGTACAGGTGAGTACGTCAGGCCTGTAGCAGCCATGTATGTACTGCCGATAGTCTTAATCTTCTCCACTGAAGAGAATTTGGGTTTAGAAAGGAGCTGCGTGACATGGAATCAACAAAAGGCAGAGTGAGACAGAGATGGTGACGATGACGACGGCAGTACAAAAGACCATTTTCTTGCTCATACCTCATCAAAGTCTGATATGATCTCGTTGAGGAAGCGCAAACACTCCAGGCCGTCCCTGTTGGCACTGCTCTCGCTGTAAAATTCTTTGAACTGAGGCACCGACGCAAACATGATGCAAACGCAGTCATAGGACTGACTGTACAGGTCCTGAAACATGGTTTTTTAAAAGTTAAGGACTTAATGTCAAGATAACATGCATTCTGCAAATGTTGCAGCCACAAGTCAACAGTCAAATCTGTTAATCTATGTGAAAGTTGGCAGAGCTAATAGAATGGGAGGTGAATCAGGGAATAACACTGACAGGGAAAAAAAGAGACAAGGATGGATAATTCACTGCGCGTGTGTTTCGTTTCCTTCACCTGGTTGCGAATAGTTTTGCCCATGAAGAAGGAGGCGACATGGAGCGGCAGCACGTTCTGAAGGAGGAGCTTGTTGACGTTCTCCATGGTCTCCATCTCCTCTCTCTCCATCCGGAAACAACATTCCAACAGGAAGTCTACACGGCAACCCAGCTCGTCCTGAGAGAAAGACACGGTAAAAGATGAATCTGGACTTAAGTTAAAGTTTGTTTTAGAATGAGCAAAACGGACAGACACACAAACACTCCTCGAAAAGTGCACAAAAGACACGCACATACCTGTCTGGCCAGTATGAGACACACAATGTAAAAGATGACCAGCCAAAGCCCAGACATGATCTGAGGATCCTTCAGCACTCCTGGCCTGTGGACAGATATGTGCATATTCTTATGTTAAGAGCCATACTGTTACTTAATCTGGACTACTGAACTACCACCAGTCTGTGTTTCCTTCCATTACACAACTCCTCAGACAAGAGCGTCTTTTATCTTACAGTGAATGGGGTCTGTTCCCCTCAGACAGTCCTCTGACTATAGACAGCTCCTAAATAACTGATGGTGATCTGAAACTCCAGGGAGGATCCACAATCTGAACTTTTGAGTTGTCAGGCAAAAGGCAGGGAATGAAACGCCTTTTGCTGAGCGAGACAGACAGTGTGATGATAAAGATAGCGGTGAATGAATGTGGACGAGACACAAGTGAACTGCATGAAGTGTGACTGTGTAGGCAGCTAGCAAGGCTGAACACTCAGAATATTACATACTGAACACAGTGACTAGACAGTACAATGTTATGACTGTGTGAAAAATGTCCATCAGAATTTTCAAGAGGCCACGTTAACAACTTACAAAAGAAAATAAAAACGACCAAAAATCAGAGCTACTCTTTTGGTTTTAATTTTGAAAGTAATGGTTAGTTACATGAAGACAGATTGAACCCCTTGGTGTTTGAATATCACAACAACTGAGGGTCACTCACTTGCTGTCGTTGTAAAGCAAGTCGATGAGGCAGTGCGATCTCGGGGCGTAAACGTGGAGAAAGAGGGCCAGGTAAACCACCACGGCCAGGGTGAGCAGGAGTGTCTTCAGAGACATGCAGGTCCTGACAAACACAATCACTCCCATCATGGCCAGCAGGCAGCAGTACAGGTAGTACTGGATGTTTGGAGAAAGAGGTTAGTGGGAGGAGGTTTATGACAAGTTATATAAACTACCTGATTACAGGAAGAAAAACACTTTGGGATACATTTCTATTATAAATGAAGAAAGAATGAAACACCAACTGTTAACGGCTGAAGAGGCCACGGAGAAGCTAATACATTCTACAAAAGGCTTCCTACAGACACTTAAAACGATAAAGGGATGCTTCATGCATTACCTGCATAACTAGCTTTTTTAAGAGAATATTATGATAATCATAATACAGCATCAGTATACCTTAATAAAGATGAAACATGGCTAAATAACATGGTGAAATGTTAATTTGGAGGTATTTACAGGTACAGTGTAGAGTTTGAGCTCCTCCAGCTCTGTCCTGTTGGTAATCGATGTGCAGTTGTTTCCTGGGAGGAACACCTGAAAGGGGTGATTGATGGAACAATAAATGTATTTATGAATGACAGAAGACAGAAAATCAAGACAAAAATAACATCTGTGAGACAGAAGAGGAACTCACAAAGTTGAGGAAGGCCATCAGCAGCGTGATGAGCAGACAGAGACCGACTACAAACACTCGCAGCACCACCCTGGTGGAGACTCCGCGGGACAGTCCCGATATCCACTGAATGCCCACTGGCATCTTGGAATGCCATTTCTAAACGCAGACATACGTTCAATCGTTTAGCACAAAAATCCTGAGGGTCATTGTCGTCAAATCTACTTCGGCATCAAATAAAATGATACGAATATAATTGAGAAACGTGAAAAACCTACGAAAGTAATCAAATAATCTAAAACTAATCTAAAAATCTGCAGCACACGATAGAAGAACCTAAATGTTATATAGTAGAAATGTCTTCAAACCCTAAACAGAAGGCCAGCTGCTTCAGATTCAACCTTCTAGAAAAACCATTAAGTGTTCATTTACCTCCAAGTATCCAGTGAAAGCGATTGACAGGAACAAGACCAGCACAGGGAAGGTCACACCGTACGACACAGCCATCTCAAAGTTACTGTGGGGGGGGGAATGAAATCATTTACACTGTATATCCCTCATTCAAGAATAAGACATTTTTATTTAGAGCATCATGAGTATGAACACGTGAAATTTAAGTATGGTTGCATGTTGAAATGTGACTGATAGATACTCACTTCTCAGAGACGAGCATCTGGACGGTGAAAAGAGTAACGAAGATTAAAGCCACGCAGCTCAATGACTGGTGTAAACCTTTTACTTCTGAGAGGCGGAACTGGAACACAAAGACAGATATCAGACAAAATAAAGCTTGCATGCTTGTCTCTGCTCTTCCATATATACTACAGTGCAGACATATGACTCTATTAGTTCACCACCTGTCTCTCAAGGCTCAGGTCGTTGAACAGCAGGGTGAAACAGTTCAGCTTCTTTAATCTCCTCCTAAATGAGAAAATCAAAATCAAACATCACTGTGGACTAATTTGTTGCTACAAGGGCCAATCTTTAGAAGACATGTTCTTCTTTCTATCAACGCATTTGGAAGAAAACTTACCCTGCAATGTCTATCGTGTCCAGTGATCCCTTCACATTATTATCCACCACCAACCTGGGACAAAACAAGAAAACATTAGAAACAGCTTTTAACCACAAAACTCCGTTCAATTCATGTTTCTAAGAGAACAATTTTGTCCTCCAGAACCTCAGTTTTAAACACAATGACACATGAGACCTTTGTACCAAATTGTACAAAGTTGTCTGGTATTCTTTTTTTTCTTCTTCTTCTGAAATATCTCAAAACTTACCAAGAGTTGTTCTGGCTCGGTTGTCCTTCCTGAAGCAAACACACACACAAACACACGGACCTATTATCACCTCTCAAATACACAATACAGATGATAAACACCGCTGAGGGGACAGACAAAAGACCGAAGGCGATGTGTAATATTTTCTGCACAAATACATACTGCTGACAGCAGCGACTGGTTCATTACAGCATTGGTGGGGATGACTGGCTTCTTAGAATGTTTGGCATCAGGGTTGCTAAGGTCTGCAAAGGGGTGGATAGTCCGCCAGGACTGCAGGTACTGAGACATCCGGACCGACGCCCGCTGCCTGGTCTCTCCAGGTGCAAGAGTGTCTGGCTGAAATGAAGAAGTTGACGACTTCATTTTAGTTCACTTTTCACGCAGGAAGTAGAAATTCAGTGACTCGTAGGGTTTTCATTCCTCTTCCGTTCAGGGATCAAACCTATATATTCTTGCCTCTATTCATTTGCAGCCAATCTTAACCCTAACCCTTGATGATAGACTACTACACATGTACTTTCTAAAACGGGTGCACACCTACCAGTTTAGGTTTCCTAGACGTGCGCTCCTGCTTGTGGGGATCAATCACCAAGTAGGTTTTTCTTCCTTTAAGGAGAGGATCCCGACTCCCCCCATTACCATCCTCCACTTCATACGCTCCATCTAAGTGCTGCAGTGTCTCCTCTGTGATGTGTACTCGCCTAAAAATAGTAACAGTATTATTAACAAAGTAGTTAAAAAAAAAAAAAAAAAACTTAAAAAGACGTAAAAATCTGAGTAGATCTTCAGTTTTTCTCACCCTGGAAGACCTCCAGACTCCATGTGATTGGCTAACGTGACATCATGTGACCACACGTCGTACTGCCATTTCTGTAAACCAATCACACCGCAGAGGACGTTGCCAGTGTGGACACCCACCCTCATGCTGACCTCAACCCCCGTCGCCTCTCGCAGTTTACTACAAGGAGATAGGGAGACAGAAACACAACGTAGAAACACCACCTGTTACACATGTATAGAGTGTTTACTGTGATGCTACCTACAATTACACTATTTATCTCACACGTTTGGTCTCCTACTTGAGACAGTTCAATTTGGATTTAGTGAAGGGATAACATTAGTCAGTCATCAGTCAGTCTCAGATGTCGGACGACAAGAAATATGTTGCAGGTCTTTGCATAACAAAGACATACTGATTAAGGTTTTACACACAAAATTACATTTCTCTGTTATGTCATTGTATTTCACATACATTTAGAGAAATCTTTAAAAGAAAACAGGAAACTGAGCACTGACATCTCAGTGAAAATATGCTAATAGAGCCACAAAGACAACAAGGACATCATATAGGCTACAGCAGACGTAGATGCAAATTAGCAGCACTGAGCAGCTTTTGTTCCTGAGGCTGGAAAAAGATATCAGGAAAACCGACCTGATGGCAGTGCACATGTCCAGTCCCATCTGAACACAGTTCCTGGCGTGGGTGGGGATGGGGTCGGGTAGGCCAGACACACAGTAGTAGCAGTCGCCCAAGATCTTAATGCGAAGACACCCATTCTTCTACAAATAGAAGGAAATGAAAAGAGAGGTGAGATAGAGAGGTAAACTTCAAACACAAAACTGTTCTTTGTGATGAAATTGAAAGTTTGGGTGAGATGTGTTGGTCTGTTCACCTTGGCGATGTCATCAAATCGGCCAAAGAGCTTGTTGAGCACAACAACCAGCTCCTCTGGTGTGCAGGTACTCGCCAGCTTTGTGAAGCCCACAATGTCAGCGTACAAGATGCTACACAGCCCCAAAGAGAAGCAAACATTAGGCATGCAGTATATTTGTATGATAACAGTGTTTAGTGACTCAGACACTACAGAATATATACAGTAAATATATGACAAATATAAATTTATCTGCAGCACAATTGCAGGTAAGAGATCTACAGGTACTGCAAGGTGAGAGGCAGTTAATGCCAGATTATCAGCAGAATGCTAAAAGTCAAAAATCACACTCCTTCAGAGAGTCTTAACTCAATCAAATCTGTCTACAAAGGTATGACACACATGTATAGATCCACAACCTGCCTGACAATCATCATATTTTAAAGTTTTCTAGGATGAAAGTAATCTGAACATAAGCAGCATATTTTTTAATTGTGGCATTTTGTCTTTAAATAGCTTAATGCTACTATTAGTGTATTCATATGACAGAATAATCACTGGAAACTCATTTTAAAGTTGATCAAAATTACTTGCGAAGTACTTTTTGATTACAACTTCTATCTAGTCACCTTCATTAAAAGCAACCAGGTGAATCTTAAGAAGCATGTGTGATAATCAATAATTCTGTGAACACAAAAATGTTCATGGGAAGGAGGGAGGAGAGATACAACGTGAAAATCTACTATATAATGGTCACCTGACGTCTTTGTGCTGCCGTATGTAGAGGCTGTGAAAGTTGTGGAACTTGGATTCGTTCTCCTCGCTGCTCTTGGGCTTGGAAAGCCTCTTTATCACCTCCGTTTTCAGCTCCATGGCGATGTACCGCGGCAACACCGACAGGAGGAGCCGCTCCTGTTACCAGGGACACAGGGAGGACAAGGAGTGATGAGTTGTGAAACCTTGAACACTGGGTCGTTGGATTTCTGCTCAAAAAGGCTATAGAAGAAATAAGGCAGCCATGAAAGCCTCTTTGAGGCGACGCCATGTTGACATAGTGGATCACGTTTCATCTATTTGTTTACTTGCTGTGAATAGTGTCCATTCGAGTTTGCCTATTCTATTGCTGCTGGGCTTCAGACAAGTCAATGATTAATCTATTGAACTAATAGCCAGAAAGGCACACAGTATCCAAACCCCAGGCCATCCAGGTAAAGAGCCCTTGAATGAGTGCGATAACACCTAATGATTTTAAATTCAGAGTTACTTATACCAGCTGCAAGGACCAGAACATTTTATGAAGCGAGAGGCTTTAGTTTAGTTGTAGTAACTGATAGAATATGTTATGGTTCGGTTCAGCAGACATTTTAAAGTGAATTGCATTAATGTTCTTTTACTGAAAATGATTCTATCTGAACCATTATGAGGTTTTTTCCCTCAGGATGTTTGACCTGTGAAGTGACCTGGATTGCAATGGGAAAAAAAAAAAAAAAACAGCAGAGCAAATAAAGGCTGAGTCAAATGAAAAATGAATTTGTGCAAAGAAACGATTTAAGCTGTACTGGTCTAATGAGTAGAAGTCGGTGTTTATACTTGCTGATATTTCTTTATTTCCTTCTGCGAGCGTATGGTGCTGAACTCTTCCCTCTTCTGATTGGAGATCCTGAGATAGTGCTCGGTCATCCACAGATGGAAAATCCCGACGCAGTTCACGCACACAAACAGCACTGCATTGGCCACGAGCTTAGAGGGATGTCAGAGGAGAGGAAAGGAGATTATTGATGCTTGAATCATTATCCTTATATTTCTAGCACAACAATAGGAAAGTAACCTAAGCACTGTTGTAATATATCAATCCATCAGAGACAGAGAATTGGAAAACTGATAATATTTATTAGACATTATAACTTGGAATATGTGCACATTATTGATGTATTTTATTACTCACTGAAAATATAGTTCACCAATAGAGAGAGATGGATATGTTTTTTTCTTTAGTGTAAACCCTGCTGGTCACACACCACAAAACTGTATTGTGCAGGCTGACCGAAGCTTCACACACATTATTTTAATTATGCAAAAAGGCTGTAAACATGTGCAGGTCATTTGCAAATGTTTTGCCTACATTTACATTTGAAGCTTTATGTGCAAGTATTTATTTTTCACCCTTTAAACTATGCACAGGCATGAATGAACTTGGCTGTGTTATGAGTTATGGAAAAGAGCTGAAGAAGGTTGAAACTGAAAAAAAAGGAGATTGACTTTTACTACCATTGAACAGAGCTAAGATAGCCGTTTCACCCCCTTTACAGTGAAGCCAAATTACTCTACTCGTGTTTCTAGCTTCACGTTAAACTTACAGACATGTAGGCAAGAAAGAGGATAATCAAATTTCACTTAAATGTATTGAAACATGTGAAATCATTACCTGCACAGCCAGGTCTGGTGTCTCTGGGCTTGTGACAGGGACGTAGACGCTGATGATGATGATGTGTGAAACACTGGTCCCAATCCCAACCATAAGAGCCCAGGCCATAGAGAGAGGCAGCACTGTGTACACACTCAGAGAGAGGAAGAGGAAAAACGCGACCTGAGGAAAAAAAAAGAAAAGAAGAAAGAGTTGTGAATCTTACAGAGTTAACTAAAAGTAAATCGATCATTTCTGTCTTTTTTGTTTGTTTCCGTCTCACCTGTTCCCACGTAGTGACAGGCCCTCCAGTGAAGATGAAGACTATGGCAGTCACGTAGAGGGTCCCCCAGACGAAGAGGGCCAAGGCTCCCCCACAGCGCCTAACTGTGGCCAGCCAGGGCAGGCAGATGAGCAGGATGATGCTCAGACAGAGGACCACACACACCACCGACAGAGCACCTACATGGACATCAAGGTTCTGTGCAGGGATGGGTGAAAATGGCAAATTAGTGCATTGAACAGATTTATCTCAGGTATCTCAAAGTATAAGAAGCACAAGTTCAATTTAAAGACAGTAATATCTTCAAATGTTTTCTTTACTGCTGCATTGATGCTGCGGGGGCAAATCATTGTTAACCTACAGTGAAATTAGCAGGCACAGAGGCAAAGGAATACTTCACGTTAATATGCATTTCCAAAGATCTCCTCTGAATTATTCCACTTTGACCGAGTACTATATCCAAAAAGCACCTGTTTGCTCTACACTCAAGTTAAAATTCCTTTATTCATCAGACATGAAAGCCAGGCTGAAAATAGAACAGATGGCTCAACGTTTTTAATCTGCTCCTGCCATGGGAAGAAAATTCATTTTTAAAATGGGACAACATGACATGTGATACTTTTTTTGTTTTTGGTATTACAAGTGATAAACACTGTTTTTGCTAACTTCCACTTGGCTGCTAACAAGAGGTGGAAGAATAGAATAATACTTTTAAATGCAGTGAAAATGTACACAAAATACTGTCTGCTTAAACGTAAAAGTAGAACACTGTTTTTTTTTGTACTTTTATGATATAAGAAAAGAAACAAGCCGGTGCTGTTTGAAGATGATGATGGACTAAAGCACAAAAATGCCTCTATCAAAGAAGAATAGCAGAATGACATAAAAATTGACTTCAACTATTTCTACTATGACTAAAAATGTAAAACTCAGTCATTAAATGAAGGGGCCATTTATGAGATGCACACCTACTGTATATACGTGCAGATGAACATGGGTGACCCTTTGGGTGACCCTATATGCACCCGTTGGCAAGGGGATAAAAAACAGTTATTGGGCAAAACTACATTTTCATGCCTGTAAAAATCTATACACCACAGATCCCAAAATGCTATTCTGAAGGGTCTGAAGTTTATATTTTAAGGTGGAAAAGTCATCATATAAAACTTTAAAAGAAAAAAATGGGGCAACAACAAAAGTTAGTAATGTGCTACAACAGTCTTTTTCATGCAGGTCCACTCAAATGAAAACCAATATGAATCTGCTGCTTTCTTGTGTGACACTGCTATGTAGGAATGAGATGCCATGAGGACAGACTGAAGCAAAGGAATGCTGTGCTGTTTTAGAGGAACAGGTTTAAAGCACAATCCTTGGCTCGTGTTGGTGTTGGCTGTAAAAGTTGCTACAAGTAGAACCTCAGAAAGGTTACATCTTCAAGTTGCTTCGAAAAACAACGCAAAACAGCAAAAAGACTGAATTTACAATGATATAAAACAATGAAAAAGCAGCAGATTCACACACTCTTGTCTATGCCTCACCCTTCCTGTGGTGGGAATGAGAATGATGATGGCCACACAGAAGGCCAAAGACAGCACCAGTCCAGACAGCATGGCTGGAGTCTCCTCCACGCACTGCAGGCAAGCCCTGTGGAAGGCCTGATAGCAGCAACAAATCCCTTCTTTCACAGTCAACCTAGAACCGGTGCTTCGCCTGTCCACGTCGTCCTCATCCCACCTCACATCGATGCTGTCCCTCGTTTGGTAGATTATGAATGAATCAGTAGGAGATGTAGGCGGACTGTCGCTGATTGAGTTTTCTATATTGGAAATGCCTCTATCAAAGTCTGGACCATTTCTGCTGGAATGAGAAACATCTAAAGTGGAATTCACAGGAGGTATACGGTTTGTCTTTTCAAAAGCGCTTCCATGGCCCTCAGGTACCTCTTCATCAGAGAGGTCAGTTCTGAAACTGCTGGAAGTGTGAGCAGGGCTAGATATTGTGCTGCTGGAGTCCGAGCTGATGCAGCTGTCCTTTTGCAATGAGGTACTGTTATCAGTTTGTAGCCTATCAGATGAGTTGGTCAGAGCATCGTGATCCGTAGGCTGCTGGGACACACCTGTTCTGCTAAACAAAGAATCGGCTTTGAGAGGTTCAGGGCCCTGCGCTGCTTTCGCCATACCCACTTCTACGGAAACCTGGGATTCACTCAGTCCCGATTGCAAAATATTGTTGTCACTGCTTTGTTTTGTGCCGTCGATTGTTTGACTAAAGTTGTCAAGCTCCAGGACATTACCTCCAGTGATTGTGTTCCTTCCATTGCTAGAGACAACCTTTATTTCTGGCACTAAAGACGCCTCTGTTGGCTCTTCTCCAGGCCTCTCCTTTTCCTGAAAGCCTTGTGACTGTTCTGCCATTGTGTCCTGTGAGAGGAATCTTTCTTCTTACTCATCAACTTGTCACTTTGCTTTTTCTCTGTCTCTCTCTGTCTGCTTGTCTACTTGAGTAGACAGTGAGAGCTTAAGTGTGTAAGATTAAATGAATGAAAGCAAACCAATTTTTTTTCCCAGTTTTCAGACTGTTCGAGTAAGAGTTCGGTTCCTCTGTTTTTTTTAAATTCTCTCCAACAGCTCTTGTGACAAAAGTTCTCTCTGAGGTTACATAGATCCATCGAGGTCCCAAAGATCTTTTTAAGGAATCTTAAACCACAGCAAAGTCTCCTTTGATGAGTGCTCATCCGTACTGGATTGAAGAATAGTCTCACTAAAAAAGATGAATAATGAAAAAAGATGAATAACTTAAAAACGTTGCAACAGATTTACTTGAAAAACCACAAATAAACACATAAATTCACAGCTGAACACTCAATAGCGTTGTTAGCTGAGAGACTACATCAGTGTCACTAGCAAAGCCCAATTATGACAGCAGGAAAAGTCATATCTGTGCATGGTTTTAATGCCAGTTTAATGACAAATCTCTCCTCATCATTTCCTCATTATGCAAAAAAAACTTGTTAGTCTAGCTACAATCTCTTCCCCATTGACACAGTCATATACGCTGTTTAGGCGTGTACTGGAATAACATGTCATGGAGGACACACCTAGTGCACATTTAAAAACATTTTGTCCAGTCACCAGCAACACTATTTAATATTGTCCGCCTTCTGTGTTGCTTGTGTTTTAGTGTTCTTCCTCCTCTTCTTCCGTTTCATATACAGCAGCATCAGTGTATAAAATATCTTCCTCTGTCGGCTCTGATGCTAAAATTAATTCCATGATTAAAAATATCATTTTAATCTGTCTCCTCTGCTACAGGTACACATGTGATTCAATATCAAAGACAGGGAGGGATTAAACAGTAATTCATCTGATTCATCCTTTCACCTTGATTGACCTAATGCCGTGTAATGTTAAATTAAATGCTAAAAATCGGATTACTTTAATAATAAGGCCAACAGCGTTCTTTGTGTTGTTTGTACAGTTCCATTGGTGTTCTTTAGGCCTGTCGGTAGGATTCATTACTCTGTTCAGCTTGTCTGTAATGCACTTTGCAAGAAGAGGGGAGATTTCTTCTTCAGTTTAAAATCAAACCAAGAACATTGTATTTTTATTTTCTTAATTAACTATTTAAGTCGAGTTTCTTCACTGTTTTACAATTAACATCAATGTAGCCACAGTTAACTTGTGATTTCAGTCACTTCTAGATTAATTTAATCTAAGACTGTAAAATGTAAATTTTTTTGCATGTATTTATCTGTCAATTGTGTAATTACCCTATTTATTTCCCCCTACAAAAGTCCACCAAATAGTCAAATAGTTAACAATTGGACAACAGAAAGTATCCAGGTTATCTTATACAACAGACAAAAACAGCAAATCCTCATATTAGAGAGGGTAAAAACCAGCAAATTTTTGATATTTTTACTTGATCCAGTTTCTCAGTGATAAATAGGTACGATTAAAAACAATTGAAACTTCCAATCACACGTTTCACAAATACAAAGCTACATTCCCAACGTGAAATTGCTGAATTTAAAAGGGAATTAAGCTAAATGATGTTATTACCAATGTGCTAAAATTAATTACTATCTCAGCAAAGCTATCTTTAAAATTTATGCTGACTAATTGAGGTGTAACGGGTGATTGCAGGGGGTGTAATGTTATCTAAAGATAACTTTAGCAATCAGCATGGTGTCGTCCTTCATCATTAAAAACCCCTTTATTGGTCACATATGACGTAAAATAACAACGTAATGTAATTTTCATCGAGTATTTCCCATTAAAATACTAAAACTTAAACAGCTAGCTAAATATTTCTCAACATTATTGGTTCAGTAACTAATTAAACAGTGGTAAAAATAGCAAAACGCTGACTTTGGAGGACATAGCCTAGCATTAGGGCACAGAAACTTATTTAAAGGAAGCTCATGTTTGTAAAGATAAATAATATTCTTACCTCATTTTTTCTTCTCTCCTCGCTGCTTTTAAAGTCGTAAACACAATAAAGTTAAAGTGTGAATGCTAATAAATACCCTCCTAAAATCGTGTTATCTTTTCAAAACCAGACGATAAAGAGTCACCGTCTCGTTTTGCGCACGAGAGGCTGTGTGAGATTCGAGCGCGAGGCAGGTGTGTGAGGGGGCGTACACCAAGCGAGCACGCGCGCTCTGGTCCAGCTGCTATGCAAACACAGCGAGAGGGAAGAGAGAGGATGGAGAGGAGGGCGGGGTCAAAGGGCAGATCAGATATTCACATTCTTTATTAAGTAAAAGTACTCTACAATCTGTTACAAGTAAAACTCTTTACACCGGAAATGGTTCTTAAGTTAAAGTATGTAAGAATAACCAGGACAATGTACTTAAAATATTAAAAATAAAAGTACATGAGGCAGTAAAATGTCCACTATGACTGTTATTTTATCACATGTTAAATCATTGCTCACGCATACATGTAAATGCTGAAGTTCTAGCTATTTTAGTACTTTAAATAATAATTTTTTTCCCATTATGGATTGATATGCTAGTTATTTCCTCACGATTTCTTTATGATTGTTTTGCTTGTACAAATTCTAAAAGAATTGTGGGAAATGCCATCACAGCTGACCTACCAAGAGCCAAAAGAGACACCAACAACAACAAAAATTTACTACAAAGAATAATCTAATATAAATATAAATATAATATAATATAACTTTTTTAAAAAAAAGAAGAGCAGCTAATCATCACTCTTATGACGCTGAAACCATGAAATGTTTCCGTACTTAGAATAACTCAAACGATTATCGTAATTAAATGGTACAGGCACATTCTCTTTAAAGGAGAGGCAAAGGTGCTCTGCATGAAAAAGAAAACATGCTGTCAAAGCCTGCGCTAATCGGATGTCAAAATATTAGATACGCCTTGTTAGAGCTACTGCATTGCTGGATAATGCAACAGCCCTGCAATAATCATCCCTTAATGAAGGTTATAATCTCCTTTATGATCAAGTTGGAATTTGTGGGGCTGGTTCATGAACTCCATTATATTATTTAGAGGAATGTCTCTAATAATTTGTGTGTAACTTTTTGTAAGTGAAACTAAATGAGCACTTTTTGGTACAATTTAATACAACTATAACACAAACTACACTATTGTTTGTTATCTACGATTATCAGAACATATTAAAAATTGAGCTGTTGTATTAAATTGCCTTAGCTTTAGCTACATTTCCACCTTTAGGACAATGCCCATTCTTAGTGTCATGGTAATCTGTCAAGTATTTAATTGACAAAAACAGTTAAAAAAAACAACCCTATCTTGCAAATGTAATCCTGCTAACAGACAAACAAAAGGAACTGACCTCTCACCTCCTTGGAGGAGGTACAAAAATGAAGAAACAAAAAAAAGGCCTGGAGGGAAACGTCTTCCTTTAAGACAAACATAATACATTCTCCTGCCAGTTCTGCAGCATGACAGATTTCACCAGAGTGAGTTTTAATTAAACAAAGAGACATCCCTATAAAAAATAATGCAGTCACGCTTAACCACTACCTTGTTTCCTGAACTAAAGATGCTGTATTTCTCTTTCCTCTGTGGTCTCCTCTTTTTTTATTTGTCTTTTCAAATAAAACCTGTTTATTGGTGTGGTAATATTTCCCTATATTGCCAAACAACCCATTTTACAACATCGGCAAACACACACAGACACACTGTTGTAAAGACTGCAGGTTGTTAGCACCGGATAGAAACCTTAGCTTTGATGAGATGTATTTTTTTATTGCTAGATTCATGCTGTGAAAGCTGTGATTCGTCCAGAATGTATCACATATCTGAATGAGTTTTCTGCATGAGGCTCGGTCCTCTTCTTTTTCCTGAAACCTGTTTTTACTTTGAAGCCAACAATTAAACTTGCAAACAAACAATGAGCTCATAAACATATGGTTCCTCCCACCTATTTGACCCCCTGCATTAAAATGCTGTTAACATGCTAACATATGAGTGGGTGGGCCAGTCTGTATAATGATGGTCTTAGAATATTGCATGTTACATTAACGCATGTTTTTGCATTATTATATTTGCACCTTGCACATATTCTTTATACTTCATGCTGTGAACATTTCCTCTCATTGGTCAATATTTTGCACATCCTATCCTCTTTGTTTAAACACCATATAACTCTTTTATTTTTATTTTAAATTTCCATTTTATATGTATGAATATTGACTTTTTTGGTACAATTTCTTTATTTTTATTTCTATACTCTTTATCATTATGCACCACATCACGAAGCAAATTCCTTGTATGTGAAAACCTTTGGTTCTGATTGGATTAATGCTTCCTCACTTATTTTTTTTTTATCTACAAGATCTTTAGAACATTCATAGAGGAGAATATTATTAGGTCTTGTGTCTACTTATTGTATTTTGTTCAAGTTCATCTCATTGATGATGCCCTTGCAGTTGTTTCCATCACAACGATGATTTAGTAGTAAATAACCAACCAGACAAAAGAGCAACAAATGAATAGAGGATGGTTTACACTTTCTCTTCATCTCTTTCTATATTGTAACTATCAGATAGAATAGCCAGTATCCAAACTGGATAAACTGGAAGTGATTCATGCTCCTGATACCTTTCATTATGTGATATTTTCATCCAACGTGTTACAATTGGACGAGTGCAATGAACCCACACACAAAATCCGAGCTATCAATTTAAAAATCAAACAAATGAGGAAATGAATAAGGCATAATGTAACTTTGAGACATTAAAAAACACAGACAACATTGTGTGCTGCCAAGACAAATTCATTTTCAGTGGAGGAAAACATTTTATTATGCATGTTCATTGTGTTCTCTCCCAGAAGTCGTCACTGAGCTGCAGCTTGACTGTGTGCTCTCCTCATAAACAGCAGCAATAAACCGTCTGTTGACTCACATCTGAAGGTGTCACCAAATATGTGCAGTCTGACCAGATGTGCATCTACTGCTAATGCAAATGTGGTACACACATTAACGCTGCAGAAACATGCACAATCAGAGACCGCTGTTCATAAATCTGATGGACTGGTGCATACTGGAAAACTTCCAGCTTCACTCACTCTCCCAGGATGCTTAATTATTTATACTTTTCTAATTAATTTGGACACATTTGCATCATTCATTTCGCCATTTTTTTGGACACAAACACACCAGATTAGAATAATTTGCGCCTCATAAATAAAATCCACCCTTTCCTGCTTCTGGTAAAATTCTGATAACCTCACTGTTGCCTGCCTGAACTTCTCCATTACTGTCTCACATGCAAATGTGTGAAACGGGTGCTTTAAAAACAGAACAGGCCGCCAGCCACCGCCTACTTGTTCTCACTTTAAACTCCCGCAGAGGTGGATCAGACACCACGAGACATGCTGGATATTTTTTACTGAGCCTTTGAGCCTCCTGTGAAAATTCTTGCCCAGGATGTTGCCGAAAATAGATGTGCCGTCCTTTTTCACTATTGTTCACAACTCACCTAACCGGTTTTACCCAGCTATTCTCAGACACAGGCAGCTTAATCCTCTTCTGTGAAATCCAAAAAAGAAACGAGCCATTCTGTACATTACGGCTGTAATCTGTATCTCCCTGTGTAAACACGAATAAATGTATGTTAATTATACGTTGTTGTAGGCTTTAATGATTCCATTTGCAGTATAACGTCATAAAGAAAGCTGTTTCAGGTTCTGCTTTAATACCCAAAGTGGAGAAAATAGTAACTAACATAGTAACTATGAGGTAGAATACCGAGAATCCAAACTGGATATACTGGAAGTGATTCATGCTCCCGATTCCTTTCATTATCTGGTATTTTCATCCCACGCGTTACAATTAGACGAGTGCAATGAACGCAGACACATTTTTATGCATTATATAGTTTTACTTTAATACTTTAATTACCTGATTATACTTAAAAATACTTTTACTTTACTGCTTAAAACATAGACTTATACAAAAATGTATAGAGATTGATAAAATCAAAAATCACTGCAGAGAAGTTTGAACAAGAAACAGTAGGAAAAGAAAAAGTCACAGGAATGGGCTGAAAAAGAAAACCAAGTTTTAAAAACATATATAATATTGAAAACAAAGATTTTTTTATTTGAAGCATATGTTCTAATTTGAAAGCTAACTCTAATTAAATCCTATTAACTGGAGTTTACTGCATCACACTTGCTAAAGTAATGGTGAAGCCCTCCCTCTGGTGGTCATGAAAAACTACTAATTAAATAAAGGGCCTGCAATAAAACACAATATCTCACTATACATATTTACAGGAGCTGCTGGGTCTATTTGTAATTTTTGCCATATGAAAAAAAGTCACCTTCAGATATTATGTGGTTTTGCACTTAGTATTATATCGTAATAGTAAAAGTGCGTGAAGGAGCGCTTTCGCAAGTCTTTCCTTCCTGCAGCTGTTAGACTGTACAATCAGCACTGCTCCCAGTAGACCAAACGATTTGTAGTACTTGTGAAATACTGAGACACTTTTTGTAATAGTACTGTGAAATATTTTTGAGACACTTTACCCCCCCTCCTTTATTGTATTGTATTTTTTAAAATATTATTTCCCCTCCTCCTGCTGTGTTTTTTGTACACTGTGCTGCTGCAATAATGTAAATTTCCCCACTGTGGGACTAATAAAGGGATATCTTATCTTATCTTATCTTATAAGATCTCAGAAGTGCTGTGATTTTACTTAATGGGAATAAGACAGTTTAATTAATCATAATATTGTACACAGAACTGCTTATATTTATGTTAAAATTTAAATCTTATATTCCATTCTTAGCAGAAAACCTTATTGCAGTTAAATCTACGTTGGTCTGTGCAAAAATGTAAAAGGAAACCTGCAGACATTTTAACTTGACACAGATATAACTGATGTTCTCTACTGTCTCTTCCCTCAGAGAACCACAGTTATCAGTAAAGTTATCAGTTGTTACAGTGCATTGCAATATTCTGCGGGAATAGAGTCATCATTTGTTCCACCTTTATGTTTGTATAAGAAGACAAAAAGTCTGCTATCTGCGAATCCAATTTATCTATCATTTCAAAATGCTCTGACGCTGCAAGGCTGTAGGCTTCAGTTGTGTGCAGGTCAAAAGCCTCGCGGCAGGTGAAATCAGAACGAAATCTGATCGAAAACTAAAAGATATTTCAACTCGATTACATATAACTGTTTCAATGGAATTGGTAATTGAAAAGTAGCTGAATCGTTGGTTATATTTAACTTAAACAGCAATTTTACCACATATTAGCTACATTACAGACTGTTTTAGCTCCCTTATCTCTGGTGATAGTTTTATCAATAAGTAGTTTTAACCTTATACTTCCAGTTTTACATATTGAGATAATTTTAATCAGCTTATTCCAGCACAGAGACATTCAGACACCCTTAAAAGACCAACTGCAAATTGTATTTTTTTTTTTTTGGGTTGGAAATTTTATATCCCCTGGAACAAGAAATACTTTGATACAGAAGCAGAGTTCAGTACTGGAGTCTTAAAATGTAAATATTTCAACAATGCAAACAGTATTTTTCTCAAAGTTGGTGAATAAGTAAGTTAAAATAATTTCAAAAAATATATCTAAAAAAATGAGTGTACAGAATATTGAAAAGATTTGTTTAGCATTGTTCTAGCATAGCAAAAGGACATCACAGCTGGTGGTGCTAACGTACAAACTTTAAGCAAAGCATCCCATGCAACAACTCTACTCAGTATTACTAATGAGCCTCTCACACCTTCTTGTCTGCAATACGGAGCTACTTAACAATCTGAAGTTTAACAGCAAAAAATGACATTTAATGGCACATTTGAACACAAATCTGAACTCTAGAACAGCAGACAAAAGAGAGTGAATGATCACATTAACTTAGCTGCATGATGAAAAAATAAATTCAATATGCCTGAGGAAGACCAGCAACACCTGAGCACTAAAACAACCCAGAGACGGACGTTCAAAGATGTTATTTTCACTTATTGCTGTGATGAATCACATTTACATTTTTGGATATTTCACTGTGGATATAAAAGTAAGGGCAGATTTAACAAGCCAACGATAATCTTAAAAAAATATACTTTAAAAATATTATCAGACAAAACAGGGGAGAGGAACAGCAACACATGAGACACAAGGACCTGTATTCAAATGCAGGACACCTCAGAGAAGCTGAACTGTCAACAGAAAGGTGGACTTTTTCTTGTTAAAGCAGATCTGTGATCCCTTCAATAAGGGTAAAATTCAGCATAAGAAAAGTCTGAATTAAACCAGGTAAAACCCCATGACTTAAATATATCTAGTCCTTCTGCTGCTCCAGGATCAGATCCGACAGCACATTGATGTCTGTCTCTGCTGGGTGGCTCTGCAGCACCAGCGCCACCATGCAGTCCTGACCCGCAAAAACCTGACAGAGCTGCTCTCTCAGGCTGGCCGTCTCCTCTGGACTCCTGTCTCCTCCAAACTGCCTGTGCTGGTGCCCCACATTCCAGTCTTTTCTTCTCCCTCTACCCCGGCTGCCTCCGCGTGCTGCATCCAGGGCTCCACCCGGTGTTCGGTCGCGGAAGTGCAGGACCTCGGTTTGGGAGCGTGGCGGTTTGAAGGAAGGGAAAGTGGTGGCTACACCAGCAAAGGAGTGGTTCCCTGGGCGAGGAGTGCTGAGAGGAAATAAATAAGAGCATTATATTTCCTTATAGTGGCCTACATCATCATGTGTCTATCTGTATGTGGTGTTAGTACCTGTGTTCTGAGCGCAGGAAGTCGTCCAGGTGAGGCCCCCCTCTGCCTAGAGGGTCGTCGGGCACCATGAAGTGATCCCCAACAAACGTATACTGAAGAAGTCTGGGAGAAAACATGTAAGCATCACACTTTGATAAGGAGACTGTCCTTTAAAGCAGGTCATAAAAACTGTAGTGGTAGCAGAAGTATGCATTGAAAATGTTACTTAAGTTAAAGTATATTAAATATAATCAGGACTTTAAGAATAAAAATTATTCAATGACTTGATGCTAGTCAAAGCAGTAGCATCTTTTATTATGAGATTCTGTTGGAGGGAAAGAATTTAAAGGAAAATGTTTTGTGCGTCTTGATTTGACACATTTGTCATTAAGGCTACGGAAGCAGCCATGTTTGAATGACGTGTCATCTTTTTATACCTCTTTTTGATGATGTCCCTCCACACGGGGGACTCATCTGAAAGGTCTCTCAGGTTGTCGTTGGTTACGATCACTCCGCCTGTCTTCTGTGCGAGCTGCAGCATAATTCTGTGGAAAAAGGGGACGAAGAGAAATTAAAGATTTCAAAGGAACCTGGAAGAGCACCTAAAATAATTCAGACATCTGGCTGTAGATGTTTGGATCGACTCATACAACCCCTGCTTGATCCCTGATGTTAATGACTTGAGATGGATATGTTTTTGTGGAATTTATTTTAATTGTAAATTGTTATTTGTCTGTCTGTATCTCTGCAATAATAAAGAAAAAAAAATTAAAATAAAATAAAATAAAATAAAAGCAATTGCCGAGCCCCAATTCCATACCACTGTACAAACTGACTCTAAGCAGGTTTAGAGCATATAGTGGGTTCACACTGGAGGAGCGATAAAATGAGGTAAACTCGGAATACAGAATACTAACAATTTAGTTTATTTCTGGATGTGTTGTTGATGAACATTATTCTCCCAATATGCATTGCTCAAAGGAAATGAAGGAGCTGCTAACAGCTGCATAAAATATTCAAAAACAAAAAAAGAAAGTATTTAAGAAAAGTACTAAATCTTAGAAAAACATTTTGATGTCTGTTTGTGAGGTTTATTTGGCAGTACTGTAGCTCTCCAAAGTCATGATGATTAGTATACAGAACATCCTGTATATAATAAGTATATAGAAGGGATTTGAGACTCAGCTATACCGTACAACAGACAGCATCTGATTTTCCCAACAAAAGATGACATCAATGGCTTGAAATATGTTGCAACCTGATTAATAGGATTATATCAGTTTGAAGTTATTTGTCTTGAGCTCTTTTTCAGCAACATCCTGTTTTATAACCACAGACATCTGTGTCTGTTATTTAACTGGCGCAGGGTGCACAAGAGGATGTTGAAAGAAGTCGAAGGAGCCACCAGCCAGTGCCTGGCTGTTTATACCCTTAATTCTATAACCTCCAGGGCCTCCGCTGCTGCTGTAACAACACAGACACCAGACTTTTTCTCTCTACCTGTCGTCGTACGAGCTGATCCTCTTGCCCTGGAACTCTCTGGAGGGGGTGTAGGAGACCATGCCCAGCTTTTCGAGCTCCCCTAAATAGTGCTGCTCTGAGAGGCAGGAACACACAACACTATGTTTAATCTGCAATGAAGGGAAAAAGCCACTACCCACACACTCAGGTCTGCCAAATTCAGATTTGTTTACATAATGTAAGCAGCCCACATGCATGGAAATGCAGAGGCCTTTGTCATTTTTATTATTTGAGGTGGTTTTTCTGACCATTCAAAATGTCTAATGGAATTCTAGAGGAGAAAACAAAAACAGCAAAACAGGCATTATGGGCTAAAGGAGACTACATGGTACTTATTCCAATTATAGGCTATACATCTTTTTGATAACTACTTTGTTGTTTTTGCATGTTTCATCTTCTTGTCTATATTATATTTCTATATTCTTTTCATTTCTATAAATCTTACAATACTTAAAAAATACGTCAGGATCCGCTGGAAAATATCAGAGGAGATGTAAATTCACATTTCATTTATTAAATGGGATAAAACATGTAAGTGTATTCCTGTAAATACACATACAAATAATGTAAATAAGCAGGCAGATGTGTACGTACTGTTGTTATACTTGAAGCTTCTGCAATAGAGATATCAAGTTTACAATACTACAAGAGGACCAGGAAGTGTTACCTTTAGCCTTGGGGTCGCTCTCCTGTCTCCACTGTGGCAGGAGGGTGTAGATGTTACGATGGCCTCGGTCCCAAAAGTGCTGGACGGCCAGAGCGATTCCCCGACAGGAGAAGAATTGACTCAAGCCGTGACTGTGGAAAACATGGAACAGTAGAGGTACAGTGGAGTTTTATTAGTAAATGATGATACTTTAACTTTAATTTGTATTTTAATATTTTTTTTAAACTTAACAGTTTCTGTAGTGAAACTGAGGAAAATGTTTGAACCAACAAATAAAAAGCAATACTTAAAGTACAGACCACAATGTAGAGCTGGATATGCAGTGTGTAAAAAACAAGTGATGATTGCTGAGTCGTAAAGAGGTTGTTACAATAACAATAACAATAATAACAAATTGTCTTTACACGGTGAAACAACGAGATTATGAATACAAGCAGCCAAAATTTGCTTGGGTGAGGAGCTCGGAATAAAGCCACTGCTCCTTCACGTCAAAAGGAGGCAGTTGAGGCGGTTCAGGCACCTCCTTTTGGAGGTTTTCCGGGTTATTTTGGCCTAAAAAAATTCAAAAAACGTTTTAATCAAGTATTTTTTTTTCATATTCATAGTGAGCATTTTCTGTTCTTTTAGTCCAAATCAATCAAACTTTATTTGTATAGCACCTTTCAAACAAGTTGCATGGAATTCAAGGTGCCGTACAAGTGACTGATGAAACAAAAGATTTTAAAAAGGATGTAGAGAGTTGGCGATTTGAAAAACTGCAACTGCAAATGGTTTATGGGGAGGGAAACGCATTCAATATGATTGTTAAACATTGCATTTTGTTTACGACACAATTTTCCCACTCCTTCTACGCTTCCCACCTCATGGCCACGTTGCTCCCGTCAATGACGATTGGCCTCAGCTTCGGGTCTCCAGGCTCGTCTGTTATCTTCAGCTCAAAAGGCATCTGCAAGCCTTCAAGGAAACGCTGCTCCCCTGTCACCACCACTGAGGAGGCGGCCATGACTCCCCGTCTCTCCCTCGCTCTTGTGGAAGATGAGTCTTGGCCTGTGAAGACGGAGGGTTGAGGGGCTTGGAGAACACTTTTTAAGGAGTTCGAAGACTGGGGCTTTGGATTGAAGACATTATCTTGTGTTAAATGAGTTTGTTTTGAGGTGGATGGATTAGGCCAGTGGTTGGTTTGACCATATTGTTTATTGGATTGGAAATTGTCGTGAGGAGGATCTAAAGATGAGGAGTAAGTAGGCATGGGTGGCCCTTTGACATCAGGAAGGATGTTCTGGGGTGGAGTTTGTGACTTGTGTAGCTTTAAGTGTGACATGTTGTGATTTGCGGTAAACTGCTGGGGCGTATTAATCCAAGTAAACAAATCTGGCTCTGCAATAGGTACATTTAGTTTTGGCAACGCTACCCATCCTTTATCATCGGATTCCCTCTTTTCTGCAAGTATGAAAAGCTCAGTTTCTCCTCTTGCTTCATCCTCTCCTGGTCCAACCTTTCGTCCTCCTTTCTCCAGGACCACATCATCCATCTCTTTGGGCCCCTCCCTAAAGGCATCCTCCTCTTTGCCTTCATCTCTCTGCAGCTCCAGGAGCAGCTGATGAGTGGATCTATCAGGCAACATGTTGTAGACTTTGGCTACCTTCTGTTCCATGTACCCACAGCTGGCTGCAGCTTTCTTCAACACTCCCAAGACAAAGTCCTCCTCATGTCCTTCCTCTTTTTCCTCAGCACTACCCTCTCTCTCAAATTGTCTTGTGCTTCCTGTAGCTCCACCTCCCTCTCTGTCACAAACCTCTCCCACCTCTCCAGTATTATTTATCAGGTTATCTCCTCCTGGTGCCATTAGGTCACCTTCTCTGTGCTCCATCTCGCAAGGTCGGTTCCTCTCACTTTGATTCAAGGCAATACTGGCTTGATTTCTCTGATCCTGGTTATGCTGAATTTTATGCTCCTGGTCACTACGATCCTGCTCCTGCTGAACCAAGTCCAGTATTTGCGAGGCCTCTTTGGGTCCTGTTCTGGCGAGGACTCGTTTCACGACGTCCTCTGTGTACCCCATGGCTGTGAAGAACTTCAAAAGAAGCAAAAACTGTAGCTCCCGTTCTTCCGCCGCCCCTTGTCCATCTGCCACTTTGGCACCTAATGTTGCCACTGGCTCCAGCTGGTCCTCTTCTCCCAACTCCAGTGGAGAACTCATTAATTTTCCCTCAGCACCCTCTGCTCTCCCACGGGAGCCTCCAGGTGTGGAGAAAGACTGTAAGTAGGAGTCTTTGGTTGCAGAGTCTTTCCTAGAACTTGCTGTCATCCCTTCAATCCATCGATCAATGGTACTGTCCCATCTACCCTCATGTGATCTTTCCTTTGGATTTCCATGTATTAGTGCCAGGCTGGGGTTTGATCCAAGCCCTGATTCTTTCACCAAATCCAGAAGGATTTCCTTCACTGACCCCGGTAACACCAGTAGATCCAGGATGTGCCTGTCCTCCCATTTCTCCACCAGAGTTTTGAAGTCCCGGCGTGAATCCAGAGACTCACCCGTGCCTCTGTCCCCAATCTCAGAGCATCTGGACTGTGTGCCCTCATACCTTTCCACCAGGTCTGTAATAAGGGAGTAGGCTCGCACCACCGGTTCTGCAAGACCTGATATGAGCAAGAGTCCTGTAGGGCCAACCTGTTTTGGGGAGAGGAAAACAGAATGACATTAATCTCAGTCCTCTTCATGACAGAAAAATTAAAATGAAAGATAATGTAGGGACAGTTATTATATGGCAATGATCTTGTTCTTTGTACACCACCTTTCAACAATAAGTCAAGTACTTTGAACAATATGGCCGTTAAACAGTAGAAATACTTACAAAGTGATCTAACAAAAACATAGTTTTGCCTGTATTTGATTGGCCGATGCAGTGCCTTGCTGAATGACTTTGTGAGACTTTGAGCCCACTTTTTTGCCTGATGATCCTTCATTTATTTTGCTTGAGCCCCTTTTTTTTTTTTTATACCTATGCAGGTTTGACAGATTAGATCCTTTTAAAATCAACGATTTTTCAGCAAGCGTCATGGTCGTAGAACCATAGCCTAAAAATGACTCCCTTAAAACTTTAAGTAAAATAGCAAACATAGTCATATTGGTAGTTTAGAGTATCAGCTGAGGTTCATCACTAACCTCCATTTGTATACTGTACATGAAAACAATCAATAAATTTTAAAAACCCTTATTCCTGCAAAGGGTTGAAGACACATTATCAAGCAATTCCAAAGATTGGCAAATGAAAGTGAAAAGAAAGTTGTCAAAATTTCCCAGAGTTGTAATTTTTTGTTTTAACAAAACAACGTATATATAATAATAGCATAAAAATTCCCATTGACAGTGCTACATTAAGCTGTTGCTTCATATGGGGTATGACTTATTTTACCTGATGACATAATAATGATATTGACTAATAATGTAATTTCTTCAGAATAACAAGAATGCAATCTCAGCATATCATATTATTAGTCAGTGTCATTATTGCACCACCAGTCAAAAATGGCATATTAAATATGAGGTACCAAGCTGCTTATTCTGATGGGGAATTTGTATGATGAAAGAGAATGACAATTTATCACAGTGACGCATTTGCAACAGATGTCATGGTGAAATTATTTTCTGTGCTCTGATGACTTGTGCAGCAACATGAGGGAGTTTACAGATTTTTTTCTACTAATAAAATCAACGCTCACCACTATATGTGCTGAGGTGCTTCTTATCAGGCAGTCCATGAACAGCCCTCTGGCTCCACAGAAGACACAGTGAAGAACCCCAGGATAGGAAACCTCCTGCTGCTCCTCCTGGTTCACAACTCCCTTCACAAACAACTACAACAAAGAAACATATTGTATCATTATTGCATTGTTCTATTTTTACTGTAGTCATAGAAAAACAATCAAAATATCATGCATCTATTCAGGGAAGAATATCATATTACATCACATAATACACAACATATACAACATAACAATCTGAGCTTGACGTTGATTTTGGGCATTGAAAAAAAAGCAGATGACAAAACAATGTTCCTTTTCTGGAACTTTAAACTGTATCATAAGGTCGTTCATTAATATGAGGCTTCAGCTGAATGAGACAAAATCTGGTGCGTCAGTAAAATATTACCTCTGTGAGCTACTTGCCCTCCATCACAGAGACACAAACACAACACAAAGCAATATGAAAGACAAAATACTTAAAAACTAAACATGCTGTCAGTCATACTGAGAGCATGAGTCAGCAGGTTGATGCCATGTTTTGACCGAAACTCAACTGAGACTATTTAATCAACATTTAATAACCCTCGGTGAGTCATTCCCCTGCAACAATGCCTCTTATCTGAGTGCACTGTACCGGTAATGATGACTTTACTGATATGCCACCTTTTCCAACACTGAGACTAACAACCTGGTACACAATCAGGGCGGCTTACTTTGGCCGCTTTCACGCTGTTGCTCTGTCCTTGTAGTTTCAGCCATATCTGCCCGTTGTTGCCCTGAGACAAATCGTCCACTCCGATGTCAAACATCACCCCAAAGATCCGCTCCACGGTGCTGTGAAGGGAGGTCAGTGATCCACGCAGCATCCCAGCACATGCAAACTCATCCACCACCTCCGGGTCTCCTCCGCCTCCATCACTTCTCTCACCATCCATCCCTTGGTCTTAAATCAGCATCAAGGAGTCGAACATACTGCAAAAAAAAATGCAAAAAGTTAAAAGACTGCTAGCATTTTGATCCACGATGTGCTCTCAGGGCAGTACGTTTGTACTGTCGTCCAACAGTGAGACATTTTCTTAAAGAAATGAGTGAAATAAAGTCATATGACCGAGCTGATAGAAGTTTTAACGTGTTTCTGCTTCGAATACTGTGAGGAAGATTCCTTATCATCACTGAAAAAGCTGTGAAATTCTATTATGTGAATGTTGAAACATCTGGTTGCATATAAAAATTAAAGGTTTCACTGTGTTCATCAACGTAGGATAATCAGTCATGAGCTCTGGTAGAACAAAATCCAATATTATATGTTGCCACAATTGGAGGCTGAATTCAGGATAACTTAATAAAAATTCAACTGAGTCACATGATGTAATCTGATTACTCTCCTCTGGGAATGACTAATAATGACTTTACTTATACAGCACATTTCAAAGTGATAACTTAAATAGTACCAAACTATATACAATAATATGAGATAAAAAAAATTGTCCAGTATTATTCTTGCGTCTCTATATTAGTTAATGCTGAACATAAAATATCATTTTATCATATTTAGAAGCAAATTCTTTACATTTAAATGCAAGATTTTTTAAAAACTTTAATTTGTTTTTTTCCTGTTATAAAGTAAGTGCGTTTGTTTCAGAGTGACAACAATATGTGTGGGCGGTGCTGCAGACATGACACGTTCTTTACGGCACTTATTACAGTATTTACGGAAGGAGTTGTGCGCATTCCTCACATCTACAGCCTTTATACAAAGACTGTATTTCAAAATATAAAGTGAGCATATATTTACAAAAATGAAGCGGATGAGATACATTAAATGTACATTATGCTGTTTTAAATCTAATTAAATGTAAGAAATTATTGAGAAATGATCCCATTGCTTTATTGATGTTTTACAGACTTTGTACCTGATGTGACGTCCAGCATGTAAACAAGGCTGTATCTCCTTCCTTTTATTATTATTATACGGACTTATTATCAGCAACTTCTTCACTGTTGATTGCTGCGGGTTGCTTTTGTTCCAACAACGCTTCTATTCAATGTCTGCAACTACAAACATATGGCCTCTGAGCGGATCATTTGGCAGCTTTAGAATATGTATTTTGATATAAATAAACCTATTGGACGCATTTCTAGCAGATAAACACCGATGAAAAACCGATAAAAGAATATACTATTGGGTGGTTTTCTTACGTGAGCTCGTTCGCTGTCAGTTTCGCTTCCAGCTGCGGAGAAGCAGCGCAGCTCGCTCCTGACGTCCGCGATCACTACGCAACATGTATCCGAAGTTCAAAACATGATGTTGTGCTACGAGACGATCGCTCCTGGGACTGCTGGAAACCAGTGTCGTCCCCGCTACTGCTGCTGGGCGGCCAAACGGATGAGGAAGTCATGACACTGGTGGAAAAACCGAAGACAAAACCGAAACTAAATAAAACACCTCGGACACACGGCGGACACCGGCGTCACTGGAATAACTCTTAAACCCATTATTATTATTATCGCTAATAATCATAGCTGATCAATATTTGAAGTTTGTGTTTTACAATATATTCAAAAAAATTTTTTGTTGACATCGGAGCAAGAGATTGGGGGGGATTTCCAGTGACGTCAGAAGCGGGGTTTTTCTTTCTTAGTATTAGTTAACTCCTTGTTTTCAACAACAGGCCTGAAAGAGGAGACTGTTTTTTTTTAATACTACACAGTACAAAGTACTTCATACATGTTTAAAAAAAAATGGCTCCAGTACCTCAGTGATTTGATTTAAGGACAAAAAGAGTGTCTTGGTTTAAAGACAGGAAGAGAAATGCCACCTCCTACACTGTAAAACGTTTCAGTGTAAATTTACAGCAGCTTCACCTGCAAAACTTTTTAGTTTCTTACTGTATTTAAGAATTACAGAATAGTACTTGAAAAAAAAATATACGGATCATAACTGTATTCTTGTAAAAATTACAACACAATACTGGTCACAGTTTGTCAGTAAATGATCCTGTATCTGAACAGTTTTTGATCTACAGCATGAATATTACTGTAATACTACTACGAAAATGGACTGTTCTATTAAAGCAACTTAGAGCGATAACTGTTGTACGGTGGCCCTGTTGTTTTCTATTGCCAGACTAAAGAAAAAAGCAAAGGAACGATGGAGGAATCCAAAATATTAAGATTTATTGCCCTAATTGTTGCAAAAAAGGTCGCTGAAAACTTAAACTTATTTTCTTTGTCTGGTTAAGGAAAAGGCATATGACACAGTTCCTTCCTGTTAAAAAGGCGGCCAGAGCATCCGTCCAATCAGTGACGATCTTTGTCTATAGCAGGTACCTACCTTTTCCAGTAGAGGTTAATGTTGTGGTTTCTGTTTTGTTAGTGGGTTTGCTCTTTTGTTGATTTGCAGTTTGCTGTTGTGTTTTCTGAGTTGTTGCTGTGATTTGGACTTCAGGGCCACCGTACCATGGGGATTGAGCCATCAAACTTCCAATAGGTGGATTATTGGTCTACCTCCTGAGCTACATCTGCCCCTACAAAACGACTACACTACTACTCCTACTACTAGCAATAATAATATAACATTACTAATAAAAATGATAAATAATTAAAAATTAGACTTGTAGATGTCAGAATGCTCTCAAATACCTGCTCCCTTATCATGTGAGTAAATTAAAATCACTCTTCTTGCTAAGTTTCACATTTACACATATTACAATATTTGCTGCATTATAATGACTGTTTAGAGTCAGGACTGAATTTACCCATGAGGGATAAAAAAGACCATATTTCAGCCCTTCCTCTTATTTCTTCCTGGTTACCGATCCTGAGTCTAAGTATCTTAGATAGTCTACACTGGCATGCTGCCCTGCCCCACATAGGTTTGTGATAAAGGTGTAACAGGCTAAAGGTTGCATATTAGAAAGACTGTTAAACATTTCTTTGCCAAATATGGGCGAGGAAGCAAATGGTGGTTATATAATAACCAACCATTATAACCCTCTAAAAACCATAACTCAATTTGAATCGTTTCACAAAAACCCCTCTGGTAATGAGGAAAGGGTTAAATAGCAGCCCAGAAGCAGAAGTCAAATAAAGATTTATGGGATGCATGGTTTCACTTCTGCTTCTGCCTGCTTACGTGGAACAAGAGCTACTGCTGCCATCAGAAATCCAATGAGTATGAGGGTTTTTAGACTCATTCACTTCATTGACTGAAAGATGAGGAAGAAGAATATTTCCCTAACGGTGAGTGGTTTCTCTGTTTTGCTCTAAGTGTCACTGATATTCATTTTATTATGAAATTTGTACTTTTTAGTGGTTTCTGCCCGTTATCCCGTTATCTTTTAGTCACATTAGCTACATAAACATATTTGTTCCCATAATGTGAATCTGTTGTGTCAAGCTCATAGCTTCAAAGATGTTTTTTGAACTTTTAAACTAAAATGAGAAGAGTTTAGTCGTCAGGTGGTTGAGAATAAGCAGCTGGTGTGTAATCCCAGTTGACGCGACACAATCTGAATTTAAAAACGTTACAAGCTTCAGAGAGGTAGAAAGTATGGCAGGACTGTTATTGTTCAAGGTGTTCCTATTATTTTGTACACCGCGTGAACTTTCTTCGATTGCCTGAATAACAAAAAAATAGGGTTTACTGTCATGCGTTCGGTGTATATATGAGTTTAAGTGCGTGAAAATTGATGAGATGCTGTGTGAAACATAAACATAAGCACATTTAAAAAAAAACAGAACGTCAAGCTCCTTAGAGGACACTTTTGTCCTTTTGTTTGATGAGTTAAAAGCCAGAACGAACAGGAAAAATACTATATCTGCCACCACAAACTGTAGTTCATTATTATTTGGAGTTGGAGATGAGTTGACAACAGGATATTTAAACCTTGAATTGAAAAGAAAAGTCAAAGAGTTTGGATATTTCCTGTCATTATTTATTTAATTGTCCTTCTCTAGTGAGCTATGGAACTGTCCAGTTGTCCAGTTCTTCCAATAATTGAAGACTCTGGCCTGACGGAGTGGGACGTGATTGGCTCTGGGGGTTTTGGACAAATCTACAAAGCCAGGCATAATAAGTGGTGCTGCAATGTGGCCATTAAACTGCTTCATTATGATGATGGGTAAGTGGTTTCAAAGAGTTATTGTGCACTGTTATTAAAAGAGGTTGTGAGATACTCATCATGCGAACAAACGCACACAGGACCTGCACATCTTTGCAGCGGGAGATCCAGATGATGCGTCAAGGGAGCAGCCCATATGTTATTCAGGTCCTTGGGATGTTTAAGGGTCGACTGCCCTCTAGCCTGTCAACACAGCTTGGTCTGGTCATGGAGGTCATGGAGAGAGGATCACTGGCCGCCCTACAGGTAACCAGTGTTAGAAGTCCTGCATTTAAAATTGTATTTATTCTTGTCTTTTTTCTTTCTGTTCTAACTGTTGAAGTAATCTTAAATTTCTCTGTCAGGGCACCTTATGTTCAACACCACCTTGGCCGCTGGTCTTCAGACTAGCTCACCAAGTGGCTCTGGGTATTAACTTCCTCCACAATCTTTCCCCTGCCCTGCTTCACCTAGACCTGAAGCCCAGCAACGTGCTGTTGGACTCCTATCTCAATGCCAAGGTGAGTCCCAGGCTTTCAGGAAAGGCCAAGCCTTCTGCACACTTAACATTAATTGTTGTCCAGGCAAGCGTAACATTGCTCGGTCTTGGCAAATGTATGCACTCTGCTGAGTGCTGTTCTAGTTTTATTTTATTTTAAGATGCTCCTTGAGTCTTCGTGAAATGTTTGTTATCATGGCAGTCTGTTTCATGCTCTGTGTTTCACTTCCACTGACTGCCTCCTTCCTCTTATTGCTACTTTTCTTCTCTTTTTCTCTCCAGCTGACAGATTTTGGCCTTTCTCGGTATTCCTGCAGCATCACGCAGGTTTCTAAGAAAGACAGTGAAGGTGAAGGGGGGACAATAAACTACATGCCACCGGAGGCCTTTGACTTATCGTACAGTCCTACCCGAGCCTCTGATATCTACAGGTACATTACCATCGAACCATCACCTTGATGATAGTGTTTTATTTATCATGTAATTGATAACAATGGAACAACACTCAACTCTTCAATTATTCCATTGCCAGAGAGGAGCTTTTTAAAAAAAAACTACAGTGATGCTTCCATCACAGGGGCTGAGGTCACAAAGGTAGTTCAAAAGCTCCTCTCTTACAGGGCACCAAGGGTGGATGAGATTTACTCTGAGTACCTTAAGGGTCTGGGTGTTGTAGGACTTTCCTGGTTGACACGCCTCAGCAACATCGCGTGGAAATCGGGGACAGTGCCTTGGGATTGCCAGACTGGGGTGGTTGTTCACCTTTTTACTAAAGGGGACCAGTAGGTGAGAGCTTGGTTTGCATTGCCAGCAATAAGAATAAGAATAATAAGAATAGAGCGGGAGATTGATAGATGGATCGGGGCAGTGTCTGCGGTGGTGTGGATCGTTCTGTTGTGGTTAAAAGGGAGCTAAGCTACAAGGCGAAGATCTCGATTTACCGGTCAATCTAAGTTCCTATCCTCACCTATGGTCATGAGCTCTGGGTAATGACCGAAAGATCGCGAAAAATACAAGGGTGAAGAGCTCAGTCATTCGTCTGAGGTGGTTCGGGCATTTGGTTAGGATGCCCCAAGGACATAGATTATGTAATCCTGAGATGTAAATCTCTCTTTCTCTCTTTCAGTTATGGTATACTCTTATGGTCCATTGTCACAGGGAAACGACCATATGCAAGTAAGTGTATATTTCTTGTTTCACACAGCCTGTCTTAGACTCTGTCTAAAGCATCTTCTATCTTACCTTTCTTTCTTTTTCTTTTTTAAATATTAAGAGGCTAAGCCTTGAGACCTATCTGAGTGTAAGCATCAGTGTGGGTTCTGGGTTAATTTTCAACAGGACATGGGTCTCCAGTCAACAAAGTCATGCTGACGCCATACTGTATATAATCCAATCTCCATTGTAGATGCAATGTCCAGCATAGTGCGCCTTCGCATCCCACAAGGAGACCGTCCATCGCTGGATGAAATCTGGAGCCACACTTCGGGGCTTGCAGGGCTGACTGGGCTGATGAACCTCATGGAGAGATGCTGGGACCCAAAACGCAACCAAAGGCCCACATCCCATGGTGGGAAAACGTATTTACCATGAATAATATTAGGATTATCATGTAGATTTGAACCATTCATGTTGCCCTAGCATGAATCCAATCCTGTCATGCCATTATTTTTAGCGAACTGTGACAACCATTGCATGGATTGCCATATTTTGTACATACATTGATGCCCCTGATGATTTTCTAAAATAGAATAACTAGGGAAACTGAAAAGGAAGAATCTAAAATCGTTGCTCCTAACATGTTAATGCCTGAAACTTATCCTGAAAATCTGACATAATTGCCACTTTTTGCACATTTTTCACTCTTTGACACCGAAAATTATACTTATAATAGTTTCTGAGCCGTGGCCCTAATGTTACATCTTACTGTTTTTTGCAGTGTGCACAACTGAGACAGAGGATCTGTATAAGATGCACAAACATTCAATTGTTGACGCAGTCCATCAAGTCCTAAAGAAAATGGTGAGGAACAAATTTCTGCTGAAATGCTGAAAAATTTTGACATGACTCAGCAATTATTTTGTGTCTTTCACTGCCTGACTCACTCTTTCTCTTCTTCTTTCCAGGACGAGAAAGAACAAAGTTTAATGGTGCCGCTTCAGAGGGTTCATATCACTCAGGATTCAGGTCAGTTTTTATATCAAATTTATTCCCTTGTTTGTAAAGATGATTCTTCATGCTTTGTATTCAACATGCTTATTCACTGTTAGGTACAGATTGATACCGCTCTCATGTCTGTATGCTAAGGATCTGAACATACTCCCATATGGACGAATACACCGACAGGCACAGCTTTCAAGTGTATCTCACAGTCCTAATGAGTTTGTAAAAAGTCCAAATACAATTTCCAAGGCCATGAATTAGTTTGACTGATTGGATTTAATTGATTAGATTAGATCCTGGTGTTAAGGAACAACTAATATTTTTCATTTGGCAGCACTATATTCACATTATTTTATTTTGTCTTTAATGGGTCTTTTTTTTTAGCAGTGAGACCCAAGCTTGACAATGTAAATGGCAATGATGTACCGACAGGACACCCGCCAATTCAGGTAAGATTCAGACATTCTGACTCACAGTGTGGTCTGTGAGATGCTGTTTCTTTATTTGTCACAAATTGGTCAATGCTTTGGTGTTTCTGCGCCACATGTGTTTTTGCTACCATTAAAGGTATCTCCTCCTGCTGCACCAGTAGAATCTTCATAGGAAAGTGTGTTGAACAACCTTCATAAATTGCACACATTTCATTTCAAATAATACATATTTGTCATATTTAAATAAGATTTATTTTGGCAAAAATTCACTCTTCAAGCTTTTTTTTTTAACACTTAAAAAACCCCTCTTATAACAGATCATACCTCCATTTTTCTGACATCATCAGTGTGCTGGTCCTGCTTTTTTCAAAATTCCTTTGTACTTCTACAGATTTAAATTAAGTGTCTCCAACTGAAGTTTGATTAATTAAATTATACTGAAGTATAATTTAACAAAATCCTCAATAAAGCTCAACAAAATCCTTAACTGCATGTCTTTAATAGTCTAGTTCCTATCTATAGCTGTAGCTGCATTAACTACTGCAGGTTTCGCAAATTAGCTTGCTCTGTTATGTCACAACCAACCAACAGATGGACCTTTTTCTTCCATTTGTTGCAGGAAATGGAATTTGGTTGGACTACAAGTCAAAGAAACAATGTCAGATTCAAAGGTAAAATGGAAGTCGATGTTGAATCTGCGTAGCAGCCACCAAAGACTACTTTTGTTTCAGATCACAGATCAAAAAAACAAACCATCTATCAATGTTTTCACTTTTAGATCCACACTCAACTCAATCTGTACGTGTGAGTGACGTTGACCTGGGCAGATCATCGACTGACCACAGAGGGAAAGCATCCTCTGTCCACCCCATTCAATCGTCACCATCATTTTCTTCAACTGGGAGATCACCTCAAGGCAGAGCAGCCCAAATTTCCCAGCAGGGAAACCGGCCAAACCAGAGGCACATTCAACCTGACAACTGGGTTCACCGTTCTCCTTCGGATCCCAGGTTGAATGAAATGTTCCTTCGAAATGCTGTTAAAGGGGGTCCAGCACTCTTTGAGGTACGTTCTCTCATGTTTGGTGACTGTTTCAGAGGTGTTGCCTTATCAGTAGTGATGGAAGTGTGGCACATACAGGGTGTACAAATCACCATCATTTCCATGAAAGTAAAAGTTTGTAGGGGCTGAACGCGCCCTTAATTCTACAGTACCAAGTGGGCTTTTGCCTCTGCCAAGGAGGTTATGTTTTCATCCAGATCTGGGATGGGTCCAGGAATTTTTTCCCCACTTGATGTGATTGGACATTTTAAAACATTTTCCTTAATTATGCAAAAACTCATGCACTGACTTCCACAAAATTCTGTGGAGCAGTCAAGCAAGGTAAAGACATGTATAGGATTGCTACTGTAGGTCTTCTAAAATTCTATACACTGCCTTAAATGCATATATTTCCTTTACGAAGGTGTATTTGTGAACTTAAGGTAGGATTTTTTATATATAAAGTCTTCATTTGTTGCATATTTACTGTATATTTATCCAATTGAAAATTATATTTTATAATTTTTCCCTCTATAAAATTAGAAAATGAACTTTCATGCAGAACATCCTCTCTCGATAGGTGTCATTTCTAGCACTTGGTCTAAGATCTAGTCTAAGTCTAAGTCTAGTCTAAGATATTTGATTCTCATGCATAAATGTCCTTTTATACAGCGTCAGATCTCCAGCCCTGACGCTTTCCCCTGTCATCATCCTCGTCCTGGAGTCCACATCCACCTGAGCAACGTGACTGGATTTCAACATGGCAACAACAACACCATGCACATCTATGCCACAGAATCCTTGGAGAGGAAACGCCACCCAACAGCGCCATCCAGCGTCAACCTCCCGCTGTTGAATTCACGAAGCAGGAGGGACAAGACAGGAGGAGTTGGCTGAGCTCACATGAAGTTCTCTATAATTCATTTGTCCTTTCTTAAACAGCAGTTTGTATAAAGTTGTAGCTCCTTTATTTGGAAAAGTCTTCTCAGTTTTTGCTTTTCAATTGCGGATAAGATCTAGATTTACTGTTTTAAAATTATATTTTGATATTTTTTAACAGCTTTCATTTATTTTGCTTCTTTTGTTTTAAACACTTGAAACCACTGGGCAGACTTCACACCTCCCTTTTACCCTGTCAGCACTATAAATATGAGCCAATGCTGGTCATATGGCTTCGTTTTTACTCCAACTGTGATCAACAAATATTTACAGTTGCAGTGCAATCCCATTTCTGTTAATTCAGAAAAACAGAGCAGAATTCTTTTCTTTCAAGTGAATGCAATACTTGTCCGTATTTTAAAATGTACATTTTTGAGATGATTTTTCTACAAACACCAAACAGAAGATTGACTTTTAACAGAACTGTGTTTACAATGATGCTCAAGACATCCAGAGATTTACAGTTGATTTAATGGTGCTACCATGAAAAGGTGATATCTTGAATACTTCACTCATAAAAGCATGATGTAGCTTCAATGAAGTGTTGGAACAAGCCTATATGGAATATTTTTATGTCTTGTTTTGCATTATGGTAAAATAACTGCATCATGATGTAATACTGTATTTTTGTTATTGTCAACAAATCCTATAAAAAGACCCAAACTAACAATATTATCCATCTCTCAATACTTTTAATGTATCCTGTTTGCCATAATAAGGACATAAATCTTAAAAAACAGCTTGCAAAATTAAAAAAAGGTAAAATAATGTCCTAAAACAGTTGGGTTCAACAACAAGGAAGTTGCAGTTTGTTAATGATCTGTGAGTGTCTGCAGGTGGCACTACTGTTTTCCTGTTCATATCTTTAAAACCCACGTCTTCTTCTGTTTATTTCAAGCAAACCTCTGCCGAAATATGGTAATCTGTTCCAGTCCACCAGTAAAAATCTAGATAATGTACTTTTTTGTGATTATATTTATTATGTCCATATAGTTTTTTTCCTTCAAAGTGCTGTATTTTTGTTACCTGGTCTCTTTTAGTTTTGGAACCACAGTCTTCACAGTGTTTCGTACTCCAGAGATGAATCTGCAAAGTGCTAACACAGGCCTCTGCTGTGCGTCAGGGTATTGAGACTAATCGGTTGTGATGGTCCAGTGTGAACTCTGCAGGCTTCTGGCAAAGGATCGCTTCCTTTATCGCCGGTCCTCCATCTGGCACCAGATCCACTGCAGAGAAGCACGATCGCTGTGCGTCAACAGGACGATAGACGATATACGTTTCATTGAAGGTTAAAGCTGCAATTTTAATGCCTAGACTATAGTTACATAGACAAAGTCAGTATTAAAGTGTGGACTTGTGTTTTTGCTTTGTGATGCCTTTATACAACGTTTAGTGCACACAGCAGGGATGCATCCTATTTTCAGAACACCATCTGTCTGCATCAAGTGATTTATAGAGCTCATTTAAAGTCCAGTGGAGGTGGTTTAGAAGCCATAATAAAATCAGGATTAAATAAGGACATGTCGCAAGTATGTCCTTGTAAGAAAATGTGTGAGTCTGTGAGAGAAATGAACTGTAACAGTGAATGTTGCTGTTGACTTTTCTCGTTTTGCAACAGATTATTTCTTGTTAAAAGTTCTCTCATCTCAATCAATAGAATTTTAAATGCATCTGAGAAATGATGATGATACCATACTATACCTTCCGTAAGTCTTCTGCCTTCATTCCGTACATAATCGGCTTTCGGTGAGCTTACAGATATGGACAAGACGGACGAAAAGGAGCAATAACCGTCTCTACAATTCAAGCAAGGCATAACAAATATGTACGGAAACAACGAAAAAGAAAAAAGTGAAGTGAAAAAGTGAAAAAAGGTCTAACTTCACTGCCCTCCTGCGGTTGTATCGATGTCGACGTAAAGGACGTAGAGGGAACATAAATGGGTCTTAAGAAGAATCAAGTTGGAAACGAAACTCAAACTCTGGGAAAATGACGTCATGGATGCAGAAACATGGCGGACAAAGAAAACTTTTTATTAATTCAAGTATTCAATATCAAATTTTTGAATGGATGTAATATGTGACATGGTATTAGCTTGTACAATTGTTGTTTGTCCATGTTTGACAGTAAGGTAGAGCAATACTTTAGTGGTTTTAGGGAACGTACTGGTGCAGCAACAAGTCTGTGACAAAATCTATACAATAAAATAAAATCTAAAGCTTTAAAATTCACGATCAACATGTTGTTTAGAGGCTCTGAGAAATAAAATGCAACACATCTTCTTTTAAGCGTCCATGTTGTTTCAGAAGAAGGATATACCAACTCGGGAAATGGGGCCATCTGAGGATCACATGAATGTTTTATATGTATTTCATGCATTGAACAACTGGTGTAAGCAGGCAAAGACGACACATTACAGTAGAAAGAACCAGGTGAAAGTAAGCCATGAAAGTGTAATATACATGGAGATGACATTCAGGATTATTTAATACATTCATCTGATATTAAGATGCATCAAAACAATTTGATGTTGCTTCCAACTTCCATGTCTTTATCCATTGATGTCTCCTCTTTTCTATCAGAAACAATCTTAACTTCATCCCCTCCCTTCCATGACCCCTCAATCTAACCTACAAGGGAAACACCAGGAACCCAGAGAAAGTCGAGTACTTCCACCCTCCCATGAGGTTCCCCCTCTCCAGTTTGAGGTAAGCCTTGTCCCCTCTCTCCATTATCACCAGCCCAGCATTGGTGGCAGCTTCCCTGGTCACGTCCTGATCACCCGCGAAGGCCGAAATCACCGGCCAACCGTTGAGAACCAAACTCACCTGAGAGACACAGTGAGAACATAGAGCAGAGGTAGGGAGAGACAAGACGAAGTCGTACAGGAAGAGAAGCCATGGATTTTATCAATATGTTTGTCAGTCAGTGCAAACCTACACACAGAGATCACGTGTTAATGCTGATCGCGTCTAGATGCACATGTGTTCAAGCTTGTACACCTTCACCAAACAGGAAGTGCGCAGTGCAATAGCTTCAAGGACGAAAGAATGAAGATTTTAGCGTAAAAAAGTGTGTAAATAAGTTGTCAAATGTTTTCATGATCGGACTTCTTATCAATCATCTCGCTAACTTTTGGGAAAAACAGAAAAATAAGCTCAGTTCCCAAAACATTGACTCATTTCTTTACGTACAGTAAAGCTAGGCTTTTTGACAAGAACTTTCCTTGATCAACGTCTCACCAAGAAAGTGAATTTCATCCAAAATATCGAACTCTTCCTCTGAGCTGTTGTTCTTACTTGTATTGTCTGCCGGTTGTAAACTTTGACGACATGAAAGCTGAAACTGTAGACTCCTTTTCTCGGGGCCTCGAAGATGCTCCTCGCCGGATCGAAATGGCTGCCAACGTTTACGAGGATCTAAGGAGGAGAGCAGATGAAGAGCAGGAATTACTGGAACAGTCAAACCTTGAGCCAAAAAGTTGCTTTTTGTTGAACCAGGATTTATTATTTATAACAGATTAAATCATTTAGTTCTACAGTAAAACATCTGGTCTGTAACAAACCAGACATTAGTTATTGTCAGCTTTGGATTATGCATCATAAACCTTCTCACTACAGTAGCATCTGTGACTAAATCATTGTTCAAGATCAACAAGTCAGCCTGTCACAGATCAATAATTTCATAGTCATGTTGTCATATGTAATGTAAACATCATACTTTCTGCTATTTAAATGATTAAGCAGCCAACTTGTACACTATTAAACAAACCTGGTCAAAGTAGATGGTCATAGTTCGGTTGCTCATCTCCGACGGTTCATGGTTGGTGTTACGGATGGCTGAAAACGCCACCCGACCGCTTCCTGACCTCACTGACATGCCAAGAGCATTACCCGACGGCTCCGCGGAGGGGGTGGAGTCACACACCACCAGACACTTTCCCTCCAACACGATTGGCTCGGTGTCATTTTGGCAAATGACCCCTGAGGGACCCCAAAGGATCAGGAGCAGAAGTCCAAAGCAAAAAATCGAGCGGGCATCAAGGTAGGACGATGAGGGGGGAGACGGTATGGGCATAGTTTGTTTATTTGTTTTGGTGATTTTTGGGTGTTGTTGGTGTTTTTTAACTCCCACACAGTGGCAGTATGGCCACGACAAATCTTCTACAAGGATGTGTCTTCGTGGAGTACCCTCAATTTAGCAACAGGATCATAATTTCACCAGGACAGAACACTTCAACCACAGGTTTTCTCGCATCTCATGGATATTAAATGATCCAGGTAATCCTCAGCTAAGTCTTAGCCAACGCTGGATGGACGTGACTGGACAGCGAATGCTATTAATTGGCACCAAGATGGCAGCTTCACATAACAGCAGACTGGAGGTCCTTATATAGACACCTCGGCGAGAATGGCGATCAGCCAGCTGGGTGATGGCACACAAATCCAAACTGGTTTGGATGGTCTCTCAAGGCTTCAGACCTGTTTGAAAGACTAGATCACAAACAGTTTTACACATGAACATTTTTCTTAATTTTCTTTCATATTTTTAAAATAAATTTTAAAAAAAACATGACTGAAAGTTGGCTAATTTAGTGTTAGTTGAAAAAGACAAGGTGCTAAATTATAGTAATTGTCTGGCTGCACTTCTTCCTCATTCTGAACATTTTCTGCTGTTCCCCCCCCGCCCTATTTGTTCTCTCTATCTGTCTGCGGTGCTTCCTCCTGTCATTAATCACTCGCCTCCTGCTGCCAATCAGCCTGCACACCTGCAACACATCTACAAAGCCCCAGTAGTGGATTTACTGTAGGCTACCCTTAAGTTTGCCTCAGGAATAAATCTTCACATGTGATCAGCCATGTCTGTTTGTCTGTTTGTGTGCAAGATATTAAAAAGTTAGAGACAGATTTTGTTGAAATTTTGTGTGGGGATTTTGTGTCTTTGAGGCAGATTTAAAGCCTGCTAAGAAAAGTTGAAAAGTTAAAGTTAAAACGAGTCCAACACCTGACTTGAATTAACCTGACGAATCAGTCGGGGCTAAAGCGGTTCCATACCATGAACTTAAATTATATTTCAAAAGTTTTGCTATTCAAGGTCAAATTTAAAGAAATATTTACACGTATATATATATATATATATCTATGTTTAAAATTTTTAAATTTAATGGCTGTTTTCAAATTGTATTGATACAATTTGAATGGAAACTTGTTTTCTATGTAAATAATTCTATTTTATGTGAATAAACAGTATTTGATGAAACAAAAAGACCTTTTATTTCAAGCCTTTGATGTGAAATATTTCCTGATTGCTTGACTTTTAATGACAACGGCTTTGGTGGAAGTTTGAGTGCTTTCTAGATTTATCCGTTTAATCCGTGTTTGACAGCTGCTCCTTGGTCCGACTCTAGTTGAACCTTACACATAGCAAATGTGGAATATCCTGTATTTGAGGAACTTGACACCACTCTTTCTTGTCAGAGATGCAGGTTTCCAACAATTAGGTGCAATACGCTCAATTTTTCCCTTATGCAATAAATGCTCTTAGGTCTAAAACCAGTGTTTCTGTTGGTTTTGTTGCTGTTTTTCTTTTACCACACAAACCATGGATTGTATTATGTAATATTATGTGTTGTGTCAGCATTTTTAAAGTCTTAACTGTAGTTTTCATGCTGCCCTGCTGCAAAATGAATCCAGTCATGTGGAACAGTAAAGACGTGAACTGAACTAATCCTTCAATTTCCAAATACCACTGTACAAAATGTATCTCTATGGCAACATAGACCAGTTCTTTAAACTTCCTGTGTGATTTAAGCTTTAGTTTTTACGTTATAACACCAGTATGGTTGAACATTTCAAACAATGGGTTGGACGCGTCGTAACGTTAAATGCAAGGGATACAGGAAAATGATTATGTTGAAGAGGGAAATAAGTAGAAGAAGAAGTGGTGAGGTAATGTTTTGGCCAGAATCAGTCCCTCGTGAGTAATGCCAGCTGGGCTCAGGAGGTGGCGGCAGCAGACTATCTCAATCCCACCACCGAGAGGCCATCTGTGGGTAAACACACCCAATATTTCTCCCCCTGCATCTTTTCAGTTGAGTCCCCTACACATGCAGTCCTTTACATAATGAGCTCACACAGTAGATATTGCAGTACTGGTGAAGATCAGTAAACACAACCATGTAACCATAATTCACACAGCAGCGGCAGGAAAGCCATTATCCTTAAATTAATGCTGGAATGTATTTTGTTTTAACAGGGTCAACGTTATTTACATTATAACTAGATGAGCTTAGTATTAACATATTTAACGAATTCTTACAATTTACAATAATTTTCACAAAACAAATCTTGCAACTTGCCTACAGAAATTATGTTTCCTTCAAAAATATTTGAAAAGAAAGAAAAAAGCCTCACCTCTCACTTCAGACGTCGTCTCTGCAGCGACTCAGAACATTTTACAGTAAAGTTAGAGCATTCTAACAGCCTGGTTCGTCGCTACCTTCAGCTTTATTTCTGCTCATCTCCCTCTCTTTTCCCCATCCCTCCCTCCCTCTCTCTCTCTCTCTCTCTCTCACTCTCTCTCTCTTTCTATCTGTACCTCGGTTCCAGGGATCCCCTGTGTTCGAGCAGACGTTTAATCACATCACGAGCTTTGCGGCCCCTCTGTTCTCATGGCTCCTCAACCCCCTACTTTCCTGTTTCCCCTCCCTCCTCCTCCTCATCTCTTTTACCTCAGATATCACACATTGGATGGCAGAACTGCGAGGCTTCATAACAAAGTGCTATTTATGCAATCTGCAAGAGAAAACATGGTACTTAAAAAAATTTTTTTTTAAGAGTGCACAATTTGGAGTGCAATTTCAGCCACTGTAATTATTTAGTCAGTTTTTATTGCTTTGCAGACATTTAATTAGATCAGCAGGTTTAACTCATATGCAAAGGATCGATTCATTTTTGTTGTGAGACTTTGAAGTGGATAAATAAATAAACAAATAATATTCAGAACACAAATAACTGTGGGTTTAACCAGAATACTAACACAACAAACTGAGATGATGAACATGGTTATACCCACTTATCCTCAGCATGTAAGCATTTCTACACTCTTTAAATATGAAACTTTACATTTATGATCTGTTTTTAACAATTTACATCTCCAGTCGGAATGAATGAGCTTATAGCCGAGAGCTACAGACGGGATAGGGATGTCAGAAAGAACTGTGAGACCGATTATTTGGTTGATTGTTAGTTTTAGTCCTATGGTTTTGGAAAAAATGCCATCTTGACTGTCAGGATCTGCAGTTGTCTTCTCCCCTCTCACTATTGTTTCCTCTTTTCCCTTCTCCCCTGGTTCCTCTCTCTCTCTCTCTCTCTCTCTGTGTCCTCTTGTGTGTCTCCAGGGCGTGGCTGACTGGACAGCTCTCCTTCACACCCCTGCCTCCTTGTGCAATCAATCGGCTCATCAGCTCCACCTGTTACCTGCTGCATTTAAGGCCTGGCTTCTCATCTAGTATTCTTTATTTGGCCCACTTCACAATGTGGTAGCAATGTCTGACTCCTTCCAGGAGCTGTTTTTTTAATTTTTTTTAAAATTTTTTTTACTGAAACACACAACTAAGGAGGGATGATTGTTAAATGAAAAATCGGGACGTTTAATATGTATAAAGAGGTACAAACGCTTTTGAGACGAAGGACAAACTATTAAACCATTTTATTAAAGATCTGTATCTCGTGTAAATTGAGTTAGTGTGATGAGTAACATCAAAGTAGACATCAAAGTTATCTTTTAAAACTTAAATGTTTGTTGCTGGACTTGTACATTTACAAGTTTTTTGCAACACAAATGTGATTTTCAAAAGAATGATGTACAAAGGTATTTTTGAGGCTTACAAATTTGACAGATTTTTTTTTAAATTTCTGACTGGTAGCTATTTAGACAAGATTGTACATATTTTACGGATATTTTTCTCCATTGCATTTGTATTCTATTTTATTAGATATTTTACTGTGCCCATATATGTTCTTTTTTCTGTGTATGTTTGCTTGTGATTAATTCTGTGTTGTACAATGATATTGATTTGGAAGAAATGTTGATATAAATGTGGCTGAATTGACTTGATTTCATGCTGGCGTTGAGTCTGTCGGTTGAGATACAGCAGTCAAACCAAAGCAGTCATTGCTATCCCTAAAGGCATGAGCCTAGCATAGCTAAAAATGGAAGTATTTCATAATGCTGTATATTTGTGCTTTGTACCTCAACAGCTCCTGAACAACACACACTGTTTTTTTAAATAAATGATGCCAGCCTGGACTCTTATCCTGGCCAATCAAGGTACAACTGATGCATCCCAATTCAGCGTCTCATGAGGCAGGTCCAGTTACAAAGGCTCCTCCAAATGCAGCCTTCATTTGTCCAAATTTATCAGAACCGGTGTGTCAGTTTGCAGCCCTCAGTGTCCCACAATCTCCTACGTGCAAGGCAATTATTGATGGAGAAGTCAGATTTCAACATAGAGGATTTGGAGGGTGGATTTTCAGGGTGCTGAAAGTAACGTGTTAACAAGAGCTGCTTTGTCAACCAGTGCAGTAAACTAGAATGGGGGTCAGTAGAAAACCCTAAAATAACCCTAAAATAAAGACAGTCTCCTCCTTTTGCAATTTTCAACTGAAAAACAAGCTTTGTGTGTCCTTGTACATTTGTAGCATCGAGAGAATCATTGTGATCCAAGCACAGACACAAACCTTTATACCACCTGAACCCTGAGTCTCACTGCTCTTAACTTCTTTTTTCGTGGATGAATTCGTCAAAGCTCTGCAAAGACACTCTGAACTTGGGGAGTCAAATAATGTCCTGTGGACGGCTGGGAATATGCAGAGGTGTTGAACACTTTAAATAAGATCATCTCTTCGACATGGGAGGATTTATTAATATGTAACTGTATTAACTCTTGGCACATCAGTCCAAACACACTCCAGCGTCAAGTCCTGTAATGTCATCAATACCTTCAACCTGCAGCTCACATGCTGGCAGCCTGCAGGTCCTTACAGGTCCTTACAACACCACACCCTGTGATGAAACTGGAACTATATCCATCTTATTCAGAAGAAGAAATCGATTTAAAAAAAATCCTCCAGTCAAAAGGATCAGAAATAAAAATAATTAAACCCAAAATGATCCTATTCCTCTTGATGTCCTGTGAACGAACATTTCCTTTTTCATGTTAAGAAGAAATCAACTGATGCTCTGCACAGTTGTTAAAGAATAAATGCAAGTATCATCACCTTCAAACATTTAACGTGATTGTTACTCCCATGCTGTATAACAGCCTATTTCTACTGGGAAAATAGGCCCATGAGATATGAGATAAGACCCATGTTTTAAGAGATAGACACTAGAGAAAGAGAGAAACATATACAGTTTTAAAGGCTGACTATTTTTTCCTTCTTCTATCTTCTATTGATCTGTTATTTATTACTTTGTTATATTGTTAAAGTGTGGGTTCAGCAGTGACTCCTGTCTCATAGCTTGGAGCAGTTTATATTCAGATAAAGAGGTTAAAAAAAAGTGGATGGAAGACAAATAACAAACCAGTTATCATAATTTCTTTCATTTTTTTTTTTTTTAGATAGCATTGCTTTCTCATTCAAAGGTGGTAATTATAACTGTTTTGTTTGTTCAGTGTACTTCAGGATGTGATGTGTATGTTTGGTTCCCACTGTACCTTTATAATCTATGAGCTTTGTTAATCATAAACCATAAACCAGGCAGAGGCATTAGAGACAGAGAGGCGTCTGCTTACCTTGTATTTTATTGCCACCGAGTGGAGCAGTCAGGACATGTCAGGGAATTTATTCATTTCCTGAATCCGTTTGAGGCTTCAGATATGATGCCGGCTGCCTTCTACACGTTGCTTCATTCACTCTTCTTCTTCTTTATTCTGTATGTTGTCATGCAAGCAAATAAACTTAGAAAAATGCTATTACACATAGACTCCCTGAGTCTTAAAAGTCAATGATTGCACATCCTTTTTGTACTTTGTGGCCTTGTAAAAGGTCCCATCACCTGACACAAGAAGAATTCTGGGTATTACTTTATTCTGAGAGGAAAGCCTTTACTGGGCCCTCATGTTTTCTTCTTCATGCCTTTTTTTTTTTTTTTTTTCAAGTGTAAGTCAGTTTGATTCTTCACGACAACTGTGCCCATAACTCTGACATATTTGTAATGCAATGCAGATCTGCAGCATTCCTCGTGTCAGGCTGGTTACCGCCTGCTTCCACCTCAGGTGTGTCATAAGTGGAAAATATTCATCATTGAACTCGAACACCACACCCATGAAGCAAACACACTCCCTCCTTGTGTGAGAGCCACTATTCACCATGATCGCACATGCAAACACACATATACACATAGTTAGTGCCACAACATGCAAGTAATAATACTATAGAGATACAGTAGTAGCAGTTTGTGCCAGATATGCTGCTATTTTAAGAGAGTTCTCTGAAATATTTTCATCCTCATTCATACAATAAGGGACTCATCTGTTCTGCTGTATCAGAGGAAAGGTGACAAAGCAGCTTCACAAGACAAGTAACTGTAAGTATGCTGTTTTTGAAATGCTTCTAAACATTCAATGCAGTCTAACATTTATTTAAACCAGGAAGTGAATGGCACTGAGTTTAATCAAGATTGTAAATGCATTGTTAACTTTTTACAGTTTCTCTTCTTGACCTCAGGTATTTTGTGGTTAAATCAGTGACCATAATGTGATATTATGTTCACATTACATCTGAGACAAAGCGAATGTTTCTTGTGGAATGAAGAGGCTGCAAAGATTAGCTTGCTTCATGACATGAAGTTCCATTACAAGCTTGATTACATCCAGTGCAATTTAAATCCAGACCTATGTATCCAGGATGTGCACGTTGGTGCAGTTGTTAACGCTGGTGCCTCACTGCAGTTCAAATCCCGACCAGGGGCCTTTCTTCATACACTGAACCTGGAGCATATCGTGATAATGTTGACCTTTCCACCCTGAGCGTAACATCAGTGGAAAACTGCTGCCGTGTGAATATGATCTAATCGCCTTTACGACTAAAGCAAAGTAATATTTACATTAACGAAGGAGTGGCGGTTTATCTTTATGTAATTTTTTGGCAGAATGCTTCAACTTTACGACATAAGGGTTTACATAATTCTTTACTTTCTAATATATTTTAGTCATGCAGCCTGACTTGGAATATCTAGGTAACTAGAAATGTAGTAATGGGTTTAAATGCAGATCATTTTGCTACAAGCAGTAAAACAAACATTAATTCTAATTTAATCACTATTATTAGAGCTACTTTTCCGTTTGTAATAGGGAGTTGTTGCACTGGTGTAATTATGCGGGTATTTTCTGTGGGTGTGTCTCCTGTGTTAACTGAGGAAACAATGACTAATACAATGCAGAGTGAATAAATCCTGAATTTCAAGATTTATTACTCACCTATTTTCACAGGTAAAACTCTAAGAAAACATTTCTGGGAAGTCAGGCCTCCATCTACGTGGGACTACTTCTGTATTTGTTTAAAGCGTATAAATCTCTCCATGTACTTCCTCTATCAAAGATCTTCCTCAGCAACGGATCACCTAACTTCTTTTTTATTTGATTTCTTACTGTTCTGCAGACTATGGCCTCCTCAGATAGCATGTTACCGGAAAAACAGTTTCAGTGCGCAATCTGTCAGCAAGTATTCACCGACCCGGTCACCACTCCCTGCGGACACAACTTCTGCCAGGCCTGCCTCCAGAATGTGTGGGGCGACAGTGAGGTCTGCCAGTGCCCCACCTGCAGTAAATCATTCACCCCCCAGCCTGAAATGAGCATCAACGCAGCCTTCAAAGAGCTGGCAGACACATTTAGGATGATAATAGTATGCTCATCTGCCTCGCCGCTGTCTGCAGCCGAGCCACACGAGGTGGTGTGTGATGTGTGCGCTGTGGCATCCCTGCAGGTGAAGGCCCTTAAGTCCTGTCTGGTGTGTCTGACCTCGTATTGCGAAGCCCACCTGGAGCTTCACCAGACAGTCGCCACCTTGAAGATCCACAAGCTGATTGCGCCGGTGGGGAACCTGCAGGAGAGGATGTGTGAGAAGCACAAGAGGCTGCTGGAGATGTTCTGCAGGGACGAACAGAAGTGCGTCTGCCAGTTCTGCACTGAGATGGAACACAAAGATCACCAGGCTGTTGCCATAGAGGATGAGAGCAGGATGAGGAAGGTAGAGAGTCTATTCTGTATCACAAGGGTCTCATCTTGAGGTGATGAATCTTTATAGAGATCACAACCGCAAAATTCAAATTGTGATCGGTCTGCATAGGTCCAACTAAAGAAGACTGAGGAAGAGTTTCAGCAGACGATCCAAGAACGACAGAATAAAATAGAGGAGATAAAAAACTGTCTGCAGCTCAGCATGGTGAGTCCTATTTGCATGCATCCAGTGGTGAATTAGTGCAAAGCTGTTGTTTTTCCCTATTTACTTATTAAAAAATATACTGTTGTCCACTTAGAAGTAGACCTAAGAACTAGTAGAAGTACACGAGGTAGGTGTAAGGAACTAGTTTGAGTGTATTCTGTATGTAATTTTTGAATTTTTGTCTATTTACGAACACATTTTTTTTTTCTCCCTGTCCAGATGAGCGCAGAGCAGGAGATGAAAGAGAGCGACCGTCTCTTCACGTCTTTAATTCGCTGCATGGAGGACAGCAATGCTGAAGTCAGTGTGGAGATCATGAGGAACCAGAAAGCAGCCGAAGAGCGGTCAGAGGAGCTCGTCGATGAGCTGCAGCAGGAAATCGCTGAACTGCAGAGGAGAAACGCTGAGCTGGAGGAGCTGCGTAACAGTGAGGACCATCTGCGCCTCCTGCAGGTTACAATCAGCCTAAAACTGTGGGGATGATGTCTGTAGCTTAAAGTAAAGACATTTTAAAGCGACATCTACTGAATATTTGTAATTTTCTTTAAACGTTAGAAAATACATCTGTGGGGCTTTCCTAAAAAAAAATATTGGTTTTAAGAATCATTTTCTAAACCAACACCTACTCAAAATCCACACAGCAACACTTAAATGTCTTCGATGTTGTTCCCTCTGGTAGAGATCGCCCTCTCTCACTTCACCTCCACCCACCAGGGAGTGGATGGAGATCGGCATCCACCCTGAGCTCTGCACGGGGACGGTGAGGAGAGCGCTGTCTAAAGTGAATGACACCCTGAAGAACGAACTAGACGGTCTGAGGAAGGAGGGTAAAGTAAACTGTACTGCAAGAAAATATTCATCAAATACTGAAGTCAAACTCATTGAAAGTGCAACGGCTCACGAAACATTTTTATTTTCCTGACAGAGATAAAAAGGATGCAAAAATATGCAGGTAAGGCTAATCACTATTTCTAACCCGAAAGTCACAATAATAACAAATGAAATCATTATCAAATAAAATGAAGGTTGCCAGGTGGTCCCATTTCTCAGTTTATAGCTGTAAATTGATCAGAGTGTCTGGATTAGGCAGCAAACAAGCTTTAACAGTGAAAGTGGATGTGTTTGTTTTCACTATATTTTCTGTATTAATTTCTCTCCATCTCATCTGCCTATAGTTGACGTGGTTCTAGATCCGGACACCGCCCATCCAAACATCATCCTGTCAGCTGACGGAAAGCAGGCGGGCCGCGGCGAGCTGCTCCACATCGTTCCTGACAACCCCCAACGCTTCGATCCCGTCATCTGTGTTGTGGGCAAGAGAGGGTTCCTGTCCGGGAGGTTCTACTTCCAGGTGAATGTCTTGCTTGATGACGGATTCATTTATGATGAATCCCAATGACCATGAGATAAAGCTGTGGCACCAAATAGTGTTCAGAATCCTCAATTTCTTTCTCTCTTGTGGCACTGATCAGGTTGCAGTGGGGAACAAGACCTTCTGGGACATTGGCATGGTCAAAGAGTCCGCCAACAGGAAGGGCATGATCACCTCCAAGCCAGAGAGCGGCTACTGGACAGTGCGGCTGAGGAATGGGGATGAGTATCGCGCTTTGGACTCCCCTTCGGTCAAACTTTTGCTAAAGGGGAAGCCGCAGACTGTCGGCGTATTTACAGATTACGAGGAGGGCACTGTGTCATTCTTTAACGTGGAGGCCAGGTCTCACATCTATACCTTCACTGGGTGTTTGTTCTCGGAGAGGATCTTCCCCTTCTTCAGCCCGGGTGTTAGCAATGACGGGAGGAACGCAGAACCATTGGTTATCACAGATGTCAAACATGAGATATAGACTTGAAGATTTGGGTTCCTACTTTCTACTACATACACCAGCACTTCTCAAAGAATAAAACACATCCAATCTCAATCACAATACGGAAACACCAGCCGCTCCATAAATAATCAATCAAGCTTTTCTTGCTGTTTAAAACAGGACGTTATATTTTTTGCCGGTGTTGGTTTCATTTTTAGAACGATTACTCAAAAAGTCTGATGACGTTTTTTTGAGAGGTCGGGTCTGGCCCAAGGAACAATCCCTCAGATTTTGGCGGTGATCTGGATCATCATCATCTTTACCATTGCGGGATAGGAGCAATTACGAGATGTTTGCGTCTAACTTCATGGATAATGCTTACAATAATTAGACAACAATTACATGATGACATCCCCATAAGAGCTACCACACATCAAAACATGATCTGGATCCTCATACCGTCATGTACACCATAATGACAATTAGATCAAACACATAATTAGGATAATATCTTGACCATCACGTGTCAGTCCGGTTCTGTGATTTGTTTTTGCAATAAAGGATTACTTGTTTTACTTGACTGAGAAAACGTTTCTGTTTTGCAAAACCTTTGCATCTGTCCAGACAAACCTTTCCAGTTTCCATGTGCTTTGCATTCTTAGAGGCCATTTTTCAAACCATGCAAGGAGGACATAGAGGGAAACATTCAGTAAGAACCATAAACTAACATTGTGTAATAAAGTGTTATGCACAAGTTTCCTCATTCATTTATTTTTCGACCATTTGGAGGCAGGAGTACAAGCTGTAAATACAAACTGATCTTTAAACATTATTAAGTTATTGCTAACGTGACAGTAAACAGTTAAACATCCAGCAGTTATGGAGCAACATTATCATTCATTTGGGGTCATGTTTCTAGCTATACCTGATGGATGTAGGTCCAATATTATCCCTTTTTTAGCTCAGTTTTGGTCTTCACCTACCTCTGAGGAAAATGTAGCATAATTAGCTGCTATAAGCTTCAGTCTTTATGGTGCTGGGCAGGTACATAGCATGCACTGGGTTTTTAGAGCATTTTCTCAGGGAGAGGCTGGATCAATAAAGTTGAAGTTGATGGAAACTTTCTGACTTTAATAGCAAAACAATGAGCTAAAAGATGCTAAAACGCTCGGGTCGGGTGCATTTTTCTGATACACTTGAACAGCAGGTTGCTTTGATTACAATAAATCTCTATGTTTGAGTGTTTTTTTCTGAGTATAGGACAGCTTTCAGAGAAAAAGTGGATTATTCCCTAATCATGTGGATTTCCATTGGGTTGGTGGGATAGGGAAATAAGAGAGAAAGTGCAGGCCTCCTGCTTTGAATATAAGGGGCGTGTTGCCTTAAAAGACAGAATAGAAGGAACAAGAGAAGACTCCACGCAGCTTCTCACATTAGAGATCATCTTCTCTCTCCATCAGAGGTGAGTTTCATCATTATGACAATGACATGATGATAATATTAATGATTAGAATGAATGTGTCTTGAATTGTCTTCATGCATACTTTTATGATCTCATAGGAACCACAGATGGAGCAGGGAATTTTCAGCACTTTGGTTCTCTCAGGTGATAAAAACACTCCTATCAATCCTCACTAAACCGGCTTAAAACATGCATTATACATGAATATACGCATAAACTACAAGCTTCACTTTTGCATTCTCCTCAGGTCTGTGCAATTTTGCGTCCTCTCTACATCTTCGTCATTATCACTTCGTCAACGAGCCAAGAAATTGGTCTGAAGCCCGGCAGTACTGTGGAGAGGAACACACTGATCTGGCCGTTATCAACGACGAGCAGGACCTGGAGGAACTAGCTGGTCTGATTGAGTCTGGAAATCCCTTCGTCTTCTTGGGTTTGCACAGAGGATGGGGTTGGTCACTGTCAGCCGCTGATGACTACAAAGAAGGAGAACCGGCCTACTGGAATTGGGCAGGTGGACAACCCACAAAACATTATTGTGGGAGCATAGGACCGACTGGAGAATGGTTCGCTACAGACTGCAGCAGCATGTTGAATTTCTTCTGCTACGACGGTCAGAAAATCTAAGTATTTTTTCATTGATGACATTGAAATTATTGCCTGATGTCAGAAGGCTGACAGATATTGTGTATCCCTACCTGTTATCTGAATATTTATTAAACGGCTGATGCCATTTGCAGCATCTGCCACTGATATTTCTCAGAGGTTTACTTTGAAGAGCGACTCCATGACCTGGACCAGTGCTCAGGCTTACTGCAGGAACCAGCACACGGACCTGGCCAGAGTGCGGAACCAGCTTGAAAATGAGGAGCTGCAGCACATTGTGACAAGCACCTCAGTCTGGATCGGGTTGATGAGGATGTCCTGGATGTGGTCCGATGGGAGCTATCCCTCATTCATACCCTGGAAAGGGTTCGAGCCCCCGGTTCCAGGCCTCGGTGATTGTGCCGCACTTAATGTCACCAGCAACTGTCTTGGAATGATACAACTGAAATGCAATGAAACGGCACCCTTTATTTGCTACAGTGGTAAACAGCCTTTTTCTGCCATTATACCCTATAATATTTATTACTGACACTACCTTTAAGGATATCTAATTATGAGAACTGCAAGATATGTCTTAATGTAATGTGAGGTGGAATAATAATAATAATAATAATAATAATAACAATAATATTTCCTGCACCAATTCCATTATTTTCTATATCTGAACACCTCAGAGTGCATTATTACACTCATTCCATTGACACTGACATTGGCAGGCTGTGTTTATGATGGGTTTTCCTTTGGTTCATGTTCAGTTCACTACAAAAAACTGTGTAATGTCATATACATCATTCATATCATCATAATCATGATATTTCTATTGTGGTATTTCTCAAGGACATGAAGTAAATGAGTTTAAAGTACAAAGTAATAGTTGGGAAATAAACATATTTACTTTCTTGCTGAGTGTTAAACAAGAATATTGATGCCACGCTTGTATTTGTCCATGAAATCTGAAGCTACATCAAACAGGTTGTTAGCATAGCTTAGCATAAAGAATGGAAACAAACGGCTAGCATGGCTCTTTTCAAAGGCAAGAAAATCTTTGCATCCAGCAAAGTTAAGTCATTATTTAAGAGACAATCTTCTTGTTAGTGGTGAATTAACTCCGACAACTGCTGGATGTATCGTAATAATAATCAATGCAGTTGTCTCCAACCACATAACGGCACATTTAAGGTGTAGTAATAGTTTAAACACGTCTATATAGTGCTGCAAAATTTAACAACTCCTCTTAATCAGTCTTAATTCTTTCCAGAACCAGAGAGGAAACATTTGGTGAGACTGAAGCTCTTTGCTGACGACTCCTCTGTGTATATGAACGACCCAGCTGCAATGAAGTCAGTCTTGAAATGGGTGACTACCACTTTCTACATTTGTGCACCGGATGTTTTGTACGCAGATCATCAAATCCACAGTTCATACTTCATATACAGGCACATGTATCGTTGTTCAACCTCTCATCACCAGTTATAAGCCAATGACAGATTTGTAGTATCTCAATTTAAAGAGAAGTAGCTAAAAGCATGCCATGTGATATTTATGTGTCTTTTCTATTTCATAGGTGAAAAAGGAGCTGACAAAAAACGGCGCATCTGGAGATGTAAACCTGACCTGGAGGAAGCTTCCTGAGAAGGAAAAAACATAAAACAAGAGCAAACAGACATGTCGCTTCAAACACAGAAAGTAGTGTGTGATCAGTAACTCAGATATCTCACTGTCTAGGGTTGTGTGATTGGTTCTTTGTCTGTCAGTTAGATTACACAGATTTTGATGTAACTTCGTAGAAGTGTTGGGCCGTTTTTTATTATTATTGCAGATTGATTTATATTCATTTTGCTCATTTTAAAAATGTATATTTGTTGAAAAATGATCGGATTCTTTTAGCACATGATGTCATTTATTTGCATAAATAATTTCTTTATGTTTACCCTTTTAGTAAATGTTACTAGTAGATGAGAGGAATGTATTTTCTCCAAAAGAAAGGAAAATATAATCGATGAAAGGACATTTGGCTTTGGTGAAATTAAGAATTATTTTTTTTACCAAATGTCAGAGACAGATTCATTTTATTAGTCCAGCCAGTGAGAAAATAACCAATTAAATTTGGAGCTTAGCATCTACTTTGCATCCAGCTCACATTTCCATGTGGTTTGCATCCTGGAGGATTTCTTCTAAATCACTCATGACACTGGAATAATTCATTTAAAGTCACACTCAAAGGTTTGGCTGCTCTCGGAGAGAAGATGAACAGACCCAGCATTGTTTAACAAATATTAACATCTGATTGGACGTCTGGATTGTAGCTTAAATGGCACTGAATCCAAATTTTCAAATTATTATACCTATCCCTTTTTAAGACACATTTATGACAAGCCTTCCTGTTTTACAGTCTTAATAATTCTATATTGTGATCTCATTTGTTAACCTTTCATTTCATTCTGTTTTTTTTGTATTTATGGTTAAACTGTTTTGTGCTTACATCTATATTGCGATATTGTGGTTCCATTTTAGAGTTTGAGTTGATTAAAACCATAAAATAAAATCCTTTTAATGCTAATTCACGGTCAACATCAAGGCAAAAATGTTTTTGCACCACCCTCATCCCAACTGTACCTCAAGTCTTTGCACTTTAACCTGCATATTAAAGCGTTTTTCCACCTGTTATACAAAATAAGGAATTTAGGAAGATTATGCTAGCATGATCTTTTTTACATGTGCTCTTAAGTCATAAACATCACCACTTTACTGATTAACCACACGTACATGTTGGTGGAAACTGACAAATCAGTTCTTCCAGTGAAGATGAGAGTTAGTACTCAAACACCAGATGACACAATATTCAGATTCTCATTAGCTCTTTATTGTTTGCAAGCAAGAAGGATCATCAGCATTACACAGATACATGACTGAGGAGAGACGGTCTCTGCTAAGGTCTTAAAGCACATTTGAGATAACACAACAGGATGTACAGGATTTGTTTCTAGGTGTTATTTAACACTTTCCTTTCTACATCACAGCTTCTCAAACCAGCCATTTGCACCTACTCCTCCACAAATACAGTATATCCTATAGTTGTGCAGATATATTATTAGCATTCTCACACCACACACACAGGAAGAGGCTTCAACACCCTTCCAGGCTAAACTCCTTTATAATGAGTTTACTTGTATTTAGTTTCCCAACAAGATGCATCTGTTCATATTAGCAAAAGCAGAATCATACTGTGAAAAAAGGACAGGAATTACCTTCACACCTGAGATCAGTGTTTAAATATTTATTGTATTTTATCAATGTTTGCAAACAAAATGTGTCATTTTGGCGAACAACATTTAGTTTAGTGCGGAGTGAACTGCTTTAAAAATGTAACTTCTGGATGGACAAATGTGTTCAAGCAAAACAAAAAACCTATAATATGGCTATACTTTCATAGAGCCTAAAACAGTCTGAGGTAAACTATAGTCTTATACCCAGCTGAGTGTCGGTAGCTGTTATCTGTTGACTGTGGTAAAGTGTGATAGCGCTACACACACAATCCTGCCTTATGATACAAAATACAGTATCTCTACCATCAACTATGTTTTATATTAAAGGCAACAGATTTGAATGCTATCAAACTATACAACATTCATTCAGATTAAACACAACTGTTAATTTTCACTTTGTACATAGGGACAGAAATAGGATACGCACAGGCGCAGAGAACCAAAGCGATGAAGAGAGTGAAATAGTCTCTAAAAGTTTGATTTACATCGTGTAACCTTGGGAAGAGGGACGAAAGGCCCATTCTTACCCATCCTTGGAAAAATGGTCATCAATGTTAGAAATACTAGTGTTATCTTCAGTGGGGGAAGACCAATATCAGTCCACAGCAATCTGAGAGGAAGGGTGTCTGGGAATAGGCATCGACTGCAACGAGCTAGCTGGACATTGATTGGAGAATTTGCTGTGGCCATAGACGGAGCCGACATGAAGGCTCTGGTTTCCCTATGGAGGTCCACCAGAACCGATGGGTAATATAGGTGAGAGTGCGGTTGAAATTGGGGTGACAGGCCATGTCCCCACAGGTAAATCCCATTGCACCGCCCTCACCACCCACTACTAAACTACACTACTACACTCCACTACACTACATGTATCAAAGTATATGGACACCCCTCTTAATAGAGGAGGGATAACACTATGGGGCTGTTTTTCAGGGATTGGTCTGTGCTCCTTAATCCCAGTGAGGGGAAATCTTAATGCCTCAGCAGACCAAGACATTTCGGACAATTCTATCCTTTCAACTTTGTGGTACTTTTTTGTACCAGTTAGGGGTAGACCCTTTTCTGTTCCAGGATGACAGTACCCCAGTGCACAAAGCAAGGTCCGTAAAGACATGGTTTGGTGAGTTTGGTGTGGAAGAACTTGACTGGCCGGTGCGGAGCCTTGACCTCAATCCCATCAAACACATTTGGGATGAACTGGAGCATGGACTGTGAGCCAGGCCTTCTCGCCCAACATCAGTGCCTGACCAAAATCTTGTAGAAAGCCTGGAAGCTGTTATAGCTGCAAAGAGGGGACCAACTCCATATTAGTGCCTATGAATTTAGAATGGGATGTCACAAAATGCCATGTAGGTGTAAGGACCAGGTGTCGAAATACTTTTGTACATATGGCGTACCATAACTTGAATATTAGTGATTTTATACCTGTTACACAGATGAAGAAAATAAAAAACCTTGCCCTTACAAGACCTTTTTTCCACCTGTTCTGAAGTCATAAACAGGATAGAAAACAATTTACATCGGACTTTATTTCTCACTTCTCCCTCAGGGCTTCTGTAAATATAACATTTATGTGAATATGTTTGTTTAAAGATGATGTTATGTATTTGGAACAGCAGACCTTTATTACTCAAAATCAGATAAGAGAATCTTCAGTAGATGTTTATTGTTTGCACGCAACAGCAATCAGGGCAGAACTCCTTTATAATCATCATTTATTTAGTTTCCCAACAAGACAAATCTATTCATACGAAAAAGAATGAAACATAAGAATTCCCCTCATATTTGACATCAATGGTTATGTATGTAATATTCCTATTTTAGCTGGTAAATTTGATTAGATTAAACTTTATTTTTATTAATAAAGTATAGGTACATACACACTGAAATACAATCATAAGGATCTAACTTTAATTTTTGATCATAATATAGTGGATGCCTAATAGATCTCAGGTTTTTGGAATCATCAAATCCTCATATCTCACTGATCAGAATGCCGCTGAAGCTGGTCGCGTGGTCTGATGCATAAACATGACATTTAGCAGGCATGCGCACAAACACCCTGTCTCCTCTCTTCAGTTGCAGGAACGCTTGGTTTCCTGCATTGTCAATGAAGTCAGGGCCCTTTTCAGTGACATCAAATGTATTGACGATGACTTTGCTGTTCTTCATCAGAGTCAGGCCTGATATATGTTCTTGTCCAGCGTGGTAGAAGAAGGTGAAAGAGTAATAACCTGAAACAATAGCTGTGAAGTGTCCTGTGGAAACAAAATAGTCCTCAGATATTTTAACGATTTGTGAAATATTCAAAATTACTGTATCAAATTAAAAGGACTTGTTTTTAAAAAAAAAAAAATTAATTTCAGCCACATCAAGTTTACCCACTTGTTCACAGGTCATTACACAAAAACAAAATAAATAAATATTTATCAGTGTGGCTGTATGTGATGTATTTACCTGAAATGTGATCATAGGCATCACCGATGTTTGTAATCACTGTGTTGAAAACCAGATTTTTGTCTTCGTCGAAGGGTCCATGGTTTCCGCCGTGCTCTGCCACTGCAGTGAACATCACCTTTGTACCTTCATAAAACAAAACATGCTCATGTTATTCTGTGAAAGCACTTTTGTTCTAACGTCATCACAATACATGCATGAACTCTGCATGCAGATGGACACCAACCTAAAACTTGCTCTTGATGGATTATTCATGAAAACCTACCCATCTCTGTGGTCCTATCACTGGTGTTGGGATGACAGGTGGTTTTTTGGCTCTGTCTCCAAAGATGTGATTCGTAGGATAACCTGCTGCTGCTTTTATACCATTCCATCGATGGTCACTTGTCGTCACTTGCCCAGTTCTATGGAATCTGTTGTGGTAGGAACACGTCATCCTGGCTCTTTGTAGATTTCTGAAGAAATTTCTCAAGACAAAGGGCCTGTTGTAAAGGGCTGACCAGGCATTGAGCCATATCTTCAATTATATTTTAGATAAGCACTGGATAATAGAAAAATTGATGCCTAGATTTGTTTTTGTTGTAGGTTTTGTAGGTCAAAGATCTGATCTGCTTCCAGACCCCGTTGGAATTGCCAAGAATGCATTTATTATTATTATTATTATTATTATTAGCCCTGCTGAACAGAAACTTTAGCATGCTTTAAAAATGATATTAATGTTGGTCTCATGATCATACCGCTCCCATTGCATCGCCCTAACCCCCACCACTACCTCCAGTTTTTGTACTGTAACTTAATTGCACACTACTTCTGCACCAGACTGAAAAAGGAAACTTAGAAATCCTGACCAGACCTTTTTTCACATGTTCTGAACTCATGAACAGGAGGGAAAATAATCAGACTTAGAAAATGAATCACCAGAATTTTTTCCTCAATTGCCTCTGAAATCTAGGTACATATTTTTGTATCAAAGATTATTATTTATTAGTATTGGGAATAGATTTCTATTGATTAATTACATGTACATGTTGTGGAAACTGACAAATCAGTTCTTGTAGTGAAGATGAGAGTTTGTACTTAAACACCAGATGACACAGTATTCAGATTCTCATTAGATCTTTATTGTTTGCAAGCAAGAGGGATCATCAGCATTAATTAGACAGATAGGAGAGGCAGTCTCTCCTAGATACAGTAACACACATTCATGGGATTTCTTCTTAGATGTTATTTATTGTATTCTATCCTTGGTTGTGACATTTTACAGTACGTACATGACAACATCTCAAACATCAACCATCTGAACTGACTTCAGCACACACACATCCCATTGTTGAGCAGATATGTTATTAACATTGTCACAACACACATACAGAGGAAGAAGGTTCATCCCCTACCAGGCTTTATGATGAGCTTGCTTGTATTTAGTTTCCCAACAAGACACATTTATTCATATTAGCAAAAGCATAATCATACTGGAAGAAGCACAGGAATTCCCCTCCCCTCAGATCCCTGATAGATCTCAGGTTTTTGGGATCATCCTGGAGTCGTCAAATCCTCACATCTCATTGACCATAAAGCCGCTGAAGGAGGTCATGCTGTCGGCTGCATAAACATGACATTTTGCAGGCAGGCGCACAAACACCTTGTCCCCCATCTCTAGGTGCAGAAACGCTGCATTTCCTGCATTGCCAGAGAATTCAGGGCCTTTTTGATTGTCATCAAATGCCCTGACGATGACGTCCTGGTTCTGCATCAGGGTCAGACCTGATCGATGTTGTTTTTTGGCGTGGTAGAAAAAGGTGAAATAGTAATAACCTGAAATAGGAGCTTTGAAGATTCCTGAGGAAATAAAACAACATTCATTAAATCTGAAGCTTTCTAAAAAGCTTTGAGAAGAATTTATTAATATTAAATGAAATCAAAAGGATTCTCTGTTCTTTTATTTCTGCCAAAAATGTCACTCATTGAGTTCCTCTGGATCACAGGTCATAAAATAAAAACTACACTTCAATGTCAAAAAAGTAATTGAACTACTTGAATCACTATGTAAAAAGTCCTTAATAATGAGATGTAGTCAACTACTCGTCATTATGCATGTGACTCTGATGTATTTACCTGAGGTGCAGTCGTAATGATATCCACTGTTTGTAATCTCTATGTTGAAAACCAGCGTTGAGTCTTCCTCAAAGGGTCCATAGTCTCCACCGAGGTCTGCCACCGCAGTGAACATCACCTTTTCAACTTCACAAAACCAAAACATTGTCATTATGTTATTCTGTCGTCACACTTTCTTTCTAGCATGCATGAACTTTTCAACGGCTGTCCTGACACAACTCCAATTTCTTTCTTGAGGATGGCCAGTTGGATGCCTTGCAAGTTCAAAATTAGAGAACTGAGGTCCGTCATATACTGTACATATGAATGGCAGTATTACCATTAATTCATGATTTAAAGACAGAACATGTGAACATATGTTAGAATGTCTAAAAATGACAGAAATTACCTATTGTGTGTGAAGCAAATGTTTAATCTTTCAAATGCAGTTTTTTAAAAACGTTTTCCAACATGATAATAAACTGAGGACTCCGACCTAAAATTCATGACAGTCTTTAAAGATAAAGTTTGGCTCCTACCGCTCTTTGTGTTACAACTCATGCTGGAATTGCAGGTTGTTAGCAGTCTTTTCTCCAGCTCCCAGGGTGTGATTTGGACAATCTCTGTTGCTGCTTTTATACAACCCATGATAAAATTCTAGAAAACTTGTGCCATAATCCTTGCTGATTAGATTTCTGAAGAAATTTAAAAGGAAAATGTGGGTCCACCCTGCACCAGTGTTGCAAAAGTTTGACCAGGGATTGAACCATATCTTCAAATATTTTTTTTTAAAATAAACAACGGATAATAGAAAGAGCTACATAATCATACAAGTGCTTTTGGTTGATGGAAAGATTTGCTTTTGTTGTATATTTTTTTAATGATTTGTGAGTGTTTTTCTTTGCTTTACTTTACTTTAGCTCTGTGAGTGAAGGACGAGGACATTTAGTAAATAATTCATCCAGATAAGACATGATTGTTAACATTCACTGTGTCAATAGGCACAGAAGAAGGATACGCACAGGTATAGAAAAATAAAAATGATTAGGAGTGTGGAATAGTCTTTAAAGGTTTGATTTACATCACCACCATGTTGATTTTTCAACCCTGTTTGTATATGAGGTATGTTGGCAAAATGTAGAACATAACATATTGCAGCTATTTGCTATTTGAACAGTTTATATTGCTCAATACCACAGATATCAAAAGTGTTTTTCCCAAATATGACAAAATGCTACTTTTACTGACTACTTCAGTCTAAACATGTTTCATGCCCTTAATAACAATACAGCCTCCTTTAGCTGCTATGACCTCCTGGAAATGTGATGCACAGCCAGACACACTGTTAAACATGACATCCCCTTTTAGTTATGTCCACTTATTCTCTTTCACTCAAAGTGTTCTGACAGGTTTGGGATTTTGAACTAAATTTTATGATTTTCTAAAAGCTAAACTTGCAGGAATTCATTGTGTTGACCTTTGTCAGACCTGTGCGTGTTCATTGAACTTGGATTTTTAAGTCATCAGTTGAAAAAATGAAGGAAGAAAGAAGTGTGGGGGCGGGGCCTTAAGAAGAAATCATTGGCTTGAGGGATGGCTATAAAGTAATACACTGAATACCCAAAGACCTGTTGATACCCAAGTCTTTACTTGCGTTTAGAAGTAGGTGTGTTTATCCTGCTGACCAGAAATATGGGCGTTTTTTTTTCCCTATGCATCTCCACCAGAGAGGATCTTTGTCTCAAACTAACCATAAACAAAGGGCTGTGTGTCACTCATTAGGGTGAAAACCCCAACAGACAAACACATGTTCTGATTGTGCTGTAGGCGACCAGGAGTGTGGGCCTGTTGGAGCTGGTTGCATCCTGTGGATGCGTTGGCGCGGGACGAGGTCATCGGGAGGTGCTCAACCTTCACCGAGTGTTTCAGCCTTTATCCTCAATGCTCTGGTTGGCAGGCCGGCAGCGATGGCCAGGTCACTGCCCCTCTTATCTGAGTTTTCAGGCTGCCCCCCCCCCAAAAAAAGTTGGGTTTTAAGTTTAAAACTATTAAAACTATGACAAAAAAAACAACAACAAAAAAAAACCTGCTACGACTTTCCAACTTTCGCCAAAATGTGAGCCCAGTTAAGCAGAAATATTGTCTGTATGTATTGAAGCTTTTGTAATAATATTAAAACCTTTTCATGTATTACATGAAATGTAAGTACATACTTTTGTATTGAAGGTGATGTCATATATTCAAAACAGCAGATCTTTACTGCTTACAGAGAGTTAATACTCAATAATAACTTAATAACACCAGATGGCACAATATTCGGATTCAAGAAAGATCTCTATTGTTTGCAAGCAAGAGTGATCATCAGGATTAAACAGAAATGACTGAGGAGAGGCAGGTGTTATTATTCTTTGCATGGTCGTTACACCTTATAGTCTGACAACATATTGATCTTCTCTAATGAATCATTAAACATCTCAAACAGCTGTCATCTGCACCAACTCCTCCACAAAAACTGTGCAACCTGTTGTAGCAAAAGCATATCCATATTGGAAAAAAAAGCACAGGAAGTCCTCTCACACCTGAGATCAGTAATTAAATATTTCAGAGTCTTAGCTGGAAAATATATGATTTTTTAGTTTGTCATGCCATATGTTTTATAGTAGATGTTAGGTGATCTCAGGTTCTGGAATCATCTTTCTGGACTCATCAAATTCTCAGATCTGACTGATCAGAAAACCAGTGAAGGTGGTCGTGCTGCTGCTCGCATAAACGTGAGATTTAGCAGGCAGGCGCACAAACACCTTGTCTCCTTTCTCCAGCTTCAGGATCGCTGTGTTTCCTGCGTTGTCAGAGAATTCAGGACCCTTTTCTCCCTCATCATATGCATTGACGATGATCTCCCTGTTCTTCATCAGAGTCAGCCCTGATTTACATTCTTTTCCGGCGTGATAGAAGAAGGTGAAATAGTAATAACCTAAAGACGGAGCTGTGAAGATTCCTGCGGAAACAAAAGAGAATTAATCAGATTAATGACATTTAAACGTTTCTGAAAAGCTTTGAACAAAATATGAGGAAAACTTTTTCATTTCTTCTAAAGGTATTCAAAACATCATTCACTTCTTCTGAGATAATAATTAACAGCAGTAATTATATGTCATGTATTTACCTGAAGTGGCATCATAGGCTTCACCAATGTTTGTGATCTCTGTGTTGAAAACCAGAGTTCTGTCTGAGTCGAAGGGTCCATACTGCCCTCCCTTGTCTGCGAAAGCAGTGAACATCACCTTGTCACCTTTAAGAAACAAAACATTTAACATGTTATTTTAGTTAAACAAGTCGATTCTTTTTATCTTGTGGGTTTCAACACAACACATGCACAGCACTTTGTATAAACAGCAACATCAAGGTTGAAAATATGAATGAATTTATATATTTTTTCGTTTCTGAGTTGTATTATAGTTAGCACTACTGTCAAATAGGCAACTGGTAACTCCCATGATCCCCTGCTACTTCACAGTGTCCTCAAACTACAACTTAGGTGTTCATTGCTTGCCTCAGAAATAAAATAATCTGCATTTTAAAGTGGCTCTCCCATGGATTCTTTACTTAAGTATTAAAAGAGAGAGTTTCCTCTTCTTACCCATCTCTGTAGTCTGATCAGTCGTGTTGGGATGGCCGGCTGTTTTTTAGCAAGTCTTCGCTCCGTCTCAACGCTGTGATGAATACGATCCCTGTTGCTGCTTTTATATCGTTCGACCGTTGATGGAATTCTACATAGTCATGATTAGATTTCTAAATACATTTCTCCAGAAATGTGGGCCTGCCCTGCACCAGAGGTTGAACTAGACTGCAAAAGTTTCTCCAGGTATTGAGCCACAGCTTCCTGAATATAGAGGAAGAATAAATAATAGGATGACCAACACAATTTACAAGTTGTGCTGTTTGATGGAAATATTTGCTTTTGTTTCATGTGGGTTTTTTTTTATAGTGTGAGAACATTTTGCAAACAAAATGTATGAGCAACATGTAGTTTAGTCCTTTGTGTGTGAACTGTTTCAAATGTGTTACTTCTGAAATGTGTTCAAGCAAGAACTGATTATAATTTCAGTGAGGATATGTACATCCATATTAACATACCGAGTGATACAACAACTCTCTACATACATGTCAACCTTATCGGATGCTCGTCTGCAGGACTTGTGTTAAAAATCCGTAAAATTTTCCCGTGCAGAAAAGTTTGAATTAACAAAAAAATCATGAAATTATTAAATATGTAACTGCAATATTGAAAGATTGAAACCTGGGTCACCTGCGTAAAAGTATTTAAGTAATTTCTAAATACGTATTTTACGTAATTACGTATTTTACCCTTATTTATCCCTCGTTCTTCATTTCTGTAGGGACTTTGAAATGCAGAAAATCCATGAGACTTGCGTGTGTTCTGTAAGAGTTGGCATGTACAGTATGTCTATCATTAATCTTATATTTAAGTCTACAGTACAGATGTCTCCCATCAGGACCATATTCTACGCCTTTCAACACATTAATTTATCCAGATTAGTCACGACTTTCACTTTGCACATATTTGCACAAAAATAGGATACGCACAGATCTAGAAAAGTAAGTTACATTTTATTTAAATTTAAGGTAAATAATGTAGTTGTGCTGTGAGAATAAAAAGTATAATTCAATATGAAGATTAATGAGGTGCAGTAAATGTTGAACTAGCAATAGTTTTGTAAGTCAAAGTATGTTAAAATTATGATAAAATAGGTTTGATCACTTTTGACCTGTTCTATGACCTTATGAGATGAGAGCATTGTGTAATTTAGGGAGTAAAACAATGCAATCCTGTTTCTGGCCCTCTGCTGACACCGTACACGTGTGTGTTTAGAGAAGTGAAACTGCTGATGCAAGGCGCCGAGGAGTCTCTGCAGAAAGGGAGGTACCTTCATGAGAATACAAAGAATCATTTAAAGTTCTGCAGAAACCCCCCCCACATCAGACATGTTGTAGCATAGGTTTGCATTACAAAGTTAATAACGCCATCTGGGCGCGGTAGGAGACTGCATGATCAAGTAACGTATAGAATGAAAGTTTAAAGTTACTGAACGCAGCTTCTCTGAAATTAAATTAAATAATTCAAGAGCATCAGTGTAAATAAGCATAAATAAGTACATTAATCAGTCTGAAAGCTCAAGCTGCTCAACATAGTTTTAAAGACAGTATAACCTACAGGGAACAGTAGAGGTGCACTGAAATGTCCATGTGGGTGCAGGTCTCTGAAGTGGACATAATCTAGTTTGGATGGGTGGTGGAAATGTACATGTATGTCAATCTGCACATCACTAGTCCAGACTGGAACTGTGAGTTTCTACACGACCATTTCTGACCCTGACCACATGCTTTAAAAAGAGCCATGAAACAGCCATGAAACAGCCATGAGCGATGTCCCCTGATTAAAAAACCAAAACATTGAAGACATGTTTGAAATCTCAGCACGTCCCCTATTTTCCACCACTGGTTGTGACTGACATGAGCTTTTTGGGACTATTTACAGGTTTGTTATCCTGCAGCAAAAAAAGCCAAAAAATTAACACCTCAAATTATAATAATTTTATATGTTTGCCTCTAAAATAATATAAGTACTGGTTTAAATGAAGACTGGCTTGAAACCTCTTTTCAAGATTAATAAAATTAAGAAACTAGTAAAAATTCTTCCTGAGAAAACTATTTAAATCAGACCAGAATTTTTTTTTCTTTCTCACGTGTGCATATTATTTCTTTATAAAGATAATTTTATGTATTTGGAAATGCCAATCATTAATGATGGATAATAATTATCTATATGGACATGTCAAACTCAAACACCAGATGGCACAATATCCATAGTCGATCTTTATTGACACAGATATGACTGAAAGTACAGGATGTACATGATTTCTCTCAAGGTGTTATTTAACATTTCTTTACATGGTCATGACATTTGATTGGCTGAGAACACGCTGAAACTCCTCCACACATACATCCCATTGTTGTGCAGATACATTATAATATATCTGAACACAGGAAGAGGTTTCAACCCCATCCAGGCTAATCCCCTTTGTAATGACTCTACTTTGATAGTTGGTGTACATAACTTGTGTACAAAACTGACCTATGGACCTGAGGGTATATTCAATATTAGCCTCTATTGACCATTCTGATATTTCATGTTGTGAAAGTGATAGGAAATGTGTTGATGATGTATTTTATTTTTTACATCATGTGCTTTAATCTAAATCTAAAATGTCAATGGTAATAATGGTTAAACGATCTCAGGTATTTTGGAATCATCCCTCTGGAGGCGTCGAAATGTCAGAGCTGACTGACCAGAAAACCACTGAAGGTGGTGGTGCAGTTGGTCCCATAAATGTGATTGTTGCCAGGCAGGCGCAGATACACCTTGTCCCCTTTCTTTAGCTGCAGAAATACAGCATTTCCTGCGTTGTCAGTAAACCCAGGGCCTTTTTCAGTGTCGTCAAAAGACCTGACGATGACCTCCTTGTTCTTCATCAGAGTCAGCCCTGATTTATGATCTTTTCCAGCTTTATAGAAGAAGGTGAAATAGTAGTAACCTGAAACAGGCGCCTTGAAGTATCCTGTGGAAACAAAGGAGAATTCATCCAATCTTCTGAAAACGTTGGAAAAACATAGTTGGGAAACTTTTTCGATTATTTTTTTTAAAGGTATTTAACATAGGTGATTATCAATGTGATGCATTTACCTGAGGTGATGTCATAGGCTTCACCAACGTTTGTAATCTCTGCATTGAAAACCAGAGTTCTGTCTGCATCGTAGGGTCCATAGTTTCCACCGAGGTCTGCCACTGCAGTGAACATCACCGTGTTATCTTTAAGAGACAAAATATGCTCATCTTAATTTGTTGAATCACACTTGGGTATCATATAAGCTGCTCCTGGATATTTCTAAGGAGAATCTGTAGCGAAACAATTTCCTCCCGGGGATCAATAAAGTATTCTGATTCTGATCACTTTCCATCGTCCTGGGACTAGTCAGAACCATAAAGCACAAGTTTACTGATTAATTTAGTTTATAATGGAGATATGAAAACAGGCTGAATTGGTGCCAACAGAGTGGATCATCAATCGAGTGTTGTTATTATCTCAATAGTATCATAGTATAGTATATATGTCAATACTTCTTCAATACCAAATGATTAAAAAAAACACATTAAAACATAAAGAGAAGGTTTCCCTCTACTTACCCATGTCAGTAGTTCGATCCTCGTGTTGGGATGGCTGACCACAAAGATGTGATCCTGTTGCTGCTTTTATATGGTTCCATGTTGCCCCTCACCTAATTCTAGAGAATCTGCTTTGGTGGGAACGCATCATACTTACTCATTTGACCATTGAATATGGTTCATTGTTCTCAGGGAAATGATGACAATGTCAGTGGTATAGTTAATCATTTACACGCATTCAAAGACATGACTCAGAGCCTGGTACGATTTTAACAACGCATCAAACATCTGGCCCACAAGGCTCATATTTCTCAGAAAACCGTGGGCCCAACAGATGAATATATAATATATGCCCCTGCTCATTGAAATCATTTTACATTTGGTGTTTCCTAGGGCCCTCAACAATACACCATAGTTACATTATCTAGAAATGCAAGAGTCTACACATCATGAACATTTTACTGCCTGGTTTGATAAGTGATGACTACTAACGGAAACATGTTCTTCGTATAAAAAAGTAAACAGGCCTCTTTCATGATAAATCAGTTATATATATATATGGATCAGGATCTTTTTAACTTAAAAAAAGCGCTCTGGTGTTTTTGCTTTGGTTGGTCACACAGATCAGTTGTACGATCAAACATGTCCAGTTTGCAGAGCTTACAGAACACCACACCGTTCAGTCTCTGCCTAAAATACTATTTAGATGATTGAGAGCGATAATGTTTAGCGGCAGCTTGTTCTCCAGAGGAATCATGCTGTAACCCACAGATGTGCTGTTTTGAAGTGGTTGCTGCTATCTTGGCGAGGCAATGTTGTCGTGATCGGTGACGTCAAATGCATCAACAAGTCCCAGCCCCCCACTTATACTTTGGTGTTCATCTGTTTATTCTAAATTCTGCATATCCAAATTGCACTACATTTGGCACTGCACTTCATTGGGCCGGAAGCAACTTACATGCCAATTTTGAGGTAGATCAGATAAATGGTTCTTGAGGTAGGTTACTCCTCGCATTATAGTTAGATTAGATAACATTCTGGAACCTAATTAAAAAATGTGCTTTTTCAGGCTCCCAAAGCGCAGTTGTCATGTATGCAAAAACCGTTGTCGTGTAAATGTACCTTTCATTAATTTATGCATTAATTATTACTTTGGTGGTTGAATTATTTTTTTATTTTTTTACAGTCTCCGCCTGTATTTTGTTGCCAACATTTCTCAGGAGATCGTGGGCCCAACAGATAAACAGATAAGAGAGGGAAATGGCAGGAGATAGGCGATGCAGGTGAAATAAAATTTCACAATTCAAGGTGAATTTTCCATGTTGGTCTCATGATCATGCAACTCCCTCATCTCTGATACTAAGACAGTGCTTTTGCACCTGTTACACAGATGAGAAAAAGGGGAATTTAGGAATTCAAAATTAATTTTTTAAACTAAAAATTAATTCAAAAAGATCAACAGAATTTTTTCTCACTTTTTCTTAGAACTTTTTCTCTGCCTCTCAGGGCTGTAAATATGAAATCGTAGTGCATATACAGTAGATACATATCATTGAACCTGATCAATCAGTTCTTGTCTAGTGCAGATGAGAGCTGGTACTCAAACACCAGATGACACAATATTCAGATTCTCATTAGATCTTTATTGTTTGAAAGCAACAGTGATCATCTCAGAACTCTTGTACACAGGAAGAGGTTTCAACCCCCCTCTAGGCTAAACTCCTTTATTTTGAGTTCACAACAAGAAACATTTACTCAGACCAGAAAAAGCAGAATCATACTGGAATTGATGTCAGGTTCTGGAATCATCTTTCTGGAGTCATCAAATTCTCACATCTGACTGATCAGAAAACCACTGAAGGTGGTCGTGCTGCTGGTCGCATAAACGTGAGATTTAGCAGGCAGGCGCACAAACACCTTGTCTCCTTTCTCCAGCTTCAGGATCGCTGTGTTTCCTGCATTGTCAGAGAATTCAGGACCCTTTTCTCCCTCATCATATGCATTGACGATGATCTCCCTGTTCTTCATCAGAGTCAGCCCTGATTTATGTTCTTTTCCGGCGTGATAGAAGAAGGTGAAATAGTAATAACCTGAAACAGGAGCTTTGAAGTTTCCTGTGGAAACAAAAGAGAATTGATCAGATTAATGACATTTAAACGTTTCTGAAAAGCTTGAACAAAATATGAGGAAAACTTTTTCATTTCTTCTCAAGGTATTCAAAAGGAGTGGACCAAAAAAAGGGCTCTTTTGTCTTTATCATAAGATTTAGGCGTGTTTAATTCCACATCATTCACTTCTTCTGAGATAATAATTAACAGCGGTAATTATATGTCATGTATTTACCTGAAGTGGCATCATAGGCTTCACCAATGTTTGTGATCTCTGTGTTGAAAACCAGAGTTTTGTCTGAGTCGAAGGGTCCATACTTCCCACCATGGTCTGCCACTGCAGTGAACATCACCTTTGCAGCTTTAAGAAACAAAATATTCTCATGTTAATTTGATGTATTCACTCTTTATTACTGCTTATCTACCAGCACATTGTGCAGATTGTTCATTAAAACACAAACTTATAGTTTTGTTGTCATTGTGTGACTGAGAAAACGTTCCCAGCAGAAGTGACACGCTGAATTTCTGAGTTTATTTTTATTAATCCATTTACCACAACATTTTCTACATTATCTGAAGACACAAAAATGAGAAGTTTGTCTTTTATAAATTCTTCATTTACGCATGTAAAGAGAAAGTTTCGCTCTACATACCCATGTCTGTGTTTCGATCGTTCGTGTCGGGTTGGCAGGCTGCTTTTTGGTCGTCTTTGCTCCGTCTCCAAAGCTGTGATGAATATAATCCCTGTTGCTGCTTTTATATAGTTCAGTCAATGATCATATGTTGTCCCCCACCCAGTTCCAAAGAATCTGTGTATCTAGCCAAGAATAGATTGTTATATAAATTTCTTAAGAAAATGTGGGCAGGTCCATAGTTCTTAGGAAAATGAATACAACAGTTATTTTATCAATCATTTGCACCTGTTAAGACATGACTCAGTACCAAGTGAAATGCCCTATAGACAAGACTGCTTTTCTTAGGAAACTATGAGCCAAGCAGATAAAACAAGGGTATGGCAGGATATAGGAGGGACAGGTCAAAGGTGGTGGAAGATGCACAATACCCATTTAGAATTCCCAAGTACTGCTTGTTCTTCATCTTCTTTGTTATGTCTAGAAGAGCATGCAAACTCTACACAGAGAGGCCCCAGGTCTGTATTTGAACATAGAACCCCCTGGATGTGAGGCGACAGTGTCAACCACTCCATCAATGTGTTGCACCTGTTGATCATTTCTGACCTTAATTCTTGTTTGGTTTTATTCTATTTTCAGTTTTTTAATCTATTTCATTTCTTTGCAGATTTTATTATTTTAAGTAGGGAGAGAGGACGGACCTGCAAGTCTATGTGGGTCCCACCCTGCCTCCGCTGTGATTGGACGACTGGGTAAAAAGTGACAGTGACGAGCGCAGCGTTTCACCCAAGCTTGAACATTTTTCAGCTCTCTGCGACCAAAAAAACCCCACCAAACGTGCAGCGTTCAGCACAGAAAAGTCGATCAGCGCCTCGTCATGCTACTGCCGTTTGTAGCGTAGTGTAAATATGCGGCGCTCCCATTGCAAATAATTAAAGAAATATGTTGGCCTCAGGAAAAATGGCTTTGGTGGACACAGGCTCTAACAATTATGTCGAGGATTGTTGGGCCTTGGCGGAGGTCTGCGCTCTCCGAGCGCTCTTTTTCTATTCTTTTAGCACCCCCTTTTCTCTGAATAAAAGCTTCGTAACTTTACAATGGAACAAGTTGATGTTTCGCAGTAGGGACTATGCAATCCCCGACATATATATATACTGTATATATATATATACACACACAGTATACAGTATATATATATATATATATATATATATATAGACATAGACACAATGTACGCAATAGTGGTACGCAAAAGGAATTCTTCTTCTAATATATGCCCCTGCTCATTGAAATCATTTTACATTTGGTGTTTCCTAGGGCCCTCAACAATACACCATAGTTACATTATCTAGAAATGCAAGAGTCTACACATCATGAACATTTTACTGCCTGGTTTGATAAGTGATGACTACTAACGGAAACATGTTCTTCGTATAAAAAAGTAAACAGGCCTCTTTCATGATAAATCAGTTATATATATATATATATGGATCAGGATTTTTTTAACTTAAAAAAAGCGCTCTGGTGTTTTCGCTTTGGTTGGTCACACAGATCAGTTGTACGATCAAACATGTCCAGTTTGCAGAGCTTACAGAACACCACACCGTTCAGTCTCTGCCTAAAATACTATTTAGATGATTGAGGGCGATAATGTTTAGCGGCAGCTTGTTCTCCAGAGGAATCATGCTGTAACCCACAGATGTGCTGTTTTGAAGTGGTTGCAGCTATCTTGGCGAGGCAATGTTGTCGTGATCGGTGACGTCAAATGCATCAACAAGTCCCAGCCCCCCACTTATACTTTGGTGTTCATCTGTTTATTCTAAATTCTGCATATCCAAATTGCACTACATTTGGCACTGCACTTCATTGGGCCGGAAGCAACTTACATGCCAATTTTGAGGTAGATCATATAAATGGTTCTTGAGGTAGGTTACTCCTCGCATTATAGTTAGATTAGATAACATTCTGGAACCTAACTAAAAAATGTGCTTTTTCAGGCCCCCAAAGCGCAGTTGTCATGTATGCAAAAACCGTTGTCGTGTAAATGTACCTTTCATTAATTTATGCATTAATTATTACTTTGGTGGTTGAATTATTTTTTTATTTTTTTACAGTCTCCGCCTGTATTTTGTTGCCAACATTTCTCAGGAGATCGTGGGCCCAACAGATAAACAGATAAGAGAGGGAAATGGCAGGAGATAGGCGATGCAGGTGAAATAAAATTTCACAATTCAAGGTGAATTTTCCATGTTGGTCTCATGATCATGCAACTCCCTCATCTCTGATACTAAGACAGTGCTTTTGCACCTGTTACACAGATGAGAAAAAGGGGAATTTAGGAATTCAAAATTAATTTTTTAAACTAAATATTAATTCAAAAAGATCAACAGAATTTTTTCTCACTTTTTCTTATAACTTTTTCTCTGCCTGTCAGGGCTGTAAATATGAAATCGTAGTGCATATACAGTAGATACATATCATTGAAGCTGATCAATCAGTTCTTGTCTAGTGCAGATGAGAGCTGGTACTCAAACACCAGATGACACAATATTCAGATTCTCATTAGATCTTTATTGTTTGAAAGCAACAGTGATCATCTCAGAACTCTTGTACACAGGAAGAGGTTTCAACCCCCCTCTAGGCTAAACTCCTTTATTTTGAGTTCACAAAAAGAAACATTTACTCAGACCAGAAAAGGCAGAATCATACTGGAATTGATGTCAGGTTCTGGAATCATCTTTCTGGAGTCATCAAATTCTCACATCTGACTGATCAGAAAACCACTGAAGGTGGTCGTGCTGCTGGTCGCATAAACGTGAGATTTAGCAGGCAGGCGCACAAACACCTTGTCTCCTTTCTCCAGCTTCAGGATCGCTGTGTTTCCTGCATTGTCAGAGAATCCAGGACCCTTTTCTCCCTCATCATATGCATTGACGATGATCTCCCTGTTCTTCATCAGAGTCAGCCCTGATTTATGTTCTTTTCCGGCGTGATAGAAGAAGGTGAAATAGTAATAACCTGAAACAGGAGCTTTGAAGTTTCCTGTGGAAACAAAAGAGAATTGATCAGATTAATGACATTTAAACGTTTCTGAAAAGCTTGAACAAAATATGAGGAAAACTTTTTCATTTCTTCTAAAGGTATTCAAAAGGAGAGGACCAAAAAAGGGCTCTTTTGTCTTTATCATAAGATTTAGGCGCGTTTAATTCCACATCATTCACTTCTTCTGAGATAATAATTAACAGCGGTAATTATATGTCATGTATTTACCTGAAGTGGCATCATAGGCTTCACCAATGTTTGTGATCTCTGTGTTGAAAACCAGAGTTCTGTCTGAGTCGAAGGGTCCATACTTCCCACCCTGGTCTGCCACTGCAGTGAACATCACCTTTGCAGCTTTAAGAAACAAAATATTCTCATGTTAATTTGATGTATTCACTCTTTATTACTGCTTATCTACCAGCACATTGTGCAGATTGTTCATTAAAACACAAACTTATAGTTTTGTTGTCATTGTGTGACTGAGAAAACATTCCCAGCAGAAATGACACGCTGAATTTCTGAGTTTCTTTTTATTAATCCATTTACCACAACATTTTCTACATTATATGAAGACACAAAAATGAAAAGTTTGTCTTTTATAAATTCTTCATTTACGCATGTAAAGAGAAAGTTTCGCTCTACATACCCATGTCTGTGTTTCGATCGTTCGTGTCGGGTTGGCAGGCTGCTTTTTGGTCGTCTTTGCTCCGTCTCCAAAGCTGTGATGAATATAATCCCTGTTGCTGCTTTTATATAGTTCAGTCAATGATCATATGTTGTCCCCCACCCAGTTCCAAAGAATCTGTGTATCTAGCCAAGAATAGATTGTTATATACATTTCTTAAGAAAATGTGGGCAGGTCCATAGTTCTTAGGAAAATGAATACAACAGTTATTTTTTCAATCATTTGCACCTGTTAAGACATGACTCAGTACCAAGTGAAATGCCCTATAGACAAGACTGCTTTTCTTAGGAAACTATGAGCCAAGCAGATAAAACAAGGGTAATGCAGGATATAGGAGGGACAGGTCAAAGGTGGTGGAAGATGCACAATACCCATTTAGAATTCCCAAGTACTGCTTGTTCTTCATCTTCTTTATTATGTCTAGAAGAGCATGCAAACTCTACACAGAGAGGCCCCAGGTCTGTATTTGAACATAGAACCCCCTGGATGTGAGGCGACAGTGTCAACCACTCCATCAATGTGTTGCACCTGTTGATCATTTCTGACCTTAATTCTTGTTTGGTTTTATTCTATTTTCAGTTTTTTAATCTATTTCATTTCTTTGCAGATTTTATTATTTTAAGTAGGGAGAGAGGACGGACCTGCAAGTCTATGTGGGTCCCACCCTGCCTCCGCTGTGATTGGACGACTGGGTAAAAAGTGACAGTGACGAGCGCAGCGTTTCACCCAAACTTGAACATTTTTCAGGTCTCGGCGACCAAAAAAACCCCACCAAACGTGCAGCGTTCAGCACAGAAAAGTCGATCAGCGCCTCGTCATGCTACTGCCGTTTGTAGCGTAGTGTAAATATGCGGCGCTCCCATTGCAAATAATTAAAGAAATATGTTGGCCTCAGGAAAAATGGCTTTGGTGGACACAGGCTCTAACAATTATGTCGAGGATTGTTGGGCCTTGGCGGAGGTCTGCGCTCTCCGAGCGCTCTTGTTCTATTCTTTTAGCACCCCCTTTCTCTGAATAAAAGCTTAGTAACTTTACAATGGAACAAGTAGATGTTTCGCAGTAGGGACTATGCAATCCCCGACATATATATATACTGTATATATATATATAGACATAGACACAATGTACGCAATAGTGGTACGCAAAAGGAATTCTTCTTCTAATATATGCCCCTGCTCATTGAAATCATTTTACATTTGGTGTTTCCTAGGGCCCTCAACAATACACCATAGTTACATTATCTAGAAATGCAAGAGTCTACACATCATGAACATTTTACTGCCTGGTTTGATAAGTGATGACTACTAACGGAAACATGTTCTTCGTATAAAAAAGTAAACAGGCCTCTTTCATGATAAATCAGTTATATATATATATATATGGATCAGGATTTTTTTAACTTAAAAAAAGCGCTCTGGTGTTTTCGCTTTGGTTGGTCACACAGATCAGTTGTACGATCAAACATGTCCAGTTTGCAGAGCTTACAGAACACCACACCGTTCAGTCTCTGCCTAAAATACTATTTAGATGATTGAGGGCGATAATGTTTAGCGGCAGCTTGTTCTCCAGAGGAATCATGCTGTAACCCACAGATGTGCTGTTTTGAAGTGGTTGCAGCTATCTTGGCGAGGCAATGTTGTCGTGATCGGTGACGTCAAATGCATCAACAAGTCCCAGCCCCCCACTTATACTTTGGTGTTCATCTGTTTATTCTAAATTCTGCATATCCAAATTGCACTACATTTGGCACTGCACTTCATTGGGCCGGAAGCAACTTACATGCCAATTTTGAGGTAGATCATATAAATGGTTCTTGAGGTAGGTTACTCCTCGCATTATAGTTAGATTAGATAACATTCTGGAACCTAACTAAAAAATGTGCTTTTTCAGGCCCCCAAAGCGCAGTTGTCATGTATGCAAAAACCGTTGTCGTGTAAATGTACCTTTCATTAATTTATGCATTAATTATTACTTTGGTGGTTGAATTATTTTTTTTATTTTTTTACAGTCTCCGCCTGTATTTTGTTGCCAACATTTCTCAGGAGATCGTGGGCCCAACAGATAAACAGATAAGAGAGGGAAATGGCAGGAGATAGGCGATGCAGGTGAAATAAAATTTCACAATTCAAGGTGAATTTTCCATGTTGGTCTCATGATCATGCAACTCCCTCATCTCTGATACTAAGACAGTGCTTTTGCACCTGTTACACAGATGAGAAAAAGGGGAATTTAGGAATTCAAAATTAATTTTTTAAACTAAAAATTAATTCAAAAAGATCAACAGAATTTTTTCTCACTTTTTCTTAGAACTTTTTCTCTGCCTCTCAGGGCTGTAAATATGAAATCGTAGTGCATATACAGTAGATACATATCATTGAACCTGATCAATCAGTTCTTGTCTAGTGCAGATGAGAGCTGGTACTCAAACACCAGATGACACAATATTCAGATTCTCATTAGATCTTTATTGTTTGAAAGCAACAGTGATCATCTCAGAACTCTTGTACACAGGAAGAGGTTTCAACCCCCCTCTAGGCTAAACTCCTTTATTTTGAGTTCACAACAAGAAACATTTACTCAGACCAGAAAAAGCAGAATCATACTGGAATTGATGTCAGGTTCTGGAATCATCTTTCTGGAGTCATCAAATTCTCACATCTGACTGATCAGAAAACCACTGAAGGTGGTCGTGCTGCTGGTCGCATAAACGTGAGATTTAGCAGGCAGGCGCACAAACACCTTGTCTCCTTTCTCCAGCTTCAGGATCGCTGTGTTTCCTGCATTGTCAGAGAATTCAGGACCCTTTTCTCCCTCATCATATGCATTGACGATGATCTCCCTGTTCTTCATCAGAGTCAGCCCTGATTTACATTCTTTTCCGGCGTGATAGAAGAAGGTGAAATAGTAATAACCTGAAACAGGAGCTTTGAAGTTTCCTGTGGAAACAAAAGAGAATTGATCAGATTAATGACATTTAAACGTTTCTGAAAAGCTTGAACAAAATATGAGGAAAACTTTTTCATTTCTTCTCAAGGTATTCAAAAGGAGTGGACCAAAAAAAGGGCTCTTTTGTCTTTATCATAAGATTTAGGCGTGTTTAATTCCACATCATTCACTTCTTCTGAGATAATAATTAACAGCGGTAATTATATGTCATGTATTTACCTGAAGTGGCATCATAGGCTTCACCAATGTTTGTGATCTCTGTGTTGAAAACCAGAGTTCTGTCTGAGTCGAAGGGTCCATACTTCCCACCATGGTCTGCCACTGCAGTGAACATCACCTTTGCAGCTTTAAGAAACAAAATATTCTCATGTTAATTTGATGTATTCACTCTTTATTACTGCTTATCTACCAGCACATTGTGCAGATTGTTCATTAAAACACAAACTTATAGTTTTGTTGTCATTGTGTGACTGAGAAAACGTTCCCAGCAGAAATGACACGCTGAATTTCTGAGTTTATTTTTATTAATCCATTTACCACAACATTTTCTACATTATCTGAAGACACAAAAATGAGAAGTTTGTCTTTTATAAATTCTTCATTTACGCATGTAAAGAGAAAGTTTCGCTCTACATACCCATGTCTGTGTTTCGATCGTTCGTGTCGGGTTGGCAGGCTGCTTTTTGGTCGTCTTTGCTCCGTCTCCAAAGCTGTGATGAATATAATCCCTGTTGCTGCTTTTATATAGTTCAGTCAATGATCATATGTTGTCCCCCACCCAGTTCCAAAGAATCTGTGTATCTAGATAAGAATCGATTGTTATATAAATTTCTTAAGAAAATGTGGGCAGGTCCATAGTTCTTAGGAAAATGAATACAACAGTTATTTTATCAATCATTTGCACCTGTTAAGACATGACTCAGTACCAAGTGAAATGCCCTATAGACAAGACTGCTTTTCTTAGGAAACTATGAGCCAAGCAGATAAAACAAGGGTAATGCAGGATATAGGAGGGACAGGTCAAAGGTGGTGGAAGATGCACAATACCCATTTAGAATTCCCAAGTACTGCTTGTTCTTCATCTTCTTTATTATGTCTAGAAGAGCATGCAAACTCTACACAGAGAGGCCCCCAGTCTGTATTTGAACATAGAACCCCCTGGATGTGAGGCGACAGTGTCAACCACTGCATCAATGTGTTGCACCTGTTGATCATTTCTGACCTTAATTCTTGTTTGGTTTTATTCTATTTTCAGTTTTTTAATCTATTTCATTTCTTTGCAGATTTTATTATTTTAAGTAGGGAGAGAGGACGGACCTGCAAGTCTATGTGGGTCCCACCCTGCCTCCGCTGTGATTGGACGACTGGGTAAAAAGTGACAGTGACGAGCGCAGCGTTTCACCCAAACTTGAACATTTTTCAGGTCTCGGCGACCAAAAAAACCCCACCAAACGTGCAGCGCTCAGCACAGAAAAGTCGATGAGCGCCTCGTCATGCTACTGCCGTTTGTAGCGTAGTGTAAATATGCGGCGCTCCCATTCCAAATAATTAAAGAAATATGTTGGCCTCAGGAAAAATGGCGTTGGTGGACACAGGCTCTAACAATTATGTCGAGGATTGTTGGGCCTTGGCGGAGGTCTGCGCTCTCCGAGCGCTCTTGTTCTATTCTTTTAGCACCCCCTTTTTACTGCCTGGTTTGATAAGTGATGACTACTAACGGAAACATGTTCTTCGTATAAAAAAAGTAAACAGGCCTCTTTCATGATAAATCAGTTATATATATATATATATATATATATATATATATATATATATATATATATATATATATGTATATATATATATATATAGATCAGGATTTTTTTAACTTAAACAAAGCGCTCTGGTGTTTTTGCTTTGGTTGGTCACACAGATCAGTTGTACGATCAAACATGTCCAGTTTGCAGAGCTTACAGAACACCACACCGTTCAGTCTCTGCCTAAAATACTATTTAGATGATTGAGGGCGATAATGTTTAGCGGCAGCTTGTTCTCCAGAGGAATCATGCTGTAACCCACAGATGTGCTGTTTTGAAGTGGTTGCAGCTATCTTGGCGAGGCAATGTTGTCGTGATCGGTGACGTCAAATGCATCAACAAGTCCCAGCCCCCCACTTATACTTTGGTGTTCACCTGTTTATTCTAATTTCTGCATATCCAAATTGCACTACATTTGGCACTGCACTTCATTGGGCCGGAAGCAACTTACATGCCAATTTTGAGGTAGATCAGATAAATGGTTCTTGAGGTAGGTTACTCCTCGCATTATAGTTAGATTAGATAACATTCTGGAACTAATTAAAAAATGTGCTTTTTCAGGCCCCCAAAGCGCAGTTGTCATGTATGCAAAAACCGTTGTCGTGTAAATGTACCTTTCATTAATTTATGCATTAATTATTACTTTGGTGGTTGAATTATTTTTTTTATTTTTTTACAGTCTCCGCCTGTATTTTGTTGCCAACATTTCTCAGGAGATCGTGGGCCCAACAGATAAACAGATAAGAGAGGGAAATGGCAGGAGATAGGCGATGCAGGTGAAATAAAATTTCACAATTCAAGGTGAATTTTCCATGTTGGTGAAGAAGGTGAAATAGTAATAACCTAAAAACGGAGCTGTGAAGTTTCCTGTGGAAACAAAAGAGAATTGATCAGATTTAAAGGCTTCTGAAAAGCTTTGGGAAACTTTTCTGTTACTTTTAAAACGAGTGAACCAAAAAAAAAAGGTTCTCTCTTGTCTTCACTTCTTCTAAGATAATAATTAACATAGGTGATTATCAGTGTGACTGCATGTGTTATATTTACCTGAAGTGGCATCATAGGCTTCACCAGCGTTTGTAATCTCTGTGTTGAAAACCAGAGTTCTGTCTGAGTCGAAGGGTCCATACTTCCCACCGTGGTCTGCCACTGCAGTGAACATCACCTTGTTATCTTTAAGAGACAAAATATTCTCATGCTAATTTGTTGAATCATTTCTTTTTCTTTCTCATAACCACATTTTCCCACGTGTTAATTATCTGAGGACACAAAATGAAAAGTTGCTCTTAATAAATTAATCATTTAAGCATCTAAAGAGAAGGTTTCCCTCTATCTACCCATCTTTGTAGTTTGATCACTCCTGTTGGGATGGCCGGCTGTTTTACTCCAGTCTTTGCTCCGTCTCCAAAGCTGTGATGAATATGATCCCTGTTGCTGCTTTTATGCAGTTCAATCAATGATCATATGTTGTCCCCCAACCAGTTCTAGAGAATCCAGACTCAAGCTGATTAGATCAACCCTTTATCAGCTGTTTGCAGCTGAATTACTTGTTACAATTTTATAGACTTACCTGAGAAATGAAGTAATACACTGTGCAAAAACATGATAATTTATTGGGCCCACATTTTCCTCAGAAGTGTAGTTGGGTCCAAAGCGCTCATGTTTGAAATGTCTCAAGGAGTCGCAGTGTTTGTGGAGAATTTCTGCATAATTTAGTTTCATTTGAGTCGAGCTTAAACTTCCACCACTTCTGTTTTTTTTTTGTTGATTTGTTAATTTTTAAAGTATTTTTTCAAGTAAAAACTAAAAAACAAAGGCAATGAGAAACTTTTGTCTTCTTTTTAATGATTTAAGTATGCTCCTGTTACCTTCGGCAGATTGTGAGTGAGGGTTCTCTTTGCATTGTCTTTTCTTCCCTGTATTTCCTTCCTGACTGTTCTGCACTCATCATTCGCTTATAGAACTTTTTTTTTTTTTACTTGAGTTGTTGATCCTTGAGTAGAATTTGGCTTGTGGGGAATAAAAGGTTGCAGGATTTCAGCGGGATCAACTGCTCCAAACCTGCTGCTCCTCTTCCGTCCCTCTGACTCTTCACACTCGACCATCTCCTGCACTCCTCCGGTTTCTCCTCCCCTTTTAGCCATTGTTCTGTCTGTATTTATTTGTCACTCACTGTATTCATTAATCAATGAATGAAGTAAAAGGAGAACATTTGGGCAAAAACATGACACTTTGACTCGATGCTCTGTGTGTTTATTCTGATTCTGACTGTAAACAGGCAGGTTAGAACAGGAGTTTGGATTAAAGTACCTGCAGGTAACAATATGAGAATTTCTTCCAAAAAAAAAAATTAAGAACGAGCATCACTTTACCGTAAAGTCGATGTACAGTATGGACGACAAAGTGTCATGTAGGAATAATTTAAAGCATTTGATATCTAATTGGAAAAACAAATTAAAATATTTTACAAATGAATGAATCCATAAAAATATTTACTAAATTGATGTATTTGTTGACTGCCTTACGTTCTCTTTAATAAATGTTACTGTAGAGAATATTCATAGTAAATTCAATGAAATTGAGTCAATTTATTTGCACTCATTTTAATTATCCAATTAGATGTCATCATATGAAATGCTTTTTAATTGAGACTCTGCTTCAACAAGATAATTTCCTTCGATGCCGTTAAAATTAATTTCACTTCTATTATGTTGCCGAAATGATGAAAATCATCTTCCTCCAAGTTCATCCCTCCTGTTCCTTCTCCTGATGCTCTGTCTACAACCCCCCCCCCCCCCCTCACCCCACCCCACAAACGCGACAATTTTCCTTTCATACATCTTGTTTTCTGGCTTCAAGCTTTGCATAAAGAGACCCAAGTAGCTAGTGGAGTCAACACTGTAAAGTGTTTTAACTGGATGTAGTTATCCTTATACACAGATGCTTCTCTGGCTGTAGATCAGCTTATCAGCTCACAATTAATCAAACCTGTATGGTTTAGGGTCAGCCTGGCATGTTTTTACCAGTCTATGGTTTTTAATCTTAAGAGTGGTCTGGTGTTAATATGCACATTGAAAGTTATACAGAACTATGTGGCATATTAAATGACAAACTAAACCAATAGGCAATGCATTTACTGTACACAAGTGAACCATAGATATTAAATGCAACTGTTAAAAAAAGTATTACATTATTATATATTATATAAATTTAAAAGGAAGAAACACTTTTATTCGGAGCGATTCAAAAAATAAACTCCAAACACGACATTTTAAAGACTTTTTATTTTATTGTAGCTACTGAAATGAACAGTTCAACATTTTGCAAATTATGCTTATTCACTTTCTTGCCAAGATTTAAATGGGCAGATTTATCTCTCATGCATGTAAACTAAAGATTAAGCTTCAGCCAGCAGTTTGTCAGCATAAAAACAGGAGGAAACAGCTAGACGGTTCTTTCAAAAGGTGACAAAATTCACCTGCTAGCACCTCTAAAACTCACTAATCAACATATGTTATATCATGTTTGTTTAATCCATACAAAAACTGAAGTGTAAAAACAATCTGGTTGTACGGGGGGGGTTACAAAGTCTTGGAGACTTCAGGAAGTCGCTACCCCAGCCCAGAAATCATCCTGCATACAACCCTGCTAGCAGTAGCTTCATACTTAAGAAACAGACTTGAGAGTGGTATCAATCTTCTCGCATAACTCTCAGAGAGAAGGCAAAAACATTTTTAAACTAAAAATTAATTCAAAAAGATCAACAGAATTTTTTCTCACTTTTTCTTATAACTTTTTCTCTGCCTCTCAGGGCTGTAAATATGAAATTGTAGTGCATATACAGTAGATACATATCATTGAAGCTGATCAATCAGTTCTTGTCTAGTGCAGATGAGAGCTGGTACTCAAACACCAGATGACACAATATTCAGATTCTCATTAGATCTTTATTGTTTGAAAGCAACAGTGATCATCTCAGAACTCTTGTACACAGGAAGAGGTTTCAACCCCCTCTAGGCTAAACTCCTTTATTTTGAGTTCACAACAAGAAACATTTACTCAGACCAGAAAAAGCAGAATCATACTGGAATTGATGTCAGGTTCTGGAATCATCTTTCTGGAGTCATCAAATTCTCACATCTGACTGATCAGAAAACCACTGAAGGTGGTCGTGCTGCTGGTCGCATAAACGTGAGATTTAGCAGGCAGGCGCACAAACACCTTGTCTCCTTTCTCCAGCTTCAGGATCGCTGTGTTTCCTGCATTGTCAGAGAATTCAGGACCCTTTTCTCCCTCATCATATGCATTGACGATGATCTCCCTGTTCTTCATCAGAGTCAGCCCTGATTTACATTCTTTTCCGGCGTGATAGAAGAAGGTGAAATAGTAATAACCTGAAACAGGAGCTTTGAAGTTTCCTGTGGAAACAAAAGAGAATTGATCAGATTAATGACATTTAAACGTTTCTGAAAAGCTTGAACAAAATATGAGGAAAACTTTTTTATTTCTTCTAAAGGTATTCAAAAGGAGAGGACCAAAAAAGGGCTCTTTTGTCTTTATCATAAGATTTAGGCGTGTTTAATTCCACATCATTCACTTCTTCTGAGATAATAATTAACAGCGGTAATTATATGTCATGTATTTACCTGAACTGGCATCATAGGCTTCACCAATGTTTGTGATCTCTGTGTTGAAAACCAGAGTTTTGTCTGAGTCGAAGGGTCCATACTTCCCACCATGGTCTGCCACTGCAGTGAACATCACCTTTGCAGCTTTAAGAAACAAAATATTCTCATGTTAATTTGATGTATTCACTCTTTATTACTGCTTATCTACCAGCACATTGTGCAGATTGTTCATTAAAACACAAACTTATAGTTTTGTTGTCATTGTGTGACTGAGAAAACGTTCCCAGCAGAAATGACACGCTGAATTTCTGAGTTTCTTTTTTATAATCCATTTACCACAACATTTTCTACATTATCTGAAGACACAAAAATGAAAAGTTTGTCTTTTATAAATTCTTCATTTACGCATGTAAAGAGAAAGTTTCGCTCTACATACCCATGTCTGTGTTTCGATCGTTCGTGTCGGGTTGGCAGGCTGCTTTTTGGTCGTCTTTGCTCCGTCTCCAAAGCTGTGATGAATATAATCCCTGTTGCTGCTTTTATATAGTTCAGTCAATGATCATATGTTGTCCCCCACCCAGTTCCAAAGAATCTGTGTATCTAGCCAAGAATAGATTATCTAAATTTCTTAACAAAATGTGGGCAGGTCCATAGTTCTTAGGAAAATGAATACAACAGTTATTTTATCAATCATTTGCACGTGTTTTAAGACATGACTCAGTACCAAGTGAAATGCCCTATAGACAAGACTGCTTTTCTTAGGAAACTGTGAGCCAAGCAGATAAAACAAGGGTATGGCAGGATATAGGAGGGACAGGTCAAAGGTGGTGGAAGATGCACAATACCCATTTAGAATTCCCAAGTACTGCTTGTACTTCTGTGACAGGGTCAAAATGCATGCCATTATTTGTTTTTTATATTTACTTTCATATTGTCAGAGTGCTGTGTTTCTGTGTTTTTATTTGCATGCTTTGAGTAACATTTTACCTGGTTTGCTGTGGGTTTGGTTATATTTTATTCTTGATCTTTGTTTGTAGTGTGGGGAGTGTTTTCAGCAGTATTTTTTTAATTGACTGATGACCCTGGGAGCGCCACGTCCACACCTTCACCATCGGCCTAATAAGTGGATGAGCGACAGGTGCGGAAGGGAAGGGAGGGGATACCGAGGGCTTTTAGGGAAGCAGCACGGAGGAGCAGTGAGAGAGCGCGGATCACAGCAGACGCCGGAGGAAAGAAGCCGACCGCGAAAAAGTCCTCCCGAGAACCACCACCGAGCCACGGGATACTGCAGCGGGGAGACGTGCAGCAGCGAGTGTCCGCCAACGCCGTTCTACTCAGGCCTGGGCCGGCAGTTGGATATCTGCCACCCAGGAAAATCGTGAATACCCTCTGACATTCGGGGAGGCGGGCACAGCAGGCGAGGAAGGGAGTCGTTCAGGGAGCCGGTGCAGCAGGGAACACACTACTCACCGCTGTTCTATTTCTCCCGCAGGTACAACGCCATCCGGACGCCTTGGGTCAGCGAGGGCGGAGCGCAAGAGTGGCGGCGGAGGACACGGGAGGAGTCGCTGGTTTGGAGTCGGACTTGGAACTTTTATTGAATTTTAGATCGGACTTTTATAGCACATTTTACAGGCCTGTTTTAGCGTTTAGTTTAGCATTTATTAGGTTGCTTCGATTTTATTATTAGTGTATTCGGGTGGTACCATCCCTGTTTTATATTTGTTTCTTGTAATAAATTGAATTTTCATTTGAGCTCCACTCTCCTGCTGGTTTTTAACTCTGCTCACCCCTGATTTTTAGATAACCTGCGAGCCTTTTTAGAGTCCTAGGCTCTAGTAATTCCTAGGTGGCGTTGTCGGTATTGGTAACATAATTAATTAACCTAAATCTAAATTATATCCCCATTCTAGTCGTAAGGTCGGGCCACACTTGCAATCCCCGACAAATATATATATATATATATATATATATATATATATAGATAACATTCTGGAACCTAATTAAAAAATGTGCTTTTTCAGGCCCCCAAAGCGCAGTTGTCATGTATGCAAAAACCGTTGTCGTGTAAATGTACCTTTCATTAATTTATGCATTAATTATTACTTTGGTGGTTGAATTATTTTTTTTATTTTTTTACAGTCTCCGCCTGTATTTTGTTGCCAACATTTCTCAGGAGATCGTGGGCCCAACAGATAAACAGATAAGAGAGGGAAATGGCAGGAGATAGGCGATGCAGGTGAAATAAAATTTCACAATTCAAGGTGAATTTTCCATGTTGGTCTCATGATCATGCAACTCCCTCATCTCTGATACTAAGACAGTGCTTTTGCACCTGTTACACAGATGAGAAAAAGGGGAATTTAGGTATTCAAAATTAATTTTTTAAACTAAAAATTAATTCAAAAAGATCAACAGAATTTTTTCTCACTTTTTCTTATAACTTTTTCTCTGCCTCTCAGGGCTGTAAATATGAAATCGTAGTGCATATACAGTAGATACATATCATTGAAGCTGATCAATCAGTTCTTGTCTAGTGCAGATGAGAGCTGGTACTCAAACACCAGATGACACAATATTCAGATTCTCATTAGATCTTTATTGTTTGAAAGCAACAGTGATCATCTCAGAACTCTTGTACACAGGAAGAGGTTTCAACCCCCCTCTAGGCTAAACTCCTTTATTTTGAGTTCACAACAAGAAACATTTACTCAGACCAGAAAAAGCAGAATAATACTGGAATTGATGTCAGGTTTTTGGAATCATCTTTCTGGAGTCATCAAATTCTCACATCTGACTGATCAGAAAACCACTGAAGGTGGTCGTGCTGCTGGTCGCATAAACGTGAGATTTAGCAGGCAGGCGCACAAACACCTTGTCTCCTTTCTCCAGCTTCAGGATCGCTGTGTTTCCTGCATTGTCAGAGAATTCAGGACCCTTTTCTCCCTCATCATATGCATTGACGATGATCTCCCTGTTCTTCATCAGAGTCAGCCCTGATTTACATTCTTTTCCGGCGTGATAGAAGAAGGTGAAATAGTAATAACCTGAAACAGGAGCTTTGAAGTTTCCTGTGGAAACAAAAGAGAATTGATCAGATTTAAAGGCTTCTGAAAAGCTTTGGGAAACTTTTCTGTTACTTTTAAAACGAGTGAACCAAAAAAAAGTTCTCTCTTGTCTTCACTTCTTCTAAGATAATAATTAACATAGGTGATTATCAGTGTGACTGCATGTGTTATATTTACCTGAAGTGGCATCATAGGCTTCACCAGCGTTTGTAATCTCTGTGTTGAAAACCAGAGTTCTGTCTGAGTCGAAGGGTCCATACTTCCCACCGTGGTCTGCCACTGCAGTGAACATCACCTTGTTATCTTTAAGAGACAAAATATTCTCATGTTAATTTGTTGAATCGTTTCTTTTTCTTTCTCATAACCACATTTTCCCACATGTTAATTATCTGAGGACACAAAATGAAAAGTTGCTCTTAATAAATTAATCATTTAAGCATCTAAAGAGAAGGTTTCCCTCTATCTACACAGCAAAAAGTCCAGTGTTGATTTAACTCTCACAGAGTTGATTTCAACACTTTCTAAGGGTTTATATAGCTCCACACTCTCCAGTGTTACTTTAACACTTTCAAAATAGTTGAACATTTAACACTATACCAGAGTTAATTTTTTAACTCGAAAAACAGAGTTAAATTAACACTAAGGGAGTAGACAAATAACACTGCTCAGAGTTACATTTATTTTAACTATTTGGGTAGTGTTAGTTTCACTCCCAAAAGTGTTAAGCTATACAATGAAAATTTTTTAAATTTAATAATAAGAATTAACACCAATAAACAAAATAATTTTCAAAACAAATTTATTTTTTTTCACCCATGCAGTCATTAAAACAGTTTTCACAATTTAAAACATTGTGAATGCAGGTATAATGTACAAACTGTTGTCAGAAACATTATACGAGCTTTGAATATCAAACGTCTTGTGAATTTTAAGCTCAGACATTTTCAATATAAACCTTTCCTCACTTCGTAATATTCTGAATGCGTGATGATGGTCATGAAATTTCTCTGTAAATAGCTTGTCTGTCAGAAAAAAAATGTGATCTTCTACCAAAAGTATATTACTTATTTGACAAAAGACTGGCATGTCTCCTTCCATTGCACTGCAAACAACAAGTCCAGCTTTATACTCAACACCATCAACTTTAACCCAACTAGTTGAGAAGACATCTTTGGACAAGAGCATTTCAAGCACTTCATTGTTGACCACATTTTCATCTCTGAGGGAAAAAGATTTAACTGGCCCGTACTCGTTTTGTGTGATGGTGAAGGTTTCCCAGTGATAAGCAATGGCCATCTGATGCTTTTTAGCAAGTGATTTGGTTATGTTTTTGAAATTTTTGAAAGTCTTTGAACACCTTGTGTTTGGCTTCAAACCTCATACTCCACATATATAATAAGGGACCAATTTTCCTTATAGAAGATGGGTAATGAATCATAAAATGATGTTTAGGTATCAAGTTTCTATGTGGATACAAGTGCTTAAATAGTTTGTGGTGGTCAACAATCAAATGCTTTAAAAATATCGTCATACCTAGAGTGAGAGAAGGTGAAAAAACAATGTTCATTATTTGAAGTAACAGCAACAACAAATTCCAGTTTTTGTTTCCAGCAGGAATGATGTCACCAAACAACAGTGGGATGTTTTTCACAAGACACAGTGTCTGAATAGAATTCAAACCAATGCCATTGCCAGCACTCTCCAAAATAATCTTTGTGGGACGGTTTTTTCGTTCTAAAAATCCATAATCAAAAGCATAAATCCTGGAAAGCAAGTCCTGTTCTGACATGAAGTGTTGTGTGAGATATCCAAAAAGTAATTTGATCTCATACTGAGCTACACCCTCAAGAAGATCATGCATTATATCAAATGAGTAGTTATGACAAACATGAAAATACTTCAATGAATTAAGGGTGGAATTTTTTTTCAAACCATAATGTGACTTTAATTGTGGGTTTTCCTTGAGAGACTGGCAATGCATTTCAAACACATCTTTTCCACGAATGATCACCTTAGGATCATCCTCACTGTATACCGTTTGAGAATCATTTTTATGAATTAAACAAAGACGACAGAAATGATGGCTACTAAATGATTCATTAAAACCAAGAATTGTGTGCATCCCTAGATTATCTCCAGTGATTTGTGAGATTGTACCGTATACCTGCTCATCAGAAAATGGAAGACGCAGCCCTTGGCTTTCCAATGTTTTTATATCATTTAACAAAGGTTCCAGTATAACATCAAAACCGTACTTGTGCAGATCTTGTGTGTGAAAAAGTGATACCAAATGAATGTTATTCTGTGAATTCCGCGTTTGGAGCCGAGGGGATTGGCTGTTTCAAAATCGTCATAGTACAGTTGAATTTGTAATGTATGTCTTTTTGCTGTAAACAAAGGGTGGGTTTTAAAATAACTTCCATCAAAGAAGTCAGTATAAGAATCAGGCTCTGATCTACACTCTTTCTTTAGAAGAACGCAAATGTCTGGATTTCTGCACATGAATTTCAGTGTTTCTAAAATTGGCACATATATAAAAGTATCCTTTACAGGTACTTGATCATAAGTGCCAGATTTCTGATTTCACCTGTTGTCATATCTCACTCCCAGTATTATTTCAACTGGCTCGACAACTCCCCATTTCTGGTTGAAGTATTTATTCCGTTTCCATTCTGTATTAAGATCTGTGAAAGGGTTTTCAAATTTTTCAAATGAATCATTTATCACAGATATGTTGGGATCACTTACAGGTAAAGCAGAAATAGCAGTATGTTTTGCTTGTGAGCGAAGCTCACTTGTTAGTTCCTCCAAATCTCCTACAATTGAGGATACCAAACTGTTAGAAATCCCACTCCCCTGTAATTTGGCCACGATGGATGCACACATTTCTTTAGTTGGATCTTTAGTAGGTCCTGAGTCACTGCCATCAGAACAAACAAAGGAAGAGCTACATTGATTTGGGGGATTAGATTGGTCCTCCAAAGCATGCACCTGAGATGAAGATGCAACTGGCTCACTTGAGGAACAAGCAATGGTTGAAGTTTGAACAATTTGCTGAACATTGCTATGAACACTATCAAGGTGCTTTCGAAAACCTGCATATGTTAAGAACTGACGCTTACAGCCTTGTTGAGAACAAAGCAATTTGAACTTGGGTCCGGGATAGTAACCATGCTCAACTCTTAAATGTGAAAACAACTGCTGACTGCTGGGATACAGTTTCCGACACATGAAACAGGTCAGCATTCTTTTAACCTTTTACTCAATGTGTGAGTACTACTGACTGGTTAAGCACTCTGGCTCTCAAATCTCGAACTCTGGGTGACTCCTTCATTTTCCCCACATCAATGTTGTACACTGTTGTCTGCAGGAATGTGAAAAAATTCACCAATGCAGCATCATAAGACAGATTGAACACAAAATGTGCTTTGAAAAGTTCATCAAATGCCCCAAGGGAGCGATTTGCCTGACAAGGGATGAGATGCTTGTCCATGGCGATGTAGAAGCTGTCGATCTTGCTCTTCTGACGACCAACAGCGAGGAGGTACGGCTGCCGACCCTGCTGGTTGCGGAGGTGCTCGTCCAAACTGCAGCATGACTAGGGTAAGGATAAGGAAAGAGAACATGAGACATCAGAATAGTGTACAGCCACAAAGAAAACTACAAAATAGTGATTATTCAAACATCTTCTCACAGGCTAGTACAAGCTGGGAATGCATAAGAAGACTTGAACCCACTTTTTAACAACCCTCATTTAAACGTGAGGCTAAGACGGTAACACGTGACAAATTACTATAATCACAATAATTATATAATTACCTTATGAAAGATTACAAGTCTTTCAGCTGCATCACATGCACTAATTTTTGGAGATTCCGGTCCCCCTGGAGGTGGAAGCAGATGTACCAGCAACAACAAGGAGGCCATTTCTTGGTCATAGGCTGAGGACAAGAATTCACAAAAATTAACTGACAACTCATTAAATTTCAGCATCTATTGTTCATATTTATCCTAAAAATCAAATTGACTTTGAGAAATACACAGAATAAACAAATTAAATCAAGCGTAACTCTAACTCACCAGTGCTCTCATTTCCTCATTTTAATCATATAGTCACAAATATAATGAATGAAGCAACTGTAAAACAAATATAACTCACTTGTTGCCTCATCAAAATCACTTCCTGGGGTAATTTCTGATGACCTCACCAAGCATCGCAACTCTGGTGTTGAAGTGAGCCGCTTAGCCTCTTTTACGATATTTGGCTTGAAGATCACATCCCATTTCTGAAGGAGCTTGGAGGATGTCTCGTCATCAAATAGGAGAGTGAAGTCTTGTTCCACCTTTAAGAAAGAAGACATTAAATGACTAATACAGAAACCACTTTAAAATGTCAAACCACGCAAAACATCTCAATCAAAACTTACCAGTCCTATAGTATCCAGGAATCTTGGGAAGATGGAGAGGATATCAGCACTTCTGCCTGGGTCATTAACAAGCTTCTGACGATGCTGAAATGTCTCTCTCATCTTCTGGAGGATCAGGGAATTATCTGTGGTATGGTTGAGCAAAGATATGGCCTCTTGGCAAGCATCTCCATCAAGCTGCTTTTCAACATTAACAGTCCTTTGGAAACGTGGGCCTCCTGGAGAAATGTCCACAGAGCTATTTTGTGTCACTGCAGATCCTCGATGTATTTTCCTCTGGACTGTTTTCAGACGCCAAGAAATGTATCCTGTGCTGCTTGCAGCATCGTAGAAGTGTTCCTGAAATTAAAAAAAATGCATTGTCACAGTTGGCATGCAAGTATTGAAATAAATAAACATGTAAGAATAACACTGAAACGATCAAGCAAACAAGAATGATAATTACATAGCCTTTCTTGGTATATGGATCCTTGAGGGAAGGGAACAGCGTCACTATCCCAAGAGCATACTCCTCTTTGACTGCTTTAGTGGGGAGGTGACTAAGAGGAGATATTAAGTTAGTAATCCGAATTTATGCAATGGCCATGCAGTTATTTGGCACAAATAAAAAGAATACGAAAACACATACCCATGATTATCAGTCATGTGAGCCACTAGTATGTTCACCATTTGTCTTCTTGTGGCATCTGTTAGGGTTTCTGTTGTTTGGTACTCCTGTAGTACTACTTCACCGCCAGACTTGCCTCTTAGCACAGCTTCAATCAACTAATAAAAAACAAAAACATGAGAATGCTAAACATGGTGATAAACAGCTTTTTTTCAGAGAGGAGAGTGAAACAATGTGAAAACATTAGTAAACACATGAGAATCTAGTGTTGTGGCAACCTGTTCAGCAGACGCTGCATCGTGTGGATCCTCAGAATGTTGCCTTTTGCTAAGGACCTCATCGAGGATTATAGTTGATGCACTTGAGCTGAAGCTTGAGTCAGACATCTCAGAAGCACAAGACAAGGAGCTATCAGAAAATTCTAAAAGAATAGAAAAAAATGTAAATAAATTTATTTATAAGTGTGTCGAGTGCTTGATTATATCGGCCTTTACATCTTACCATGACTTGAGAAAACTGTCAGCGCCACATTGCCTTGTGCAACAAGTTCACTGAATATTTCCACATCAACTTCTGTCCCTGTTGCATCCTTGTATATAAGTTCTTCATCAGGCGGCAGGCAAAATCTCTCAATGACTGGAAAATAGTAAGATTAAAAACATTTATGTGCTTTCGAAGTCAGCACTTTTTTTTTTGTTCCAGAGTGAATTACAGAGCAGTACAGAAGTACATTCATCCAAAATTGTATAAAGATTAAATAGACCATTTTCCTTCAAGTCCAACTTTGAAAGTTGATAATTGGCTTTTTTTAATTGACTGTTTTGGTGTATATAATGGTTTACATTCTAAGAGGCACATATGTTTAGCAATTTATGAAAGAGTCTGTTAAAGACATGTAATGAAATCAGAGTCTAAAGAATGAAAATTTAAAAGAATATGGGTCAATTTTAAACACTTTTCCTAAACCAAGCTAAAGTTAAAATAAACACCTTTTTCGTGGAATTGGAGAAAGTCAAACCGTCCTCCGACGTCATCCAGCTTCACGTACTTCTGCTGTTGGTTGTGCTTGACTTGGATCAGCATTTTTACTGAGACATGCAGGAGAGTTTGACAAAGTAAATTAACATTTAAAACAAGAAACAGTTAAGAAGCCCTGGCTGCACAGAGGAAAGGGATGGGTATCGTTAGGATTTTATCAATACTGTGTCTATCTATACATGTGTGTGCAAGTGCCACATTGACACAGACAGGAGATGCAGCAGACTGCTGCAATTTATATCAAAATGCTTAAAACGAGGGGAAACAGATTTATTGGATTTATTTAGTTCTACAAAAGGACAAGAAATGAATATTCTTCTGAATGAAATATACTTGAAGGGCCTTCTTTACATTTTGAATCCAATGCCTTCTTTTCCCATACTTTTAAGACCGGGCTCAAACCCTGATGAAAATAAATGACACTATAAAAGGTTTTATGTCCGAGCTTATAGCTACTCAGACAAGGTTAGCCATGTGACCACATGTTGGGTAACTTTTAGCGGTCCTTTTGACACTCAACCACTGCTACTGTTTGCGCCAGCCTCAGACACGGTTTTATATTGTAAAAACATTAAGATTTGTTTTGAATCACTTTCAACTTAAATGCGAATTGCTGTTAAATCGTCATTAACAACGTTTAAGACATTTTAATATCCACAGGTTAGCTAGCTACCATAGACTACAAGCTAATGGCCAATCACCGGGGAAAATTCCTGTTTCAGAGCTGGCAACAAACAAGGCTCTGTAAAGAATGCATTCTCCATATATTTGCATCGTACATACGACAGTTTACAACATCAATTTCTAATTTCTTCAGTAAATTTGACTTATTTAGACTTACCTAGCAGAAATCCCTGAGAGGAGCAAAATGGTGCCACCTTGTCTCCTTTCCATCCGAAGAGGTGAAATGTGAGGGCGGAGCTTAATTGCATCTCCGTAGAGTTGCATTAACACTGATGCTATCAACTCTGTCAATTAACACCAACACTGAACATCATTTGACTCAGAATGTGTTAAAATAACACTTTGAGAGTGGAAATCAACTCAGAAATGTTTAACTCTGAAATTTCAACTCTCCAGTTTTTGCTGTGTACCCATCTTTGTAGTTTGATCGCTCCTGTTGGGATGGCCGGCTGTTTTTCTCCAGTCTTTGCTCCGTCTCCAAAGCTGTGATGAATATGATCCCTGTTGCTGCTTTTATGCAGTTCAATCGATGATCATATGTTGTCCCCCAACCAGTTCTAGAGAATCCAGACTCAAGCTGATTAGATCAACCCTTTATCAGCTGTTTGCAGCTGAATTACTTGTTACAATTTTATAAACTTTCCTGAGAAATGAAGTAATACACTGTGCAAAAACATGATAATTTATTGGGCCCACATTTTCCTCAGAAGTGTAGTTGGGTCCAAAGCGCTCATGTTTGAAATGTCTCAAGGAGTCGCAGTGTTTGTGGAGAATTTCTGCATAATTTAGTTTCATTTGAGTCGAGCTTAAACTTCCACCACTTCTGTTTTTTTTTTTGTTGATTTGTTAATTTTTAAAGTATTTTTTCAAGTAAAAACTAAAAAACAAAGGCAATGAGAAACTTTTGTATTCTTTTTAATGATTTAAGTATGCTCCTGTTACCTTCGGCAGATTGTGAGTGAGGGTTCTCTTTGCATTGTCTTTTCTTCCCTGTATTTCCTTCCTGACTGTTCTGCACTCATCATTCGCTTATAGAACTTTTTTTTTTTTTACTTGAGTTGTTGATCCTTGAGTAGAATTTGGCTTGTGGGGAATAAAAGGTTGCAGGATTTCAGCGGGATCAACTGCTCCAAACCTGCTGCTCCTCTTCCGTCCCTCTGACTCTTCACACTCGACCATCTCCTGCACTCCTCCGGTTTCTCCTCCCCTTTTAGCCACTGTTCTGTCTGTATTTATTTGTCACTCACTGTATTCATTAATCAATGAATGAAGTAAAAGGAGAACATTTGGGCAAAAACATGACACTTTGACTCGATGCTCTGTGTGTTTATTCTGATTCTGACTGTAAACAGGCAGGTTAGAACAGGAGTTTGGATTAAAGTACCTGCAGGTAACAATATGAGAATTTCTTCCAAAAAAAAAAATTAAGAATGAGCATCACTTTACCGTAAAGTCGATGTACAGTATGGACGACAAAGTGTCATGTAGGAATAATTTAAAGCATTTGATATCTAATTGGAAAAACAAATTAAAATATTTTACAAATGAATGAATCCATAAAAATATTTACTAAATTGATGTATTTGTTGACTGCCTTTTGTGCTCTTTAATAAATGTTACTGTAGAGAATATTCATAGTAAATTCAATTAAATTGAGTCAATTTATTTGCACTCATTTTAATTATCCAATTAGATGTCATCATATGAAATGCTTTTTAATTGAGACTCTGCTTCAACAAGATAATTTCTTTCGATGCCGTTAAAATTAATTTCACTTCTATTATGTTGCCGAAATGATGAAAATCATCTTCCTCCAAGTTCATCCCTCCTGTTCCTTCTCCTGATGCTCCGTCTACAACCCCCCCCCCCCCCCCCCACCCCACCCCACAAATGTGACAATTTTCCTTTCATACATCTTGTTTTCTGGCTTCAAGCTTTGCATAAAGAGACCCAAGTAGCTAGTGGAGTCAACACTGTAAAGTGTTTTAACTGGATGTAGTTATCCTTATACACAGATGCTTCTCTGGCTGTAGATCAGCTTATCAGCTCACAATTAATCAAACCTGTATGGTTTAGGGTCAGCCTGGCATGTTTTTATCAGTCTATGGTTTTTAATCTTAAGAGTGGTCTGGTGTTAATATGCACATTGAAAGTTATACAGAACTATGTGGCATATTAAATGACAAACTAAACCAATAGGCAATGCATTTACTGTACACAAGTGAACCATAGATATTAAATGCAACTGTTAAAAAAAGTATTACATTATTAAATATTATATAAATTTAAAAGGAAGAAACACTTTTATTTGGAGCGATTCAAAAAATAAACTCCAAACACGACATTTTAAAGACTTTTTATTTTATTGTAGCTACTGAAATGAACAGTTCAACATTTTGCAAATTATGCTTATTCACTTTCTTGCCAAGATTTAAATGGGCAGATTTATCTCTCATGCATGTAAACTAAAGATTAAGCTTCAGCCAGCAGTTTGTCAGCATAAAAACAGGAGGAAACAGCTAGACGGTTCTTTCAAAAGGTGACAAAATTCACCTGCTAGCACCTCTAAAACTCACGAATCAATATATGTTATATCATGTTTGTTTAATCCATACAAAAACTGAAGTGTAAAAACAATCTGGTTTTACGGGGGGGTTACAAAGTCTTGGAGACTTCAGGAAGTCGCTACCCCAGCCCAGAAATCATCCTGCATACAACCCTGCTAGCAGTAGCTTCATACTTAAGAAACAGACTTGAGAGTGGTATCAATCTTCTCGCATAACTCTCAGAGAGAAGGCAAAAACATTTTTAAACTAAAAATTAATTCAAAAAGATCAACAGAATTTTTTCTCACTTTTTCTTATAACTTTTTCTCTGCCTCTCAGGGCTGTAAATATGAAATCGTAGTGCATATACAGTAGATACATATCATTGAAGCTGATCAATCAGTTCTTGTCTAGTGCAGATGAGAGCTGGTACTCAAACACCAGATGACACAATATTCAGATTCTCATTAGATCTTTATTGTTTGAAAGCAACAGTGATCATCTCAGAACTCTTGTACACAGGAAGAGGTTTCAACCCCCCTCTAGGCTAAACTCCTTTATTTTGAGTTCACAACAAGAAACATTTACTCAGACCAGAAAAAGCAGAATAATACTGGAATTGATGTCAGGTTCTGGAATCATCTTTCTGGAGTCATCAAATTCTCACATCTTACTGATCAGAAAACCAGTGAAGGTGGTCGTGCTGCTGGTCGCATAAACGTGAGATTTAGCAGGCAGGCGCACAAACACCTTGTCTCCTTTCTCCAGCTTCAGGATCGCTGTGTTTCCTGCATTGTCAGAGAATTCAGGACCCTTTTCTCCCTCATCATATGCATTGACGATGATCTCCCTGTTCTTCATCAGAGTCAGCCCTGATTTATGTTCTTTTCCGGCGTGATAGAAGAAGGTGAAATAGTAATAACCTGAAACAGGAGCTTTGAAGTTTCCTGTGGAAACAAAAGAGAATTGATCAGATTTAAAGGCTTCTGAAAAGCTTTGGGAAACTTTTCTGTTACTTTTAAAACGAGTGAACCAAAAAAAAAAGGTTCTCTCTTGTCTTCACTTCTTCTAAGATAATAATTAACATAGGTGATTATCAGTGTGACTGCATGTGTTATATTTACCTGAAGTGGCATCATAGGCTTCACCAATGTTTGTAATCTCTGTGTTGAAAACCAGAGTTCTGTCTGAGTCGAAGGGTCCATACTTCCCACCGTGGTCTGCCACTGCAGTGAACATCACCTTGTCACCTTTACGAGACAAAATATTCTCATGTTAATTTGTTGAATCGTTTCTTTTTCTTTCTCATAACCACATTTTCCCACGTGTTAATTATCTGAGGACACAAAATGAAAAGTTGCTCTTAATAAATTAATCATTCAAGCATCTAAAGAGAAGGTTTCCCTCTATCTACCCATCTTTGTAGTTTGATCGCTCCTGTTGGGATGGCCGGCTGTTTTTCTCCAGTCTTTGCTCCGTCCCCAAAGCTGTGATGAATATGATCCCTGTTGCTGCTTTTATGCAGTTCAATCAATGATCATATGTTGTCCCCCAACCAGTTCTAGAGAATCCAGACTCAAGCTGATTAGATCAACCCTTTATCAGCTGTTTGCAGCTGAATTACTTATTACAATTTTATAGACTTACCTGAGAAATGAAGTAATACACTGTGCAAATATAATAAAACATGATAATTTATTGGGCCCACATTTTCCTCAGAAGTGTAGTTGGATCCAAAGGGCCACGTAGGGTGGCCCTGCACCAGTGTGTTTGGAGGATTGCAGACTTGCACACTTTGAGCCATGTCTTTGAATGAGTGTAAATGATTAACAAATCAACGATGTTACCTTCATTTTCCTGAGAACTATGGATCTGCCCACATCGTCCTCAGAAGTCTATTCATTAAGGTTAGGCTCTCGTTGCACTTGCAGCCTATGACCACTCGAGGCAGCCGAGCCTCCTCTCACTTCAACGTAAGGAAGGAAGGACCAGCCTCTCTCCAAGATGGCGGCGACCATAGAGAACAGCAATGCCGCACAGGCGACAAAGAAAAAGCACCTCGGGATTCCCGAAGCTGTGTTTGTGGTGCGTAAATCCTGACATTTGTCATTTTTTCGCCCGTCTTCAAATCAAATTAGAATGAAAAACACTCTTGTAGTCTGTTCGTTTGGGCGCGTCATGCTGGCTACGAGCTAGTCAGCTAATTTAGCCAGGGAGCTAACTGAGTAGATCCTGCTGTGTGTTCAGACAGGGCGGCTGCTCACGTCCATGTATGGGCATGTGTCGTTTTGAGCATACCTCGTTTACTCTTTAGGACCTTTAATACCTCTTGTTAGTATTTATTTAGCTACACGTTAGCCATTCATCCTAACTGTGAGTTGCTTTGCTAGTGAAACTCCTGATGTCATAGCGTTAGCTGCCTCCTCATCTCCTCCATTATTTGTTGTTTATCCGGTATAATTATTTAGTAATCCTGTTGAAACAGTCCAACATGTTAACTGGCAGCCATGATTTATCGTTGTAATAAGTAGGGGTAGATTTAGCATCTGCCCAACTCTGTTAGCAGAGGTGTAAAAAAAAAAAAAAAAGATCAGCTAATATTACAGGCATCGTCCAGCATTAGGCTGTATTGTCTGGGCTCTCAGTGCTCTTTCTCTTTCTCTCTCTCTGCTTGGTTTTTCAGGAGGATGTCGACTCTTTTATGAAGCAACCGGGCAACGAGACTGCAGACGCTGCGCTGAGGAAGCTGGACGAACAGTACCAGAAATATAAATACATGGAGCTCAACCTGTCTCAAAAGAAACTCAGGTAACAACAACTAAAAGAAGAATAAACCACCACTGGAGTTTGTCTCTGTGACCCCACACAGTCAGGTTTCAACCCACAGGCCTGCTGAACATATCAATGAGGCTTAAGTGGAAAATAATATTCTTTCAACAAGGAAATGTGGTGATTATTTTTGGCTCTGTTGCAATATGCTTTTTATATGTGCTTCAAACTCCGTGGTTCGGTATTTAATCTTGTTGACTTTGTTTTGTGCTGAAGCAAAAGACCAGCTGTGCATTTGGCTGCGTAACAATCTAATGACTCCATGTCATGCTTCTCTTGATACATAGGTTGAAAAGCCAGATCCCACAAATCACACAGACGCTGGAAATCCTACGACACATGCAGAAGAAAAAGGTGTGTATGTGTATGAGAGTCAGTCCAAATTGAAGCATGTCACAGTGTATATAGTAAGTCAGTATTTCCGAGGAGCTTAAAGATCGAAACACTTAAAATTCCTCAGTCGTTGACTCAGAAAATAGAAAATCAAGCACTTCGTAGGCTGCAAACAAAATTTACGCATTGTTGAAAAGTTAATTGATTTCATTTTTCAAGTCTTATTATTTAATATCAAGCTTTTTTTGGCCGTTCATCTCTTCTTTGCTCTCATGTTTCTTTTAAGGAGTAAAGTCTCAAAGTCAGGCTTTGTTTTGCATGACAATGAGTTTGTATCTGGTTATGAAACCATCTCACTTTAATACTAATGTCTTTATAAGACTATTAGTCACAGGATTTGCTGTTTCAATGCTGTCATTGTAGTTAATCTTAATGATGCCTGTCACATTGCTGAGGATGAATTGAGGGGTCTCACAGCTTGAGAAGAGAAGCTTTTTTTATAATCTGGAGATACAGCAAAGCACAGCACTATAACAAAGTTTATTGTTTTCACCATTGTCACCATTTTTCAGGACACCACAGAGTCCCTGGAGACACACTTCCTACTGGCTGACAATGTTTACTGCAAGGCCTCAGTGCCACCCACCGACAAAGTCTGCCTATGGTTAGGGGTAAGTGTGTTTCATCGCAAAACCAAGTCTGGGAGCATTTTTTTTTACAGAAACAAAGTGGAAAAAGCACAAGGCTAGTGTGGGATGATGGGCAGAAGTTACTTCCTCTTCACTTAAAAAAAGAGAGAATAATCAATAATCAATCAGGAGAGATCAGAGGCAGAGTTTTTAATAAGTCATTTATATGAAAACAAGTGTCATCATGGCTGTAAAAGGTCATAACTTTGTTCTCTTTATGTTCCCACCATTACGTTTCCCAAGGCTAACGTCATGTTAGAGTATGACATCGATGAAGCCCAGGCTCTCCTAGAGAAGAACGTATCCACTGCATCCCGTAACCTAGAGACACTCGAGGATGATCTGGATTTCCTGCGAGACCAGTTCACCACCACTGAAGTCAGTATCCTTCCACCTTGTGGTCCACCCAGGTTGGACTCGCCGCTTATTCAAAAGTGTGAAAAGGTTCTGTAGAGTTTTTGTTGCGTCTGGTTCCAGTACAAACTCGTGTTTTGTTTCCCTGATTGAATGATTATTGTTTTGTTCATTAAAACTTAAATAGTGTGGAAAATTGACAAGAATGTCACATATTTAAAAGTTGTGCAACACAAGTGGGATGTTAGGGCCCATTTATGCTCTACGGTAAAGACGGATACGGACTTCCGAACGTCTTCTGGGTTCATTCCGTACGTAATCGGACACGTTTTCAGAGAACCTACCCTTTAAAGCTGTAAGTCAGACACTAAATATCAGCTGGAAATAAATGATAAAAATAGATGAATAATAAGGAGAAGCTGAGAACCACTTTAAATGTTTGCTTTAAAACTGACGGAAATATTTGCAGATTAATTTTGTTAATTTTATATTTTGAGTGTTTCAGTATAACATTTTAATTATATGACCTCACTGTTGATGGTTTTAGTTCTTTAGTTTTTTTCTACAGCTGTTGTTCACTTCCAGCTGCAGTACATGATAAAATGACAATGTCTGTTTCTTAACTCGCTGCACCCCTCAGACATGGCCCGAGTCTACAACTGGGACGTGAAGAGAAGGAGCAGAGAAAACCTCCTCAAATCACCAGACAAGTCTTAATGTCGACAGCACGATCTTCTCCTCATTAAATGAAAAACGCACCCCAACATCCACCAAATCATCTGTATAGCTCAACAGACCAGAGGGCATGTTTGAAATGTCTCAAGGAGTCGCAGTGTTTGTGGAGAATTTCTGCATAATTTAGTTTCATTTGAGTCGAGCTTAAACTTCCACCACTTCTGTTTTTTTTTTGGTTGATTTGTTAATTTTTAAAGTATTTTTTCAAGTAAAAACTAAAAAACAAAGGCAATGAGAAACTTTTGTATTCTTTTTAATGATTTAAGTATGCTCCTGTTACCTTCGGCAGATTGTGAGTGAGGGTTCTCTTTGCATTGTCTTTTCTTCCCTGTATTTCCTTCCTGACTGTTCTGCACTCATCATTCGCTTATAGAACTTTTTTTTTTTTTTACTTGAGTTGTTGATCCTTGAGTAGAATTTGGCTTGTGGGGAATAAAAGGTTGCAGGATTTCAGCGGGATCAACTGCTCCAAACCTGCTGCTCCTCTTCCGTCCCTCTGACTCTTCACACTCGACCATCTCCTGCACTCCTCCGGTTTCTCCTCCCCTTTTAGCCACTGTTCTGTCTGTATTTATTTGTCACTCACTGTATTCATTAATCAATGAATGAAGTAAAAGGAGAACATTTGGGCAAAAACATGACACTTTGACTCGATGCTCTGTGTGTTTATTCTGATTCTGACTGTAAACAGGCAGGTTAGAACAGGAGTTTGGATTAAAGTACCTGCAGGTAACAATATGAGAATTTCTTCCAAAAAAAAAATTAAGAATGAGCATCACTTTACCGTAAAGTCGATGTACAGTATGGACGACAAAGTGTCATGTAGGAATAATTTAAAGCATTTGATATCTAATTGGAAAAAACAAATTAAAATATTTTACAAATGAATGAATCCATAAAAATATTTACTAAATTGATGTATTTGTTGACTGCCTTACGTTCTCTTTAATAAATGTTACTGTAGAGAATATTCATAGTAAATTCAATTAAATTGAGTCAATTTATTTGCGCTCATTTTAATTATCCAATTAGATGTCATCATATGAAACGCTTTTTAATTGAGACTCTGCTTCAACAAGATAATTTCCTTCAATGCCGTTAAAATTAATTTCACTTCTATTATGCCGCATGTTGCCGAAATGATGAAAATCATCTTCCTCCAAGTTCATCCCTCCTGTTCCTTCTCCTGATGCTCTGTCTACAACCCCCCCCCCCACCCCACCCCACAAATGTGACAATTTTCCTTTCATACATCTTGTTTTCTGGCTTCAAGCTTTGCATAAAGAGACCCAAGTAGCTAGTGGAGTCAACACTGTAAAGTGTTTTAACTGGATGTAGTTATCCTTATACACAGATGCTTCTCTGGCTGTAGATCAGCTTATCAGCTCACAATTAATCAAACCTGTATGGTTTAGGGTCAGCCTGGCATGTTTTTACCAGTCTATGGTTTTTAATCTTAAGAGTGGTCTGGTGTTAATATGCACATTGAAAGTTATACAGAACTATGTGGCATATTAAATGACAAACTAAACCAATAGGCAATGCATTTACTGTACACAAGTGAACCATAGATATTAAATGCAACTGTTAAAAAAAAGTATTACATTATTATATAGATGCATCATTTTTGCAATTTGTCTGTGTATTTTAGGCCAAATTCAAATTCTGTAAATTCACCTATTATGGTGAAGTAGTCATGAATCAAATGGAAAGCTAAAGGTAAAACTATCGTTAAAGAACGCAAAACTATTGATGACAAAAAATTTAAAAGGAAGAAACACTTTTATTCGGAGCGATTCAAAAAATAAACTCCAAACACGACATTTTAAAGACTTTTTATTTTATTGTAGCTACTGAAATGAACAGTTCAACATTTTGCAAATTATGCTTATTCACTTTCTTGCCAAGATTTAAATGGGCAGATTTATCTCTCATGCATGTAAACTAAAGATTAAGCTTCAGCCAGCAGTTTGTCAGCATAAAAACAGGAGGAAACAGCTAGACGGTTCTTTCAAAAGGTGACAAAATTCACCTGCTAGCACCTCTAAAACTCACTAATCAATATATGTTATATCATGTTTGTTTAATCCATACAAAAACTGAAGTGTAAAAACAATCTGGTTTTACGGGGGGGGTTACAAAGTCTTGGAGACTTCAGGAAGTCGCTACCCCAGCCCAGAAATCATCCTGCATACAACCCTGCTAGCAGTAGCTTCATACTTAAGAAACAGACTTGAGAGTGGTATCAATCTTCTCGCATAACTCTCAGAGAGAAGGCAAAAAAAGCATATTTTCCAAAAGAGAACTGCTGCATTTCCTTGAGACAATATTTCAGAGTGAAAGCAAGATATAACAGCTTAGAGATATCCGACCGAGTGCTGTACAGCAAAGCAGATCTACCAGCCAGCTGACATCTGGGGAAAGAGCCTTGGCAGCCGATTAGAATGAGCTGCACACAGTTAGAGACTTTAACACTCCTGAACTGTCTATTCCATGATGTCCACTTGGGAACGTTTCAGCAGAAAGTACTGGTGATGATGCAGCAAGTAGAGAACGTCTTTTAAAACATAATCCTCCATGGTGAAATTTCAAAAACATGAGGTCACCAGAGAACCAAGCCTTTTTTTTTAAATTTTTTTTTATTATTCCTGGAAGGTTATTTGCAAATTGATCTGTTTGTCTGATAATATCACTCATTTCAGTGAGGGATGATGCAGCAGTGGAAATAGACTATCATCTGAATGAGTCTCCAAACATTTCACCGTCATCGAAGCTTTTTAAAGGAACAGAATGAGTCACTCTGACTGGCAATCTTTCTCATTCACACGTTCCTTATACCACAAATCTGTGTAAAATCTCACCTTTTCCCCAACTGATACATTCGTTTAAAATAAGATAACACAAGCTCTTTGGAGAGATGTAAAAACAAGGCATACAGTGTGAGAAAAGGATGCACTTAATGTCCCCTCACTGATCTATTGATTACTAATGAACTGCATGGGGAAATGTGTTGGATAAATGAATTGGATCATAGCAAGGATCATAAGTTTAAGCCCCATTCAGATAGCATTTTCATTCCGGGCCTGTTGGGCCTTTATTCCCCCCACGACGTCTGTCTAAGTGCAATGAAGGCGTAATGGGGTATCAGTTTGTTCCACCTCTGTGATACCTCTGTCACCCCTCGAGAGGTGGCAACAGTGCCGAAACATGCGTCTGTCTGAATGAAGTGCCTCGTGTTGCGGAACGGGTGTGACGTTGTAGTAATATGTTCAGGTGTGCGACCTACCCCGGGGGATGTAAAGATGTGGTAGCAACAGGAAGTCCGTTATTTGAAGAACAAGCACAGAAAATGACCGCTAAACTGGGGAGATAGGGAAATATATCATCTTTTATATTCGCTGTTGCATCGTACGTCACGTTGCGAAATGCCGGCATAACTGAACGCACCCACCGAGGTGGCGTTGTGACACCTTGGGCTGGTCCTGTCTGAACGCACCGAGGGGTCACAGAGAAGGGAATTAGTTTCGTTGCTGTTGCGCAATGCTTGTCTGAAAGTGGCTTTAGATTCAGTTAGGAGTGGTAATGCAAGCTCTCATACAAAATATATTTAACCTTGTAGTTCCCCTGTGCCTCAACCTGCGACGGTTAATGCCTGCCGATTGGACCTTCTTTGCATTATTACATTGTCCATATATGTGCAAGGTGGATAACGTGGTTCTTCTGTGGAGTCCTTGGTTTGGTCTCTCTCTGCTTTGCTTTCAAGAAATAAATCGTGTCCATCTTATTTAGCACCCTTCAAGATTTGTACCACAGTTAAGGTGACTATTAAGGTGCTTCCTGTATCCAACACTCATTTGGTCCACCTTAATAAGTCCCCAGTTGAAGGCAAACAGGAGTTGTTAAGCTCGTCCAACAAGTCCATCTCTGTCTCTATAGCTTTACACATTGACTCTTTCTGCTTAGGGGGTTCGTTAGGATGATGGGATGTGTTTATAGTGCGGTAGCAGAATGATAGTGGATATAACAATGTTGTCAATGTCAATGAGCTCACTGGAGGCCTAAATTGCTCCAAAGAGAAATAATGTGGTCTCTAGCGACAAAATCACAGTTCCAGAAGGGAAATCATCTTCCCTCCTTCTATGTAGGACCTCCAGGACTCCTCCATTGAGCTCTGAGAGTGGAATGTGGAGCAAAATGCCAGCACACGAGAAAAACAACTCTTGTTACAATGGTATTTGAATCAAAAGGTGCGGACTAAACTTTTTCTGAATGATATGTGCTTGGAGGATGTTGGACACTGATAGAAATCATTTGTGATTCATGTAATTGCATATTGAAGGAGAGGAGATGGTTTAGAAGTAGTGGGAGGTGAGGTGAAGGGGGAAATGAGGGGAGAAAGACAGTGTCATCATATTTTGGCGAAGAACCAAAAGGAATCCACTTTCTAAGGCCTTCCCAAGACTTTCAGGGAAGGACAAACCTAAAGGAATTCAATCACCTCGTAAATAAATGAGCATCTCTGATCCTTTGTCTCTGAGAAATTAAAAGGTATACCGAAATGTTCGCAACCCTTCAGCTGTTTACCCTTGCTCAAGGTTTTCTCTGTCTTCTACCAGCCTTTTCATTGAAAGTCCTATACATCCAGTTTGAAGACAGAAGAACAGAGGGTTACTAACAGTTTCAGTTCTGTCTCAGGGCTGACACCTCAGTCCGTCAGCCACTCCCCTCTGAATCCTTCCTGGATCTGTCACTTTTTCACCTTCAGTCCAAAAACACATGCCAGATCAACATAGACAGCGGCGGTCACTCTTGGTCACTTCCTCCGAGGAGTGAACCACATTGGGGACAAACCCGCTCTTCACACCCTCCCAACCTTCCTGGATTGTGATATCGCCGGACCGCACCAGGGCGAAGATGTCTCTGGTCAGCTCAGTGAAGGCGTGTTCCACGTTGATGGCATCACGGGCCGACGTCTCAACGTAGCGCATCCCATACGCCCCTGCCAGCTTCTCTGCTTCCTGGCGGGTCACCTAGAAGATCAAATGAGATCAGATAAGACTTCTCCATGTGGAGACTAGGCAGCCAAGAGCTAGCAGATGTAACAAATCCTTCCAGAACCACTGTAGATGGTGGAGTTCTTTCAGTCCACATCAATGGGAAATGGCAGCCAACTAGCCTTTTCCAAGCACACTGCCATCTACTGCCCTGGCATACATACTACAGCATTTTCAGACATTTTTCGGATCCATGTGTACGGGGATCTTTTCTTGGCTACAGTGTACACCTCATGCTTGGGTCAGACTGAGGTCACAGCAAACAAATGTAACTCCACAAAGCCTCATAAATATTATGTTACATTCACTTTTACACACCTGACGCTGTGCCTCCAGGTCACATTTGTGGCCCACCAATAGGAAGACGATGCTGTGCGGCTGGACATGGCTGCGGGCCTCCTCAAGCCAATCGTGGACGTTCTGGAAGGAGCGGCGGTTGGTGATGTCGAACAGGAGGAGTCCGCCCACAGAGTTGCGGTAGTAAGCTCTTGTGATGGACCTGCAGATGTTGCAAAATTAATTAAATAACTAGATTAATGGTGTTTGATTTACAATAAGAAGACTGCAGTTGGACTGGGAGGAGTCCTGCTGTTAGACTTTGACAGGATGTGACACCCTGCATGCAAACAGAAACACACCATCTATCTTCCCACAACATCCTCACACAGAGAACGTCACCTTAATTATAACAAGAGTGGAAATTACAGAGGAGGATAATACAGAAAAAGAGAGACGTGTCATGAGGAAGAAGGGAGGTTTAGTCGATAAAGAGGAGTCAGAGAGGTGGAATAGGTGGCATAAATTCAGAACCAGCCGGTGATTCATTTGATTGGACACCCACGTATTTATAGTTATGGAAGGAAAGCTACACAGATGAAACAACAGTGGCTGAGTTGAGATCTGCATCTTCAGTAGGAGACGATGAACTGATCCTGTTGATTTGGATCTGTTGTCTTGTATTACAGGACTGCCTGTATACCACCAATATCTGGATTCTGAGCCTGCCTTACCTCCTTTTGATACTGTTGCCTGATTTTGGACTGCCTCTCTGGTTTCTAGACCTTGCACTGTTTATTGTTGTTTGTTTTTTTTAACATTAAATCTCTGAACTGCTCCCAGTGTCTCTGTCATATGTCTGCATTTGAGTCCTCACAATTCTGGTTGGAATTTAGTTAAACTAATTTAAGCTAACGGCAACTACCTATTATTTTTCATTGGCAATTATTTTGAAAATAATTTCCTTTTCTTTTCTTTTCGTCTATTTCATTTCATAAATAGTGAAATTAAATAAATTGTGATATCTTTTGCAAATGACAAATTATTAGCCTATCATTTTCATTTTTACGTTTCCATGGCAATGATTTGGTGTTGACTCTGCCTCAAAAGACAGTGCGCATATCTTGTAAAATTTTTACATGTACAGTACATGTTTCTCAGACAGGACGCGTTGTTTATTTTATGCGTTTCCATGGTGATGCTGCCTTATAAACTATGTCCCATCTTTTTTCTGTGATATGATTTTAATTTCTTTTGCATTTCCATTCAGTTTCTTTAAATGAAAAGTGGATTAAAAACAAATGACACCTTCATTACTTTCATTAATGCTCTGACCTTAGATAATTCCACGCATAGCTCCACCTGAGGTAACCTCCGCAGCAACTTCCTCTCAAGACGTCAGCACGCCATTGACTGACTTCTTTTTTACAGAGTGAAACAATACAATAAAATTACCATTCAGGCTTTTTACTTCCTAAAAATGCTTTATTTTATTGTTCTTAAGGCAGAATCACGTGAATTCCATCTGTTGGGAGAGCATTCACCTGTGTGCACATGAGAAATAACCCCTGTAGGTGTTTTCTCAGCTCGTCTCAGACATCATTTAAATAACTGCTCTTTCTGTTTCGTAGGCAAACAAATTAGTCCCAGGTAGTAATTCAACTTTTGAGATCTCTGTTAAATTCCAAGCACTTACCAGCTATTCCTTAACAAGTACTAATCATCCACTTTTTTTAATGAACAAAATACATTTAGACCATTAATTTGGGAGGGAAATACAGAGATATAGTCTCTATGTGTTTTACGATAAATGCATCTTCTCTGCAAATTTATTAAAATAGCTTTTTTTAAATTTTATTTTTAGAAACAAAAAAAAGAAAAATTATAGCTTTTTCCAGGTCTAAGCTGCTCGTCATACAGTATATCTAATCTGTCTAATCTTTTTATATGTTTCTAGAAGAGCTCAGTGAGTCTTTTTCCCATTAAATATGGAGAAGTTATAAGATCACATTTCACTCTTTCAGTTTCTATATTCATCAGAATTAAAAGTGATAAACCACACATCCCTAGTGTTGCCTATTTCCGGACATCTGACCGTAATTCTGTACGGCATTTCCCACCGATCACCAGTCAGTAACACATAGAGTTTTTTCTTCTTGTTTCTCATTTGTCTATAAACTGCTTATCCTGACTACCCTGGTTCTTCTTCACGTGTTAACTCAGACACACTAAAACACCAGCTGGTGAATATGCTTTCAGTTTTCATTTTACACTCATCTGTGATTTGAAAGTGACTCAAACGCCTTTAACCCCTCATGCATAATGTCAATATTATAAATATAAATATTTGCTTTATCAGAATAAAATCACCCTCAGTATAACACAAATATTTGTCTATATGGCCAGAGGTGGAATGTAACCTTTAAACTAAACTTCCATTCTCTGCTTCTTATATTCATTTATTTTCAGCTATTTTCATTACTTTTTATTCCTATTTAAATGATCTTGTCATTAAATATGAAGCATTTTTGGAATTCAAAAATAATAATTGAAATAACTCAGCCTCAACAAGCTGTACCATTAAGATGCTGCTTACACATGAATAATAATACTGTAATATAACACCGGACATGAGTCATTCTCCATAATGAGTACTTGTATACTTCTGAGGTGTAAAGTATAAATTTCACTAACAATACTTCTTAGAACGTAGTTATACTTACTTGAGTATTTTTTTTTAAATATTGTGGTACTGCTACTTTAGTTAATTTGAATATTTATCTCTTCTCAAATACGTCACATATGACCATGTATTACCTCACAATTGATCACCAGACGCACACTGTGTTCACTAAATGCGTATTACAGTAATATCATGAAATAGAACAGGTAAGTTACTTTCATTTTAAAAATACTTAACTACACAGCTGTTCTCACCTGAAGCGCTCCTGACCCGCGGTGTCCCAGATCTGCAGCTTGATCCGTTTGCCCGGTTCGATCTCCACCAGCCGGGAGAAGAAGTCCACGCCGACGGTGGGGTCCGACACCTGGGCGAAGCGACCCTCCGTGAAGCGCCGGATCAGACACGATTTTCCCACCGTGGAGTCCCCGATGACGATCAGCCGAAACTGATAGAGCCATATCGCCTCCATGACTTGGAAAACCTGTTTGTCGCTCTCACAGTGTGACCGTCTGTCTGTCGGTTATGCGTGCGCGTGCGTGAGAAACAGAGAGAGTGAAATCAGGAACAGGAGACAATTCCTCTAAGAATATATTATATTCAATATCATGATATTCCTAATATTTGGAAAAAGGTTTTTACGCATAAGTGGTGGAATAAAGCAAAGTAAATACTCCAGTAAGTCATTTTTGTACTTGAGTGTTTTTTATTGTATGCTTTGCAGATTCTGATTATTAACACTGATAATAAGATATCAACCAATAAATGATGATGTATTATTATATAGATTAAACTAAACAGCAGGAAATTAACCATAAATATGATAAAAACAGTTGAACAGGTCAACTTTAGGGCATGTTTTACTTTTTAATGGAGTATTTTTAGACCAGTGTGTTTTATTTTTAGTCAAGTAAAGGCTTTAAGTACTTCTTTCATCTCTGTTTCTCTCTTAAAAGTAAAAAAAAGAAAAGAAGATATTTTATTATTCATAGGTCATTCATAAAGTCGGTCTCATGATATCACAAAGGCTCACGTCATGATTTTTAATGTATTGACGGGAAAATGTGTCTTAAACTATGATTTTCCAGTGATGGGAAGTAATTAAGTACATTTACTCAAGTACTATATTTTAAGTACAGGTTTTGAGGTATTTGTACTTTAATTGAGGAGTTAGACTTCATGAAACTTTGATTCCACTGCTCTTAAATTGTCCTACTAGCCAGTGGTGGAAAGTAACTAAGTACATTTACTCAGGAACCGGACTTCAGTACAGTGTTGAGGTACTTACCTGAGTATTTAGACTTTAGGAAACTTCTACTCTACAATTCAGAGGCAAATATTGCATTTTTTTACTCCACTCCACTACTCTTAAATTATGTGGTTTAGAAATAGAAGGAAGTAACTATTCACTCAAGTACTGCACTGAAGTGTAGTTTTGAGGTATTTACACTTTTCCTGAGTATTCAGACTTTATGAAACTTCTACTCTACTATTCTCAAATTATGTTATTTTCCAGTGGTGGGAAGTAACTAAGTACATTTACTCAACAACTGCACTTAAGTACAGTAGTTATAATCAAATGATATAATGTGCATTATTCTGAATCTGACCATTCTGCTTAATGAGTATACTTTTAGTACTTTAAGTATATTTTCTAATACTTTTGTACTTTTATCTCAGGAGACTTTAACTTGAAACGAAGTATTCCTACTCTGTAGTATTGCTGCTTTTACTTTTACTCAGAGTACTTCTCCCACACTGGATTTAATAGCAGATTTTCCAACTGTTATTGTAGCTGTTCCATGACCGGGGCATCAGGCGGGCACTGAGCCAGACACATGACGCCTCCCATCAGCCACTGCGTGTCTCTGTAGTGTCGGGTTGCGTAGCTCGGTCGGTATGCAAACATTAGCGGCCAAATCCCGGGGGGACAGCAGCCTTATGGGCTCACACTGGATGCGTTATGGGGCAAAATGGACACCCACCACGGCTCACATCTCACATATTAAGTGGCTTTAGATATCTGGTAGTAGAAAATCACTGCTGGGTTTGTAGCATCAGGACATTGTGCTGTGAAATATCCTGTTCTGATGGTGTAATTCTTCACGCAGCAGACTTTCACACTTATTTATATTTCTTATAGAGTCTAAAAAAAAAGATCATGATGGACTCCAGACTTGAAAACATCTTATATCTGAGCTTTGACCGCAGCTTATTATTAGACAGGTGTCCATCATGACGCGTGGAACCTCTTTAGGCTTGATTACGTCATAAATAAGAGAATGACATCGTGTAAATGTTAAGAAAAAACATCTTACTCGGAGCAGGAGTGGACTTTAGGCCAGAATGGTTGCTCCTCTTATCCAAAGCTGTCCCCTTGCGCCGTTCAGGACCAGGTCGATGTGGGCTCCATGGCACCGACAAGTCTGTTTAAATCGATCCTCGGGACGCAGCAGAACAACCGAAACTCTCACAAAGCCACCGGGATCGGATGTTTGTCCTACAACCAGAGTCTGGCGTACGACAGGAGGCCCTGCTGTCAGGACTGATTTCCGTGTTAATGTCAGGCCCGATCGAGAGAGAAAGAACGCACCCGGAACAGGTGCAGGAAAAAAAAGCGGATATTTCTCTTCCTCCACGAATGAACCACACGAGCCTCTGTTCTCGGTTTCCAGACGCGTGACTAAGGCAGGGTGCTCGCGGTCAGGGGGAATCCCGCGGTATCATTTCTGCGTTTGCTGTGTGTTTGTGGGCTTTCACTGCTGATGAAATGGCAGCAGCAGCAGCATCAGATAGCCTGACTCATCCCGCATCAGCACCACTACCGTAAAGGGCTGTGGAGAGGCGCAACACTTCTCTGTGGTAAAAAGAAAATCAGCCGATTAGACAAGGGGATATTAAGAAAATAGTCTACATGAGCATATTTTGATGCTGTCTATATAAAATGGTGAGAATGCAGAGAGAAAATCCTCCAGTAGAATTTTTGGGGGGATGATAGCTGCATGTGAAAGTGCGTGGGTATGACTCAATATGATTTAGTGTAAATAAAAGGAGACTCTCTTTATGGGGGATGAAAAAAGACACACAGACGTTCAACCTCAGGAAAGTAATAAACTACTGATTACATTGTAGTCTTTGTTTTTGTTTTCTTTATCATGAAGTAAACACAGTGATAAACAAAGCAACAAGAGGAAAGCTGCACACTCACTGTGCCAGTGCGCGGTCCGTGTGCGCACGCACTACTACGCAGGCACGGAAGTGGACGAGCTGCATGTTGGGATGTGTAGGTTTTACACGGAAACTGGAGCGTGTGTTGTATTTTCTATACTAATGGGGGCCAACAGGACTCGTAATTATGAGGGGAGGATTTTGTTGCCTTTCAGATTTAGATTTAAAGAGACAATTAATTACTAATAATTTGCTGGCCTTTTCTTTTTTCTTTTGATTTATTCAGAGTTTCAAATTAATATTTGAAGGACGTTGTTAATAAATACATCTTTAGTAACATAGCAAAGTTGTTTGTCAAATTTAATTTGGCATTGCTAAATAAAAATGAATGTTCATGTTTATAACTTTAGCTTTGGGATTGATTACTGCAAATTTCTATATTGTGAGAATATAACTAAAACGTAGACCTGACGAACCAGTTTGACTCACATCGGCGGGGCGTGTTCGCACCAACTGCTGACGGACCTCCGGTGTCTCCTCTCAGGATCTGGGACCGGACCAAGCAGCCGCAGACGCACACAAACTGCGGGCTAAACTGACGTCATGTCAGCACTAGTCTGTCTTCTTCTCTGACGCTTTCACGGATCTGACTGAGAGCCATGAAAACAGGCTGGGACGTTAACGATGACAAAACACCGGGAGCGACAACATTTAACAGTTTGTTTTTTCATTCATTTTGCGTCGGCAGGACTTTTTAAATAGTATTTATTGAAATTACCTCTTAATATTTTGATTAGTTGTGCGTATCTTAGAGTTAATTTTTAACATCTATCACGCGGTGTTCCAGCTGTTTGCCTCCATACATGCCTTCAGACCGACTCTCACCAGCCAAACTCTCCGCATTTCGCCGCTCCTCTCCATGCGGAAGCCACAGGTCTAATTGGAGACCTTACTGTGCCATCCGGTCTGCGCCAGGACTCATCCAGAGCTGTAATGATGCAGCACGAGCGCCTGCTCAAGGTGTTGGTCATCGGCGACCTCGGAGTGGGTAAAACGTCCATCATAAAGCGCTACGTGCACCAGGTGTTCTCCCAGCATTACCGCGCCACCATCGGAGTGGACTTCGCCCTCAAAGTGCTCAACTGGGATCACAAGACGGTGGTGCGCCTGCAGCTGTGGGACATCGCCGGTGCGTCAAAGTGTGGCTGTTGTTGGAAATGATCGGTGTCATCTGCACACTGTCGTCAAAACAGGCCAGAAAACACATGCATTAAAGAATGGGGTTTTAATCATACTTCGTTTGCGTAGTCAAATAACTCAGGCTTCCTGTTTGTTTAAGGTAATGTGAAATGTAAAGTTAGAAGTCATCCTCCACCTCATAAAAGCGCGTTTCTGTCTTGGAAAGAGAGATAACAATAATGGATGAATTGAAACAATGATTGATATGTAAGATAATAAATGTGAGTTTAGCATATCTTTAACTGTTATTGAGGAAAAACCTGCTCCAATCAAGCGCCATAACTCCAGCAAGGATAGTTTTACGGCGGTCATTTTCAAACTCAGTCTACTGCAGTCTGAGTGAAGGTGTAATCTGGTGTAATCTGAGTAACTGGTAACTAAAATGATCAGACAAATGGAGTACAAAGTACAACATTTGCCTCTGAGATGTAGCGGAAATATAAAGTTACATAAAATCGAAATAATTCGTACTCAATTTTGAGCTACATGAGTATTTTTACTTAGCTACATTCCATCACTGACTGGTTACATATGAGTGAGATGAAAACACGTGAATTATTCAAATATGATACCAAACATAATAAACATTTGTTCGCATAAGGGTCATTTATAGGAGTGCAGTTAATAATTATGGATTGATTAATTAATCAATATTCTATACAATGTCAACAAATGGAAAGAGGCTCAGCTGATAATGATTTATGAAAAATCAAAGTATAAAATCTTCACATTTTAGAGGCTTTAATGAAGAACATTTGGCTTTTTAATGTTTGGAAATATTCAAACTATTTATCAATTATAAGTTTAGATCATTCTTTCATTTCTTCAATTCACTAATCAACTGAATCGACTTATCATTCAGCTCTGGGCTTAACTGGAATTAAAGGGTGAAAATTTAAGATCTTAATCATTTACGTTTTGCTATAATTGACTGTTTATGTTCTAATGAGTCTGTGGATTCTGTCCTAAAAGTTCATGACTCATACTTCACTCCTGCTCCTTCTGGTCCAGATACGATATATTCAGTTATATTCAGTTAAAGCTTTGACTCGTCAAAGACACGAGTCAAAGTTGACGTTGGGAGATCCAAGTTTAATGCAACCAAGAAACAAAAACTTCTCACACGTTGGCTGTATTTTGCTGACTCATCCAACCATGACGAGGCAGTACATTCCATTACCCACAAGGATGGGTCATTTTAAAAGAAAAGCTTGTTGTGTTCTTATAAAAGCCATCATGCCTCCATAATTCAATGTAATTTGATGTTCTTTCGAAGCACTTTCTCCTCCTCCTCTCCCAGCTGTCTCACACCCATTGACACAGACTGTATTTCATCTTCCTCTCGCTGAGGGTATGAATGACGTGATAGCTTTTAACAGCTATCACGCTTCACACTCAGCTCCAAACTGTTCCCAGTGACAGTCGGAGGTCACGGCATGATGAAGCTAACAGGACCACATCATCCACAAAAAGCAGAGAAGCGATCCTAAGTCCACCAAACCGGACACCCTCGTCTGGCTGCACGTAGAAATTCTGTCCCTGAATATTAAGAACACAACCGGTGACAAAGTGCAGCCCTGAGTCCAAATCTCACCAGGAGCAAGTCTGACTTATTGCTGACAATGCAAACCAAACCCTTAGAGCACTGCAGGGACACAGTGGTAGAGAAACTGACTTTACGTATTTAACAGGCCCACTAACCAACACTTTTAAGAAATTAAAAGAATGTTCAAAAATCAAACAGTTTGTCATTTTGACATTAAAACACCACTTTTACCTTATTTGAAGTTTTATTTTGAAGGTCAGCTCATTTCTAGTATCTGCAGAAACAGCTGCAGAACCTTTACTTGTGTCAAACTGTGACTGTTTGCACTGATCAGAGTTCAGAGTCTCACACTCTCTCTGGTGGGAGACAGATAGCAGATAGTGTGTGTCTGTTCAGTTTTCCTATCAGCTGTTGTCTCGCTGCATTGGTCATGTGCAGTGTGTGTGTGTGTGTGTGTGTGTGTGTGTGTGTGTCATACTTGCACATTCATCGCTGTATTAGAATCATGTGGAGGACGTTAACGTCCAGGATAGAGACTTATTCTTATATGTGATTACACTCACTAAACTCGCACATGTGCTCTGGCATGCAACATCTTTTTTTTTTCTTTCTCCAAATCTTTCTTTATTTTTTAAAATCAAATTATCGTGATTTTTCATGATGCCAAAACAACATGCTCGTTCCAGCTTCTCAAATATAAATATTTTATTCTTTTTAGTCATATCTGAATATTTTACTTTTTTTTTTTTTGGATCATGAGTCAAATAAAACAAGCTATAACTTTGGGTTACAGGAGTTTATAGCAGGCATTTTTCCCTATTCTCTTTCATTTAATAGACAAAATGTTCATTTGTTTAATAGAGAAAATAATCTGTAGATTTCAGGTCATCAGTAATAAAAAGAAATTATAGACCAACCTGTAAATTTGCTTCTCACAAAATTAAAAACATTTCAAAATTAATTTTTTTCATTGCATCTTTCACAAACAAAGCTAGCTAGTTGTCAGTAAAGAGATGTTCAAACAATCTCTCTCTGAATTCACTTTTAGCTATATTTGAAACAAGTACAGTAAATCAAAAATAACATCGGGCCCCAGAGGAGACAATAAAATAATTTAATTATAATTTAATATTATCATCAAAGGTAAATAATGCTGCAAATGTCTTAAGGAATTACAATGATGCATTAATTTGATAAAAAACTTTAATTCAATGATCAACCATTAAAAAAAAAACTTTCACAAAACTAATATTGTCTTCACTTTTTCTTTAAAAGGTCAAGAACGCTACGGCAACATGACCCGCGTGTACTACAGAGAGGCGGTGGGGGCCCTCGTCGTCTTCGACATGACCAGACTGTCAACGTTTCAGGCCGTCCTCAAGTGGAAAGGAGACCTAGACTCAAAGGTAAATGAGACGATGGAAGGCAGGACGGTATGAGTGCTGAATGAAGAAGGGATGGAAGGAATAAGAGAGACTGTAATGTCGTGTTAATTCATTTCCCAGAAAGTGACACAGAAAGTTTTCCACTAAACCTGACAGACTGAGCATGAAGTTGTTTCGCCCTACGTTAAACCAGAACAGACTAAAATCAGCTCGTTTTGATGTTTCTACAGTCGTGTTTTACTCAAGCAACCTCTACTTCAAATGCTGGAGTCAGATGTAAATAGGAATGTGTGACTGATGAACCAAATAACCTCATCTTTAAGGGAAACCTTCATGCACTGCTTAGAAATAAACACGAACAAACCAAATGCAACCATAAAAACATCATGAAGTAAGAAACCAAAGTGGAAATCTGCACTTAAATAGACCTAGATGGACAAAAGTCTACAGAGTTTGGGTTGAGGAGCTGGAATGATCCAGATTCTGGAACTAATTGTGCACTCAGGAGCTCCTCATCAACTTGTGAAGTTAATTTTCACGGTTTATCACCAGGGAGCTGCCCTCAAATGACCAACAACAGGGACACGTTTCATGATGCCTGATTTTACAGCACGAATCATGAAGCTTAGTTTAAAAGTGTACTCAGATCTGACAATGTTCTTTTCATAAAACTGGGATGTCTACGCTGCAGGGAGACACTTATATTTCTAGAATTGGTTTTACATGATTAGAGAAAAAGGGCTGCGGTTCACTAAAATGTGTGCATGGTAACTTAAGGCAAGAAAAGGCAGGTTAATATTGTTCATTTGCATATTATAATGGTTTTTAATGGTTGAAAAATCAGCAAAGTTTCCCTATAAATTAAAGTAGTAATACTATAAATACTCTGTATGCATGTATCCTGCATTACAAGCATCCAAAATACACATTAATTGATGAAAAAATACAAAAGCAATAAAGTAAAAGTATACTTAAATGCTGCAGCTGCTAAATGTGGCTGTTGTGTAGCTTAATTTGCTAATTTCTTGGTAATATTAGTAAAAAAAAAAGTCAAATATTTGCCTCCAAAGTGTAGTAAAGTAGAAGTAAAGTACAAGTATTTCAATGTTTGTATGAAGAATACTCTTCTTCTTGGTTCTGTTAGGTTGCCCTTAGCAATGGGAGGTCGGTTCCAGCCGTTCTATTGGCCAACAAGTGTGACCAGCGGCGTCACGGCTTGTGCCCCAAGCTCCCCAAACTGGAGAACTTCTCCAAAGAGTACGGATTCGTAGGCTGGTACGAAACCTCCGCCAAAGTAAGACGTGATTGTCTTCTTCTTCTCCTCCTCATGGGATGCAAACATTGTTTCAACCTGTTTGTGTCTCTCTTCCTGTGTTTGTGTTTTTTCTCAGTGAGCAAACGTCACAGTATGTTTTGTGGCGCTAACACTCGTTAGCTTAGTTCCTTTGTTTGTTCTATATTCACCCCAGTTTTTCTTTCTATGTCTGCATTTTTATACATCTGTAAATGTCCGTTTCTTCTCTTTTAAAATGACACAAAACAACTGTTTAAAATGTTGACTAAACATCAAATCAGGGGGTTCACAAGAATTTAAAGCCAAAACTCGACCATGAACCTCAGAGAAACCCTGTTAAGTTTGCCTCGAGTTTAGATCCAGTGATATCTGCACCTAAGTGTCTCAAATGAAGTAATGAAGTCATAAAAAGTCTTCAGCCTCCTTCTATAGGACCATTAAACTGCACGCTTATTTGTAAGAGAAGTTACTAAGTTAATTTGTAGACAAGGGATTTTATCTGTTCTATTTGTTTAATTGATTAAAAAAACTATGATTCACTTATAGGGTTAAGTGACATATGTGGATGTAAAAAATGACAACTTCATAAGGCAAAACATAAAGGTTTGCAAAATCGGAAAAAGTTAAAAATGGAGCTTGTTTTCGTCTGTTGTCACAGCCGTCTCCTCCCTTGTTTCTCTCTACCGCCGTCATCCTCCTCTAACCCTTTCGCCTCCATCCTCTCTCTCAGGACAACACCAACATCGACGCCGCCATCACATGCTTGGTGAGGAGCATCATGTCCCTGGAGGAGGAGGAGGCCGCCCTGAGCGACGCCACAGCCGCCTCCACCTCCACCAAAACGGAAGCAGAGGGCAGCGTTCTGGTTCTGCCTCGCTTTGACTACAACATGAAGGAGAAAAGGTTCAGCGGGTGTTCAGGATGCCCCTCGCTTAAACCCAGAGACGGAGACAACGACTGAAGGAGGGACCTGTTTGAGCCAACAGACTGGACTGAGACCAGGAGGAGGGAGGAGATGAATGTTGAAACCTTTTGTCCACACAGATGTATTTTCTCAGAGACGATAGAGGAAACAGTTGAATAGTTTAATTACTGTATTTATCCAACATAAATTGAGCCAAAGGTTATTTTGTTCAAAAATTTAAAAAAAAAACACGACTCTCACATTTCAGTGAAAATTTGACTCTTGAAAAGATACAGAAATATCAAACCTTTTCAGAATCAAGACAGTTTTACAAGAATTTCTTGTTTTATGACAACCCCCTCACTTGTGAATAACATATAAAAAACACATTTTAAAACTGTTAATCTTCAGAAAAGTGTACTAATAATCACATCTTCTCTGTCTCTTGTCTCGACATTTCCAAGGACCTTTTGTTTGGCTTGAAGCTTTTGTTAGACATATTTAAATGTAAAAAAAAAACACTGTTCTATCCATGTATATCCATCCATATGTCCATTTTGTCTGTATATTAAATACTAATAACTTTATGTATGGAGCAGAAGTTCTCGTGAGTCATTCTACATTTGATATTTTAGATAAAATAAGTTTCAAGACTATGTTAACTATCACGAGATGTTCTTTCTTCTCAAGACAGAAGCTTTTGATTTGACAAAGTGTAACAGAGCTAACAAACACGGTAATTTTGTAATCTTTAGTGTCTCACAGAGCTTATCTTTTTATGTTAATGTTGTCTGTTGCTACTCGTAGTGAAAAATACACCATTTTTGCATTTACCAAAATAATGAAATAAAATTTTTGTCAGGCCTCAAGAATTCTCACAAAATTCATCAGTGATGCGTTCATATCTCTGGAAATTATGCACTCAGGGATGGGGAGGGAATCATCTTTAGAAAGGCACACTGATGTGAGCAGTTTGAGCCACTAGAGGGAGCCAAAGGCTGTAGTTTCATGCTAAAGCGAGCTCATGTCAATTGAGAAAAAAAAAATCCATCTGTAAATCTGTACCCACAGTTTAGCAATGAACCCGTGCCCCCCAATACTGTGCGTTCCACGTAGTCTATGTTGCGTTCATAACGCATTAAATCCACCCTGTAATCTATATAAATTGGATTTACCTGGTGGATGCGGTCGCCCTGGACAAGCTTCATGCCCGAAAACTCCTGTTCTGCACAAAAACGTGGTTTGAACGCATCATAGACTACGTGGAAGGGCATGGGTTCATAATCCGTGCGCACGGATTGCTACACTTTACCAAAATGACTCATGTTCTGATGCCTGAAGTAGTCTCCATGTCGCACTCAGCTCTACATGCCACCCTCCCTCTGCTTTCACTCAGTCCTGCAGCTGCGGGTGTGAAACCTGTTACTGTCATTGTCCCACTGGCTTCTATTTTTGGATGCAGACTCCTCCCCTCCTTTTCTCTCTCTCTCTCTCTCTCTCTCTCTTTCTTACAGCCAACCTTTTTCTTCCTATGCTCCTGATTCCCATCAGGTAAGGCATGTAAAGAGTAGGGTCTCACCACAGCTTTATGCATGAGTAATAAAGCTTCTGTTGTCACCTGTCTAGATGCATTCTGCAAAAACTCACTGTTGAGTTGCTTTTCTTTCAGTCCTGTTGAGAAGAAATGGATTATTATTATAATGGTTTTGGTTGTTTTTTTTAATGAGAAACCTGTTGCTGCTTAGAGGACGGACGGCAGCAGGAAGGATCTCTCTCACGCTTTGTTCTGTGAGTTGGGGCAAAAGAGGAAAATCTTTTCCACACACAAACATAATTCTTTGCACACTCACTGGCTTGATCACATTTTGTTTCACGTTTCTTTCCTCATTACTGCAACTTTAATCAGTTTGAGAGTGTTTCAACCTGTTTTCAGTCCTGTCCTGTATTTTAATTGTGCTTCCCTTTTATTTACATGTGCTACATTTATAAGAATAACATTAATACTTAACAAATCAGCAAAATATTTCTCCTTGTATCATCTATAGATGTTTTTTTTTCCCTCCTTACATTTCTAACTGTATTTCATGTGTCATTCAGAAGCTATTATGTTACTTATTCACCTGTTGTATCTATTTACAGGTTAGTTTAGTGTATGCATGTGCACCATATTTCTCCTATTTAAATGAAAACCATATTCTTTGTTGAAAATAGGCCTAAAATCTGACAGAAATGGTTTTGAATTTTGAAATTACAAATCAAACCATGTGCTATTTATTATTATTGACATGTAAATTCAAATTAATTAGGTGAATTTTCTATAATTTGGTGGCTTTCATTCTTGTATTTTATTCATGTTACTTTTCCAAACCATTATTAATACATATTTCATGTCCAGTGAATCCACCGTAAAGATGGCCACCGCTATTAAAACCCTCATCAGTCTGCTGCTGATTGTACACGTCACTGGCGGTGAGTGGCATATATATATAGTTTATATATTATATATGGTTTAATTTATACCTTCACAACAGAAAGCAATGTGTTGTTCTAAAGGGGAATAAATCTGACCTGCTGATCCAATAAAGGGGTGTGCCCAAGGTTTCAGTATTGGGACCACTTCTCTTCTCTATTTTTGTGAATAATTTACCAACAATTTTTAATAAATGCTGTGCTCAACTTTATGCTGATGACACTATTATATCTACATCTAAACCTGATCTACTTCAAATCAAAGCCTCTCTTCAATCTGACTTCGACAGTTTACAGGATTGGCTTTCTTGTAACAAACTACTGCTCAATAAAAGAAAGTCTTATATCATATTTGGTACCAGACAATGGTCTTGTATAATATCCTGCAATGACGGTACTCCTACCTGCTCTACCCGACTCGACTCAGCTTGGTATCATGCGCTTTTCTGCTGGTCATTTTCCATTATGGGATAGTACCTCCTCAGAGTAGATGGTCGGCGATGGATGGCGTAGTCTTCAACATGACACACATTGTTTATTTGCAAGACAAAACATTAGCTATGTAAACAACGAGACAAAAACAACATTAACACATAAAAAAGACATTATGTACACGGCAGTCAGTAAAATACGTTACAGTTTTGCTGTGTGTGTGTGTCAGTCCATAGCAACCTATATTAGGTGGATGTGTAAAATTGAGCAATAAACAGAACAATAACAAAATAAACCAACCAAAAAGAGTAATAATACTAATGATAATAACCATGCTGGTAAAAATGCAATTATTTTCCAATGCCTCACCACAGGAGCTTAATGTTAGAAACATATTAAACTCTCTGAACTCAGTTTCAACAACCCAGGCGTACTTCCACCTCCAGCTGTGGTATGAAACCAATATTCTTTCATGTCCAACTTTCTTGAGAGCTTCAGATCATGACTTCATCTCATAAATCATCATGACCAGATTAAGCAGCTATAGGATGCCCTGGGGGAAAAACTGAACATATTTGACCATCTGCCTCCCCCCTTGCTGTTCAGTGTGCACGCATTTCTTCAAGTGCTCTTCAAATACAGTGATTGGGGGTCGCTGCGCTCGCACACTATGAATTATAATCAGCCTTGATTAGGTTGAACATTCAGATGCATGCTTCATAAAAAAAAAACCTCAGTCTTTCTTTTCTCCCAATGTTTCTTTCTTTCTTTCCGTTTCACTTGAAGCATAGCTCTGGTGGGAGATACTGTTAGTCTGTTGGTCGGTCCACCACTTTGAAATATCTCCACAACTATTGGACTGATTGCTATAGAAATTGAAGGTCCCGCATGATCCCAAAGAGCTTAATAATCCCCCCCCCCAACTGTTCCCCAAGCACCACCGTGACGTTGACATTTTATTTTTAGTGATAGGCTTGGGCTGATTGTTGGATTCGGGAGGATATTCATGCTCCTCGCAGGATAAACGTAGGATAGTTTTCTCTTTTCACAGGAAAATGCAAAATACTGCAGGATGGATGGGCACCAACACACAAACACCAACAAACCAACCAACCAACCAACAAATCAATCAACCAAGCAACCAATCAACCAACAAACCAATCAACAAACCAACCAGTAAAAATTAATCAACCAAGCAACCAATCAACCAACAAACCAATAAACCAACCAACCAACCAATCAACCAACCAACCAACCAACCAACCTACCAACAAATCAATCAATCAACCAACCAACCAACCAACAGACAAACAAACATGGCTGTAGATCCTTAGTTATTTTGCAAGGCCAGCTGCTCCCAACATAATTGAAAGTAGAAGGCTACATCCTCACCTCATGACGGTCCTCAGTAAAGCATCTATGTGTGAATGTTTATTCACCTTCCCCCTTGTTTCTCCTTCTAGCCCAGAAGACCAGTGATGACACCATCTACACCTCCCTCGCCACACTGATCCGTCTAAGTCCTCAGTCCCTCTTCAGCCTCCTGCTGCTGGGTCTGTCCGTCGTCCTGTCTGGCAGCATCTACCTATTGGTCCTTAGATATGTCTGCAATGGCTGCTGCCAGCCAATCGCAGTTGGCAGTGAATCACAAGCTCTGGCTAGGATGGTGTGAAGCCATCAGGACCCGTCTGAGTGGATTTGAGTATTACTCACAAGCTAGCTAACAAGCCACACAGGATATTTTCTTTCTTCACAGGAACAAATGACAATCTTCTGACTTGTGAATTGGCTGTGTACACAGGAGAACTGGGTCTTTGATATGTTGGACATGTTGGACACACACAGCATGTCACAAAAGATTTGCTGCTGACAGTTCAGACATTTTCTAGAAAACATATGTAAAAATTTGCAATTCTAGATTTTTTTTAACCTAATTTAAACATATGTAGGGCAGTGAATTTGTTTTCCTTGCATTGTCCCAGACATCTGATTTTCTGCACACAAGAAATGTTTGTAAGTGATTCAATTAAAGTTGAGCGCAGTTGGAAAACAGCCGAGTAAACAAAGGTTTTAAAAATGGACACAGATATCTTCTATTTTTAACTGTAAATAAATTAAAGACACAAGAGTGGGACATTTGAGGGTCCAATACACCAATGATCATATGAAATAAATATAAAATACATATAAAAATAAATAAATAAATACATATTAAAAAATGCAAGGCCGTGCTTCTTTTCTTTATCTCACACAATGAAGGATGCTCTGCTACCCTGACTGACCCTCTCTACCGTCTGTATCTGTCTTTGAACACATACAATAACATTAAAAATAAGAAATAACACTGAGCACCTGCAAGATGGAGGCAATCAAGTTAGCGTCTTAATGGATCCACTTGAAATGTGTCAATCTCATAATTCAGCTTCATATCTCTTAAAAGCGTGTTGAAGGAGGCAGATGGCTTTGCAGAAGCATTTGATGTTTTAGCCTGGATTTGTGCACGCATGCACACATCTACACCCACCCTCATGCATACACACAGGTCATGCATACACACAGGTCATGCATACACACAGGTCATGCATACACACAGGTCATGCATACACACAGGTCATGCATACACATGAAAACGTTAATAGAGAGATATTTCTTAATACTGTGGAGCAGAAATTATGCCGTTCCTGAATAATTCAAACTAAGTTTAGATGACTCATTTTACATCATAAACACACCTTACACCTGATTTATCAAAGAAAAACTGAGGTTCTGTACATGAGGAATGGCATTAAGGCATGGAAATAAAGATGTTTGTCAAGATTTAGGTCTAAAATTGTCCCTTGATGTTGCATTCCTTGAACGCACCATTGCACTTTGGGCCTATCAAACACATTTTTATTTAGATGTCTTGTCTTGTTTAAAACTTTTCTCTTATTTGAAACATTCATCCTCAGTCACGTCACTGCCTTCACAACCACTAACATAAAGCTATAGGTTAGCGGTAGCATGAGAACTTTGTCTGTACTGTTTGGTGCAATATTCCCCGAAGCGGCAGGGGGCGAACACACAAAAATGAGAAAGAATTCGACATTGATCAGATCAACTGGGGGCCGTATTCTGCCCCTGTGTAAACTACAGGAGAAGTCTATAGATAAAAGAAGTGAAATAGTCTTTGCTCAAGAGTTTGACATGTGCACAAAGAATCGTTAGAAGCTACCCGACTGGAAATAATTGATCATACTGGGAAAATGATGCCCACCTCTTCCACACAGGAAGGGAAGGGGAGAGAGAATGAAATTGAATATGATTAAAGAGAAACTAGGAGTTGGTGCCTGTGGAGTCATACGTGGATAATAATTATGGGGTATTGCTGAATAGGCGTGCAGAGCATGGACCCATGTGGGGCTTAGAGTTCACTGAGAAAGAACCTGTGCTTAAAGTGAGACTTTCTGCTATGATATTTATTTCTAGCATCGTTTAACGCTGTCAGGAAAGATGGGAGCCACATTGCACATGTTACTGTGATGCAGCACCAGATGTGGAATCATGTAACACTGTTCATGGCGACTTTAGGAGAAACTTTCCAGCTGCTCAACATGCTTCAGAAACCAACCCCAAAGGTCAAGACAATAGGTGTCATCATATAGCTCACCTCACCTGATGCTCAGCTATTCCATTGATCTTAATTACATTGAAAACTAGCCTTCCTGACCTACTATAGTCAATTTTACATGTTATAGATGACCTGCGCACCTCTAGGTCCTCCATCTTTGTCTCTGCATGCGTTTTCAGGCGACCCTGTCCCTGTAAATTGCCCTGTAATGGATTTATTCCTATCTCTCTGAGCACATTGGCCTTGAGGCAGCGACTCATCCCATGATTGACAGCTGCTGATAGGACTTCAATCACAGGCGTGAGCCCGTTGCCAGGGGACTTCCTGCATCCACGCAGTTGCCATGGAAATAGGGAGTTCAGCATTTTCGCCTGCAGATGGCAACGCTGCACTCCGAGTCAGGAGGGAGGGATGAGGAGTCCTCTTCGGCTTTTCTGACGCCTCAAAGAGGAAGATGTGTAGGTTTGATGATTGAACACTTTCAGTTACATGTGGCTCTTCATGTATATCGTTTGCATGTTTGGTTATTTCTCTCCAGATTTGAGCGAATAATGTGTCAAAAGTCTGCAGTTGCTGCAAGAACATAAGAGCAAAAATTATCGTTTAAAATGAAAACCAGATTCAGTCTCGTGTCGGCGCTCCTTTTCCTCTCAGTGCATGTTGGCATACCTTCAGATGTATCACACAGCATGCAAAACTGGGAACTGAACCTTCTTTGGTGGTCTCTGCGCAGCTAACTGCTTCATTCTACTGGGGTTGCCTTTCTTATTTCCTTTTTTCTGCAGCGTGCACATTGTTTGAACACAAAACGATGATCACACCTCATTAGTTTTGGAAGAAATGAGCAAAAAAATCTTCCAGAGGAGCCCAGTTAGACTGACACTTGCTTTATAGTTGGATCACACACACACACACACACTCACACACTCACACACTCACACACATTTTCATCTTTCAAGTGCTGATTAATTCTGGCTAGTTATGCAGGTTTGTTCCTCATCGCTTAACAGTTCATTGTATCAGTCATCACTCCTCTGTGAGTCTTTTCTCTCCATACAGGAAGGAGAGGAGAGGTCATTGGAGGTCGTGGATTCACCTGCCTTCGTATTCGTCTGCTGCTGCTGCTGCTGCTGCTGGGGTCAGTTCGCAGTATTTCTCACACAGGCGGAAAATACTGCAAACTGCAGCTGGTTCTCTGAAACCGAAGAGGATGTCCTGAGAGTTTGTGTTCACACTGTGGTTGAAAGTGACACAAATCTGACCTTTTTTTCTTCTTCTTTTTATGTAACCTGTATCTGCAATCGGTGTGAACAGATCTGCACCATTACCCCACAGCTACAGGAAGCATGCAGCTGAACAACTCAAAATGGGATCGGTGTGCCAGTTCATCATCACAATTAGCCTAATGAATTTTTTGCTGTGGTAACAGCAGTGTTGTGATGGTCCATTAGGATTGGATTCAAGCATTTTCCCATATATGTTAAATCTGCAACCCAGTGCATCCCAGCACTCTCCATCACTGTCAGTTTTCACCCATGCCTTATCAGGTATTTTAAATAAAGATTTATTGCATTATGACACACTGTTTACATGCATGGAAGCTCTAATCAATGCGCACCACTTATGATGACTAGGAAAGGCTAATTGACGTCTAATTACATTATTCCATGTGTGAAATACAGTCGCCCAGACAGTTGGTGTCTTCTGCTCTCAGATCAGTTGTGATGCGGTGCAGCATGAGCGGTTCCCACTGATTTTTTTTCAGCACACGGTGTTCCACATAGTCTGGAGTCAAACAAGGACACGGCGTCTGAGGAATCATTTCATACGACCTTAAATTTGGGATTAGAGCGACTCGAGAGGAGTCTGGAAAAGAGGCAGCTCAGAGACTGGAGTCCGTTTGCTGTTCTGCTGTGACAGGATGGACTTTATGAGGGAAAAGGATGTGGAATTTGATACGTTTGTTTCATAAATTCCACTACACTTTAAACAGAGACACCTTAAAGGCTAAACTCCCTCCTCAGGTCTTGTCCAATAGACAATGGGTGCGTTCAAGAGCTGTCCGGAAATTAGCTATTACTCAGTGACCGCACTTGAACTATAAATAGAGATCGTGAAACCACGAAACAGTTATTTTTCCTCCGCCTACTTTAAGAGACTCATTACATATTACATACATAAAATCATTCATTTCTATTCTTGTTTTTATTCTCGCTTTATTATTCAAGTTTCATGGCACATATTTTTCATGTTTCACATTGTAAACATTTACACATTCCCTCGCCATCTATTTGTGTATTTTTGAATACATAATATTTACAAACTGACCTTTGAAATGCTTATTTTAATTCTTATTTTCTCTTACAATGCTTATTCTTAATGCGATATGAATATACTTTACAATGGAAAGCAAAATTTTACAATTACTATGATTACCTTAATTTTGATTAATGTTTCGCTTTCCCTATTATGAAAAAGCAAGTAAAACATCAACAAGTAAAACATCAATAAGTAAAACATCAATAAGTAAAACATTAATAACCAACAGTTATTTAAATATCGATTTTATTTTAATCTATATTAATGTTTTTTTCATAAAAAATAGCTATTTTGACAACGATATGTCAGCATTTTTTGAGCATTTTGTCAATAAGCGACCCAAGAACCAAAAGTATTACATTTGTAATGATTTAAATAACTTTAAAAAAAAGTAGCAAACATCAGTTTTGAGAGCTCAGAATTGGAAAATGTTACGAATTTTCTTATTCAACAATCATAAAGAAAACTTCCTTTTCTTTTCTGTTTCCCCCCCACTTTACATAGCGGCATCACTTCTGTTGCTTTTCTATTCATGTTATTTTTCAAGAAAACAAATTAAAACATTCATAAATGTTAGTTAATTTTCTGTCACTTTACCGATTGATTTATTAGATAAGACTTAGAAAAACTTAACTTCTGAAACCACGTTGTTGCAAAAAGAACTAAATAACTTGCAAAAACAACAGAAATTCATCTTTATACATATGAATGAGACAATTAAATTGAAAAAAGGAACAGTAGCCTAATTTGAACGCGCGGTAAGTTGTGCGATGGGAGTTTACTAGATTCCCAGCCTACGAGGGCCACGTGAAGGCAGCATAATTGTGAGATCAGCTGTTTTTTTATGCTGCCATTTTGTCCGGCGGAGAGGCAACCAGCCAGTCAGTCTGTAAAGAGAAACCACTGGCGAGACTTTTAGACAGCAGCACGGGACGGGACTGTCTGTGGTGGGGGGAAAAACGAACCGATAATGTGGACTCGCCAGGCGAAGGACAGCACCGACTGAGCCCGAGGACCGTGTCGGGAAACAACCGGACTACCGGAGCTGTCATTTTTAAGTTACCGGCTCTGTCACAGACTACAGACAGTCACTCGCTCTGCTGGCAGATTAGCTAACCCCGCTAGCTACGCGGCTAACACCCACCGCTCCTCGCTTCTTATCTCACCGGGAGAAACTACACCTCTCCCGGCTGTCAGTCTCACAGTACCTTCTTATAAACTCCAGACAATGTGTTGCTCTATTGTCGGTGACTTTTTACACCACATTGGGGGTTTAACACCCACTTTTCCCAGCGACCAGTGATAGCTAAACGGTACATGCTAACAAGTTGACGTGGAAGAAGAACTCGAGATTGTTGTTCAGCAAGCTGTGATTTCTCTCGGATTACTTTTTTTTGTTGTTGTTGCCTGCCCGGAGGTGGTCTCTTTGGTGATCCCAAACAAACCATCCAGGTTATATCCAAACCAGCCCGTTAGCTATGTTCATATGTGGCCAGAAAGTAATTTTCAGTGATTGTGGGACTCTTTCCTGGTTCGAGTACTGCAACGGAAACATTAGCTAACACAGACTAGCTCAGATTAGTGTCGTCGTGTTGTGTTTACTTGATAGATAGTCGGAATAAACAGTTGCCAAACAATTTAACAACAAAGGAAAACTGCAAATCAGCTGTTGCTTGTGGGTTGTTGTTTTAAAAAAACAACAACATAAATCCAGATATTCTACCTGCATTCTTTTTGGTCACCAGTGATCTGACATTTCGGAGACTGCACTGGTTTTACACGCACCTGGAGAAAATATTAACATAATAGCGGGTGTCTGACCGCAACCATTTACCTCATCCTGTCAGTGAAGTCGCTCCACGGGGAGTTGATCCATTGATTGGATTGTGCTTTTTTTATTTTTTTATTTTTAAAGCTGATCGAGGCAAAAGCAGAGACAAGACAGACAGGAATAGAAGCGATGTCGGGCCAATCTATCACGGACAGGATCGCAGCCGCTCAGCACAGCATGACCGGGTCGGCTATCAGCAAGGCTGTGTGCAAAGCCACCACACATGAAGTCAGTGGACCCAAGAAGAAACACCTTGACTGTGAGTACATGTCCTCTCTAGCTGTGTGTGTGTGTCTGTGTGTGTGTCTGTGTGTGTGTGTGTGTGTGTGTGTGTGTGTGTGTGTGTGTCTGTGTGTGTGTGCTGTCAGCCAGCTGCAGGGCGTTAGAAACACACATTCCTGCCCTTCACACTACCTGGAGACCATCGAGGAAGACAGTCCAGACAGTAAAGCATCATGGGTTTGGTGAAGAAAAACGTGATACACAGTCAATAATTACTATTTTTTTTTTGGACTGGAATTGATTCTTAAGAATATTTAAATGTCGATCCTTTTATCTACAAATGTTAGATAAGATGACAAAGGACCCCCTTTAAACTTCCCAAAGCCCGGAGTAATGTCCTAAAATTGCCCATCCAACAGCCAGATACCCTCAAGACGTTTTACATTTAACTTACTTTTGTGATCGATCAATTCATTTTCTACACTTAAAAGACAACGAATGAATGCCTTTATTTAAAAAAGAGTGACTCGAGCAAGGCCACGCAAACTTGTGAGACGTTACTGCGACAGAATGTGCCTGGAATCTCTTGTTTGTTGGAGCCACATGTCTGATCGATGGCCTCGTCTCGGCTGCCCTCGCATCCGTCATCTCGTCCCCCCTGTTCACAAGAGTCAGCTGCTGATGTTCAGCAAAAGTATTGTCTCCACTCCTTTTGTGAACTTGACTAGACCTTTTAAAGCCAATACGCCGTGTCAAGCTTAATCATTGAAGGATATTGATTTCTATGTGAGAGCAGTGACCTCAGTGCTGCAGAGGGAACAGTCGGTGAATGGTGCATCGCATGAAGGCCTGATTGTCATGTTATTTCTCCTGTCTGAACGTATCATGACGGTGACGGGAAGCTGTTGCTTGTGGTGTTGATATTTTAAGGAACGGTGGCCAAGCAGGCTGGAATAAAGGCCGGTTATAGGTTTGATTGGCATTCAGTCTGGCAGGTAGCAATTTGTCACACAGTTAGCAAGTTAGGGAAGCTGGCAGGTAGTGTGTTTGATCACTACTTAGTCAACTAGCCAGCCAGCTGGTCCAAATGTTCACCAGCAGCCAGTGGAGACATATATATATATATATGTGTGTATATATATATATATGTCTCCTATAGATACTTAACAATGAAATGATCTGATCACAGCACTCTAATAGGTCTGAATGTACCCAGAATGTATGGCAGAAGACTTGGAAGTCCAAGCTAATATGCTAATATGCCCCTAGCCTCGTATGTGAACACAGCACTCTACAGCTGTAGAGGTGCCTCATCTAGACATTCAAGGTCTCACCTATTTTTTTCCGATATGTTCTCTGTAAGAGCAGACGGCAAACTGTCTTCAGAAAATGTTTTCTTTGATATGGATAGAAGACATCTGTCAGATCCTGGAAGTACCGTCCACATTGTCGAACACAAGCGGGTTTTTTTCTAGGAAAATTGGCTATGATGGCGAAGTGCAGAGCTTTTGAAAATATGAGGTGAAAATAAGTCACGTTTCTTCTTGTATTCTTGCTCAATCGATCCTTCAGTGGTCCTGATCTATCTCTCTCAGTACCATCTTTGTCAGCTTTGTGTCGGCAGAAAAGGTCATCTTCTTCTAGTCCTTGGCTTTCATCCGCTTTGTGCTGCAGGTGAACAGGAATGAGAGAATCTTATTCAAAGTCAGCTGATCTTGTATGTAAGCTTTATGAAATCTCACAAGAACATGTAGCATGTGAAGAAGAAGAAGATGATGATGTCACCGTGGACGATAAGTAATGACGGGACATCAGAACTCTATGAAATTCAAGCTGTTTTAAGGCCTGTTTGTCACGATTTTTACATTTCTTGTGTGCTCATATCATTTTTAATGAACAGACACATTGTTTGCTGGCATCACTTTAATATCTTTTTTTTATACAGAAAACAGATCATTTTAAGGAAGACTACATGTTGTGTATTAGCATAATATATAGCATTTAAGGTGCAGTGCCCCTGGAACCCAGTATGGAAATAACCCCTGCGCTTAATTCAAAATTGTCACTTGCACACGTATTGTTGCTAAATGTTAATCCACACTTTGGTAAATGTGCACCCATGGTAATTAATCTAATAACTGCTATAGTCTGCAGGAGGATGTCTGAGTGTAATTGTTATAATCACAAGTGGATGCATTTCAAATCCATTCAAAACCCGAGTAAAACAGCAGCAACATGGAACTCTGACACTGAGAACTAGGCTCAGTTGTTGCTAACATTTTTTTTTTTACCATCCATTTCTCACAGGCTGAGGCGCCCCCCCCCCCCAATCCACCTACACACACAGACACACAACAATCTTTTTCTTTCACTCTCCTTCTCGCACAATTTCACCACAAGCAGCTGTGACAGTCTGACAGCAAGCTGTGAATGATCTCACCGCCGCATTTGCATCTTAGACCCAATAACCGAATAACCCTGGCAGAAGCCATTCAGGGGCTGCCAGCAGTGAGTGCGTGCGAGGGTTCAAGGGTCTGGTAGTTTGATCCGCCGCGACATTCACGCACCACAGGCGAAAAATCACTGCCGTTTTAAAGCCATTTAGTGTCATGATTCAAAGTGTCTGCCTCAATTAACCCCGGCTTGTGCGTCGGTGGCAGAACGGCGAGCCCTTCCCACCAGCTCTGAAAAGCTCTTCAATTATCATCATAAAAAAATCAGTCAACGAGGGTTCAAATGTGTTTGAATATTCCTGCATCTGCTCGCACATCTGCTTGCAGTTTTCAGGTTGTCAAGGTGAGCGATATTGTGTGTTTAATCCAGCCTTTTATAAGCTGTTAATGGATTGCTGTGACACATGCACACTGCGGTGGCCACTTCTACTTTCCACTTCAGCGTCATTGAAAGGCTGATTGTTTCACCATCTTGTATAGCTGCGAGAGAGAAGTTGTGACATTTAAACTGAAGTCTAGTTTCCCCATCACCGCACTCTGTCGTCATGGCAGCAAACCAGCCAACTGGCTTCTGTTTAATGGCCTTAAGTTGACAGGGGAAGTTGGATGGTGAAATGAGCTGCAGCCTCACTAATGGCGCTGTTTTTACAAACATCGTTTAAGAGGCTGAGCTGGGTGTCGGTTTAGAATTTCTTAGAAACGGCGAGTTAGACTTTAATGAAGCTTCCCAGTATAATCCAGGTATTGGAATATCTACTGATTGTAAACGAGAGGCAACTGGAACAATTAGCTCTATTGCTGTTTATCTGTTTTACGCATCGACTGGTGGGGAGATTCACAGCACTTACCCTCTGAGCAATTCTCACCTTGACATTACACCAGAGCCACTTGGTAGTCATGTGACCGTCATCGGAGTCACATAAATGGAGGTGTGAATCAACTGATGTCACAACAGTCCCACCTCCGCTTTATTCAAGTCAGGCTGATCCAGCTTGATGTGCTGTTAATGGCCTTCTTCACGCCTCCTCTGAACCATCTGTTCAAAATGTGTCCTTGATTGGCTTCAACGTTGCAAATCAGAGGAAAAGGGGAGACAGGATGAGACCGTAGAGACAACATCGCCACAACGAAGACCCCTTCTCTATGTGGCATTTGTTTGTTTACACTGAACAACATGATGGCAGAACAACACCACACTGGTGTGTCATTTTTAAAGAGCGAGCCGGTGATGCGGACGAAAAAAAAGCAGCATCAACACCTAGTGTGACGTCTTAGTGTCCGTTTACACGACAACCGTTTCAGTACGTTTTGGCCGTCCGCTTACGCAACAACGGCGTTTTTTCCGGGGACTGAAAACGCAAACTTTTGAAAACAGACTCCAGAGTGGAATCTTTTGATGATGCCACCCTACCGTTGTCGTGTAAACGGGCAAACCGCTAATCCACTGAAAAGATGCTCTTGTCCCGTCTTGAACAGGCTGTTTAAAAGGGGCTAATCAGAGTCGAAGGAAGTGCCTCAGTATTAACATTCATCCTGAGTGGTCTGATCAAAAGTGCAGGTTTGAATTCACCCAAAAGACACTGAGACACATTAGAGATCCAATCCCTCAGACCACACACAGGTGTTTACTCCATTTACTGCAACTTAATGACAGAAGACAACGTGTCATTGATGGTAAACATGTCGTATTTTACAAATACAGTAAATTATTTGTCAACTGTGGGGAAAGTCCCGCTCAATGAAATGCTCAGCTGTGGGAGTTATTGAGTTAGGAGAGTTATTACAAACGTCATGAAACACTGTCCATGTCAGATTGGTAATTATATTGGTCAGTCATAGTCATTTCTGTCTTTCTGTAACAGACATCGTGTCTGTTTGTCCCCAGTGTTGTCATGTTTGCATGCATATTGAGCGGGGAAGATAGATCTGATGACAAATGTTCCGTGGAGACTCATCATGTGAGGTGTGACGAACCCAGAGCTGTTGTGATGGGATCATCCAGAATGGATGTTAATACCAGGTCCAAACACAGGAAAGCCTATTCATTTTCCTTTTTTCCGCCTCGATATATCGATGACTTGTTTCAGTCTGTTGCTCAGGGCAAACGTTCACCGGCAAGAGAGCCGACCAAGCTGTGGCCACAGACTTCAGAGGTGTCGAAAAGATGTTACGATGGTCAGAATATGGGTGGTCAAAAAGGAGAGGAAAACATTCTAGCTTTGTTTTGGAGGAGCTTCACTTGTGTGTAAGAATGAGTACAAGTAAAGCTGAAAGCAGTAAAAAACACATCGTTTGCAGTAATTCTGTTCATGCATCCCTGAACCTTTGGCCTCAGCGGCTCTATAGAAGCTAAAGTCTGAGACAGGATGTTGACTGGTGGGAGGAACTTGTGTTCAGGAATCCTCCCTTTTAAAAATGCCTTTGCTCAACACAATGATTATCAGAAGGAGTTTTCCTTTAAATGGTTCTGACCTGTGACCTCTCAGAACATGAACCTGTTAAAAAAAGTTGGTATTTGATAATGGATTAGTTTCATAAAGTTATTTTGCAAGCAAAGATGTGAAACAGTTGATGGTTCCACCTTCGTAATTTAATGATTGTTGACATAAGAAGCAATTTTAAGTCACATTGTGCTATATTATAATGACATTAACAATTATTTGACGATTTATGAAAGAAATTGGCGGATTAATCAGTAAGTAAAATAAATGCTTGCAGCACCAGACTGTATTAGTCTAGTATTATACAAGACTAATACTACATTTAAATGAACGTGTTGATTCACGTTTGTAGGCATGAATAGTCTTTGCAGACTGACAAATGACAAGACCAACGATTAATCAGTTCTCAAAATAGGTTTCAACAAATTTTCTTTAAATCTATATATTAATTAATCAGCTAATTGCGGCAGCTCTAATGCAACAGAAAGCATACCGGTTCTGAAGCCTCTGGTGAATATGTGCTAGCCAAAGCTAAAATTACCACTTTACTGGTATGCTGGTTAGTCCGTTTTATACCAGTCTATGTGCTATTCTTAACAGAAATCTGAACAACAGATTGTGGCTCAGCTGCACAGACAGACTATCCTGTTTATTGAGGCCATTTTGTTGCTTTCTGCTCAGCGGCAGCAGCAAAGGTTATTGTAGCTGAAGGAGTCCATCACGCAGAAGTGCGTCACCATGAAACAATTGTTTTCCTCAGGTGCGCACCGTCTGCTGCTTTCTTGTGCCACACGGTGCATTATTGTTATTTTAAATGGCAAAATAGGCTCAACTTTCTCAGAGTCGTGCTGCTTTTTTCTATTAAATACATTTGATTGCTCGTTTGCACCACAGGCTCAACACTTTGTTTTGTCGCCATCCTGCTTTTCCGGGGCGTTTTCGAAGCGTCTGCGTCTGTGCAGATGATTCCTTGTGTCATGGGGGGGGGGTTCTTATACAACACGCCACATCGTCTTCTCCAGCTGGCTGAGCTGCTGACCCAGATGGCCTTTAACATCATTGTGTTGGGACATTTTTAGCCAAACCTAAAAGTAGGTTACATTTACATGACAAATTGATGTGGTGCTCCAGGAGTCCTCCATGCCAGCAGTTGCTCTGTCTGGGTCTCAGGGTCTGTGTGTCTTTGGGTTATGTGAGGAGACCGATAGAGACGCTGCTCAGTTGGTTATTGAGCTCAGGTTTTATGTGGTTTCTGCTCCAGCCTCTGGTGAGCTGGTGCCCATTCAAACTTTACAGCTCTATTTCAGACAGGAGATTGTGGGTCACCTTGACTGATCCTGGGCACATATGGTTGTGTTTGTGCTTTCGATGTTGGTGTGTGTGTCTGTTTTGAGTGTGTATGAATCAGTATGGATGCTGTACCTCTGGCATTAAGTTGCCATATAACAATTTATTTCCGCCGTATACAACCCTGAGTTGAATTTTAACATTGATGCTGCATTTTTTTTTTAAACATCGATCACATTAAAGGTGAAATGTTACAGACATTGCCTCTAGAGCACCAGCATCTCAGACCAAAAATAAATGGTCATATTGTTTATTTCAATAAAATTTGAAAAAAAGGAGAAAAAAAAGTGGCATCTGATCTGGAAACATTAATTAAACTTGGGCAGTGCTGATCAAATATGAGTCAAAATAGTTCATTTCTTACTTCATTTCTTACTTTTCCGCTCCATTGTTACACAGTGTGCACACAGGAAGTAGTTCATTTACATCCATGGTATACCACTGTGTACAATAATGCAGGGAACTGAAAGGGTTCCATGTGATCTAAAGATATTTAAAGATAGAAAATAGTCCACACATTATTTCCTGCTATTTGTGTTGCATTGATTCCAGCCCTGATAGACCTGCTGCAGGGTGTAGCTGGTTAGCACCACTGTGGAGACGCCTGTGTCTTAAGTGGATTGTAGGTGAGTCTAATGCTATCTAAACAGAGCAGGACAGCCCCTCCCTGGCTGCAGAGTCAAGATAGGCTCAGTTTGTTCTAGCAGGCAGGAAAAAAGGGCTCGCTGCTGACTGTCTGGATACGTCTGTTTCAAGTGCAGCCCAGGGGAACGGACGCCAGTGTGTGTGTGTGTCTGTGTGTGTGGGTGTGGGTGTGGGGGTGTGGGTGTGTGTGTGTGAGAGGGAGAAATTGCCGTCTCATGAGAGCGCTTCGGTTGCAAACATGCTATACAGTCAGGGAATATGTAATACCCGCTGCACACTTAACTAGTGATTGAGTGAACAAATATTACCGCAGTGGTCAAACTGGAGCACATTTAACAGGATGTCGAAGCCCCAGATCATGCAGTAAAACACCACAAAGGAGAAGCCGCATAGAAGCAGCTTGTTTTTATTTAGAGTTTAATACAGAAATCAGCATCTATACAGTATTTGTTGCATCTAAAATTACATTAGATTCAAGCTCCTCTTCCATCTCGCAATGTAATCATTTTTCTTATGCATAATTTCACACATTTCCCTTCATGTACTCTTATTATTAATGAAGTTTATGAGTATTTATGAAGTTAACCATTCAATGCATAGCAAAAAAAGAGATGAATCAACACCTTTTACAGTGGTCAGCCTTCCAAATATACTTGGAATTGCTAGACGGCACTTAAGCGAGCACAAACCCTCGCCAAGGCATTCAGTTTTCCCGTGAAGTTTCCCCCCCGTGAAGCTCACTCCTTAACGCAATTTGTGGCCACGCTTAAAAGTCCCGGCAATCCTTCCTTTTTCGAAATAACCAGTCTGTAATGGAGCTCGCCTCCGCAGGAGCACGGTGCCCTTTCCTGGTAGGAGAACTTCGGATGCAGCTCTTCTTCGCTCACTTCCCTGAGGAATACCTCGAGCAGGCGGCAAATCAAGAACAGTGCATTGTGGGACCGTAATGATCCAGATCACCACCAAAATCTCATCGATTCTTCCTTTGACCATACTCTACCTCTCCAAAAAAAAAAAAAAAAATGTCTTCAAAATCCGTTGATAACTTTCTGAGAAATCCTGAGGGACGTACAAACCAGTGTCTGCAAAAACATGAGCTCCTTGTGAGACTTCAGTGCTGCCACAAGTTGTTAGAAGGAAGAAGGAAGCATTTCTTATTAATGCTCATAATGTATGTATAAATCTAAAACTCGAGAAAGAGAAACTCCCTCGACATGTTCGAATGAGCGCTGCATGAGTCGAGCTTAAAACATGATTGATCATTAGCTCCTGAGAAGCCGTCATTTTTGAGATGCGAGTTAAATCAGTACTCTAAGAAATGATTAATTCTATTAATTTTACTCGTGGGAAAAGGGAGACAAATTGACATTAATCATACATTTAAAATATTCTGAGCTTTAACGCGGATAGAGAACAAGCAGCAAGCTTGTTCTTTGTTAATTTATCTTGTAAATTACTGCGAGTTGTCTAGAAAGCTTAAGCACTCCTAAGATTGTGATTCATTATTTCAGATCTTGAAATGTAGTAATCAACACTCTGAAGGTCTCCCTGCCTGTCCCTTCACCTACACACAGTCCAATGTACTGTACTATTCATAGTAAACAGCACATACTCATTTTACACATTGAGGATATTAAGTAATATCAGTACATCATATTTTAAATAGGCTTTGTCTGTGTGTGTGTGTGTGTGTGTGTGTGTGTGTGTGTGTGTGTGTGTGTGTGTGTGTGTGTGTGTGTGTGTGTGGGAACATCCAGTGCTTCTGTTCCCGTCCCGTTTGGATGTCGGGTTATTTTTAGCCGTGGGTTCTCTCTCCGGAGCCCTTGGATCGGTTCAGCTGCTTGTTTTTCCTTCCCATATACTCTATACCTGTGTGCATGTACGTCCGTCTTCCTGGTATTCTCTCCATCTGTGTCACACTTTTTCCGACAGAAAGCGATAGAAGTTCCCACCTGAAGGCGTTCGCTCAGAGACATACAAGAGACTTCATTCCCATTCTCTTGACAGGATTCCGCCTAAGAGATGGGAGAGTTTGTCCCTTAGTCTCTGTCTCTCTCTGTCTCTGTCTGTGTGAGTGAACTAAGAGCGACAGAGGAAAGACTACTTATTTAAGACCTCAAGGGGGGAATTAAAGCTGCCAAAGCTTGTCTAATAATAGACCAACTTCTGGTGACACTTTGTCTTTGTGTCTAAACTCTCTGCCTCTTTTTACCTTCTCTGCTTTTCTTTCTCACTCTTTCTTATGACTTTGCTAAACATCTCATCCCTTCTTCCATCCTCCCCTCCCTGTCCTCCAACCTTCCTTTTACACTGATGCCATATTTTCTCACTGGATGCTAATTCTGATGCTTAACTTTTGGCAGATACGGAGTTGTGATCCAAAAGCCGGCAGGGCTCTTTTTTTCTTTTCTTTTTTTTTTTTTTCATTTGTCAAACAAAGATCTGCCTACCTTATTGCTTGGGATCATTTCATAACTCCCAGTGGAGACTTTGATACACAAATATTAGTTTTCCAGCTTATTGAAATTTTAGTCCCGTTGTATTTGTTTGTGCTCATAAATGTCCCAAACCCAGTCCCAAAAGTCTAAAGCGTAAAGCCTCACTCTTGGGAAGCTGAAACTAGAAACTTGTGCAAGTTTATTAGGAAACAGTAGATTGGATTTATCCAATATAGCCAGAACCAAGTTATTACCAATTCCTTTTTTCTTTATTAAAATTAATATAACATTTGCATGAAATGTCCTGAAAACAAACTCTTCTAATTCCCCTCCCATTAGTAGGGCAGGCGCAGTCATACGTTGTCCTATTATTAGTCTTTGTTATTGACATTTTTCTGTTTCCGTCAGCAGACATGAGAATAACAGGATTTGTTTGTGGCTCGTAAAATGCTGCCTGTTAACAGTGATGAACAGTAACTCCTGTTCTGCCGTCCTAAGACAGTCAAGTCACGGTTTTATTTCTGTCTACATCGTAAACATAAATTCAGATCAGCGATATAGCATCTACTGTGACATTCGCTCTATTGGCGGCAAAGTGAGCGATCATAGAAGCAATTGGATGTGAGTGTCAGTGAAGGTGTACTTCATTGTTAAGAGTGGAAGAATATGAAAACCCCACTCAAGCCTTTACCAGACTATTTACAAAAGCACTGTTGGGGTTTTTAAAAAAAAGCCAGCGGCTTACTGCGATTGTAAAGCCAAATAGGAAGGGAAAAGATGCATTGTCAATGTTAGCAGGCTTACAGTTCTCATTGGATTTTCCACACCTCTCTCCTCCTCCTATCAGGATTTGAAAGAGGAAGACGGTGGGAGGGAGGCATAGACGGGGAATCCTCTTTTCAAGCAGACTCTGTCTGCAGTCCTTTTCACAGAAACACAGGGGAGAAGGAGATTACTTGTACATGCCAGGCTAGGTGCTGATACTGCAGAGCATTAATCTTTAACAGATTGGGCCTGTCCTCCACCTGGTGCCTTCTGCATCTGTCTTTTCATCTGTGTGGTGTCAAGATAGTTTGTACATCCCCTTGTTGATCAGTAGCTGTGAAGACTTTGAATGAAGGTCAGTCAACTCTGCAGTGGTACCCTTGTAATGTTAACAGTCAAAGCCTTGATGATCTTAATTCCCTATGGAGTGATTGGAACCACATTTGGAACCAAATCAGGCCCTGCAGCAAAAACACCAGTCTTAAGTGTTGTGTGTTTAGGTTGCAGGGATGTGGTGAATCAATATTTGGAGGGTGGCAGCCTGACCGTCAGACTGGCTGGTCAACAGTCTTGTTGTTCAAGTTTACAAATTGCTCACTGAGTTTCTGCGATGTTGCTTGGTACCTAAAACAACATTGTGCTGCCAAGAGGCTCCTCCAGCTTGGAGCAGAAATGATCCGCAAACTTTTCCTGATGGAGAAAGCCTCGCAGGAAGAGTTGGTAGCTCCCAAGCATGGAGCTGGAAACTCGGGATTATCCAGGCAGGGTTTTTGATCAAACAATACTCTCCCAGTTGTGTCCTCCCACACTGCTGCACAGCCCTACGCGAGTCTCTGCAATGCCTGAATGTAGCCGTGGAGCCATCGTCCTTGAACTGGACGACTAACATTCAAGCATTCTTGTCGATAAGTACCCACCTAACGGAAATGTCCTGGAGTAAAAGTGTTGCTCTGTAATTTAGTTAACCTCTGACCTCCCTAGAGTGACAAAACCACAGAGAAAATGAGCTTGTTGTTATTATTTATTGTTATTGTTGTTGCTATTATTTATTCTAACCATCTTGCACATGACAACCTGAAAAAGTGTAAGGTTTCGGTCATGTTTTAGTCTTTCTGTCGATGACCAAAATTATCAAAATCATGAGACCTTCTCAGAAATTAGTTTTCGGTTTTTGGGCACATTTTGTGGTCCTGCCATGTTTTTAAGAGCCAATATTGATGATTGTGTAACGTGTGCATGTTTGAGGGTCATTCAAGTGATTTTCTGCTCTACTTAATAATATTATATCACTTCTTTTTTGATGATACAGTTGAGCAAAGTGAGAAGCAAGGAAAAGAATTTCTTGGAGGCCATTATCTTCATAGAGAGGACTACATTGTTTTCAAGACGATTTAAAATTTCAGTGATTACACTGGCAGCCATGTGTCTCCTGTCTGTTCTTCATAAGAATCTGAGTTAAAGGCATAGTCTCTTAGATTTGTCCAGATAGATTCTTGACAGAGCCATCTATTTAGGAATTCCAACTATGTGAGCCTGACCTTCCCTTGGTGGTCTCTGAGGGGATTGTCGAGAGATTGAACTGTGTCGAGCGCACAAAGCAAAGCACTGATGCCTGACTGAGGTTTTAAAAGATGTCAAGATAGGATTGAGAAGCTGATTGCAGGTCTTTTCACGAGGGTTAATCTACCCCTGCTTGTATCCCACCCAAAGGTTTGTTGAATTTTCTACGGAAAATCTTGATGTTGAGACTGAAAGTGAATTCTGGGCATGGTAACACACACCACAGGGATCCATTTTGACTAATACCAGCATGTAGTGTAGTGTAGTTCCTTCAAAAGCAAGAGCATTCCGTCTTCGAATAAGAAGTCATTGAAGCAAGAGATGGAGGTGGATAGTGAAGCAGAAGAGAGAGAGTGTATTGCCTGGGAACGGGTGGATATAGAGGACTTTAAGTTGGATGAAGACACTAGATAGAGTTAGCCAGCTGGGCCAGATGTGATCTCCTCCTCCTCCTCCTTCTTCCTCTGCTTGATCTGACCACCTGCTTTCTCAATCAAACGCACACAAATAGGCAGCGCCTTAAGTTCAGATTTGTAGAATCTCACAACCACACTGAAATAAAGAAGTATGTCTCTGAATAAATTGGTAGATTTTCAGCAAAGTACATGCTTCCTCATCAGATCCTGAGTCTAGTTCCCTTGGTACCAGGAAATCTCTGGTCTATTGTGGTTCAATGAAAGCCCACAGAGGTCAACTGATGACCAGTAACAATGGACCTCAGATCAGGCATGAACAAACAGACACTGTTGGGAATGAGATCATGTTTGCTCAGCAGGCATGAGGAAAATAACTCCAAGAGAGAGTAGAATGTACAGAAGAAACAGATGAAAAAAAATAGAGAAACAAAATGTTGGCGGAGTTGTTAGCGGGGCTTCGGTGGTAACCTTTTTTTTTACTTACCCTGCAGTTTAGAAACAATAGAGCAGACTTTTCTTTGTCTTGAGAAGCTGCAAGATTTATTATTATCTGTCTCTCAGCCTGATGCCTACTGTAGGCTTCATTACTGTGCAAATTGGGTGCATTTTTCACCATTTAGGAGCATTTTTCTCTCCTGACTCCAGAGACGACGGCTTAGGTTTTACTCCGAGCTGGCTCCAGAGACGTGGATTTAAAAACACAATCTAATGCTGAGGGTATAGCTGACGAATCTCTCCTCTCCTGACTAAATTACAGCAGCTTTTAGAAACACTCACTGCACATGAAGAGCCTGCATGTCACTCACTAGCAACAAACTCCATGTTTCCATGAACCCATAAATCAGTTTTATGTTCTATCTTCTCTCATCGATTCGTCAAGGAAGATGAGATCCATGAGTTTTCCTTTGGTATGAAGCAGCAAAAAGTTATAGCATGACATGTTTGAGTTAATTTGATCTTAGAAAAAAAAATCATCAAATTCAAAGATGGTTAAATTCAAACTTTCTCTTGGTCTTTGTGAAAAATAAGTTGGTAAAAAGCATCAGTAATTTCCGATGTAGACTGAAACTGAAACGTAGACTGACTTGAGCCATGCAGGTTAAATGGATAATGAGGGGAAAAAATAAAGAAAAAAAATAATCTAATTATTATTGTCATATGTGCCACATTGCCCAGCATGATGATGATGCACATATGGCACTTGGTTATCATTGTGCAGAAAAGACCAATTATATCCAGTCAGGTTACCATAAAAACCCTTGGATTCAGCTTTGAAATTTGTAAAAGTGTAGTTTTAACAAGAAGAGACTCTGTATGCTTCAATCCTCTGTTGTGTAACTACCTTGTAATGTGTCGGCATCACTTAGCCAGGTCTGATTCTTTCTTTGTGCAGGTAATTTGCCACAGGACCTTGTAGTTGAGGATTTTTTTTAGACTGAATTTTGTATGTTTTTCCATTTCTGTTAAGAATAACTGCGGGGTTTGCAAGAAGAAGAAAAACAACAACAACTCAGAGCTGTTTCTGCTGCTCTCCACATCAGGAAATAGATGAGATGAAGCGAGGCAAAGGAGGAGGCTTGTTGAGCTGTGTGTGAATCCCTGCAAATTGTCTGCATGAAGAGACACTCATGTCTCTCATTTGACTATCTTTCATTTCCTCTACTCACGGACACTCTCTTCTTTTTCTCTATTTTTACACGGTATGTCTCTCCTCCTTCAGGTGTCTCTCTTCTACACTCCTCTCTGTTTTCTTTCTGCCTCCCTCTTTTTTTCCATACCATGTTTTTGCCCCTATCACCTTGCCTTCCCTTTCCCCTCCCTGGTCTGGGATCAGTGGCATCCAATGCCTTCCACTCTGTCTGATTAAGTCAGCACATGTACCCTCTTTACATTATTGCCCTCAAACTCGTGCACAAGCGTCCCCACAGACCTAATCAGTCCTCCTCTTAGCACCGTCTCTCACACCACTCCGGACCTAATGAAAAAACATGAGCTCTGTTAAAAAGAAGCCCAGATGGTCAGATGGAGCGCAGACCGACAGAAAAAGATGGCAAAATAAAAGAGGAAGGAGTCGATAGATAGAAAACAGAAGAGAAGTGAGGCAGCTAATTCATTAACAAAGCCACCAGTCACTCTCAATGCCTTTCTCTATTTCAGGGATATTAATTGTTTCTAAGCGGCATCAGTGGTGTCCTGCACCGAAGCAGCAGGAGGGGGAAAAATAGTTGCGACGAGACAAAAAGGCGAGGTCAGACTAACAGCCAGAGGAAGGCTGGTACTGAAAAGACTCATTCAGCATGGTCATGCATTCATATGGCTGTAATATTTCCTAACAGACCTGAAATCCTGTCATTTATGCCCTGAAATCTGCAGTTAATACAGCCACTAAAGGTTGCTCTGGTTGGCTGTCATTCACAGCACTAAATGCAGCTAAATGGATGTATTGTCCAGTAATGTACCTTTTATATCACTCTACACTCATTTGTATCACCCACTGCCTTGTATGTTGATGGAGGAAGTGCCCTGTCGACTGAACAACTGGGAATAATGGTGGACTGGAGGTCTGCTACCTTTCGTTACTGTATGTGTGGGCAAGTGCTTGGTGGAGATAATGTGTTAAGCAAGTGAAGGGAAGTGCAAAGATGGGCTTTATTGAATGAGCATGTGCACTTGGTCTGCCTGTACATGCGTGCACACCTGATTATGATGATGAAGTCTCCCCCACGGGACTCTCTCTGCTACAGTCCTCAAGCAGTCTAATGAGAAGCTGTTTCCGTAGTTACCAGGTGTGAGAGCCGGCAGCTCATAATGTCCTGTGGTGAGGAACAAAGGACGGTAAGAGGAGGTGGATGAAGAGAGAGAGGCTGGAAGTAAAGGCGACGAGAAAAAAAAAAGAAGACCTGATTCTGGTGTGAATGATCGATTCAGCAGTGTGTTTGTGTTGATGTTTTTGCTTGGAAGGATCTTTGTGTGTCTTGAGTGAAGACAGAGTCTTTATAACCGGCCAAGGGACCCGAACGAGTCTGTTTAAATCAGTCTCATATAAAGCGAGGTGGGATCAACCTGTTCGAATCTCGTCAAATCATATCAAACACCTTTGGTATAAACTTGAATTTTACTAAGGATGTTTTCACATATCGTCCTCTTGAAGATAACCGAACTCAGTCCTCTTAGGGTGTTTTCACATATCGTCCTCTCGAAGATAACCGAACTCAGTCCTCTTAGGGTGTTTTCACATATCGTCCTCTTGAAGAGAACCGAACTCAGTCCTCTTAGGGTGTTTTCACATATCGTCCTCTTGAAGAGAACCGAACTCAGTCCTCTTAGGGTGTTTTCACATATAGTCGTCTCGAAGAGAACCGAAGTCAGTCCTCTTAGGGTGTTTTCACATATCGTCCTCTTAAAGAGAGTTTATGAGGCTGTGAATTGTGTAACTTGACTGTCTTCCACTAGCCGGTTCAGAGAATGGATAAGATCTGAACTTCTGCTAACACGTCCCTCGAGAAGAGAAAAGCTGAGTGGAAGCCAGGAGAGGAGGCGGAGGTTAGAGCAAACTCTGTAGCAGGCAGCTGTCCTTCACCCTTAATTCACAGAAGATTTAAGATGAAGTGTGTACGCATTGTGTTTTCTGTCCTTGGCACGTCTGAGCATCTGGATTTGTGTGTGTGTGTGAAAAGCTATTTGCTGTTGTCCTCGATCAGGGTTATCAAACCTTTAAAAGCTTTCCTCATTACTGCTTTGTTTCCCCACAGCTTGTGTAACTTTTTGTGGGCTTTTTTTTTTTTTTTTTTTCTTCCTCTCTCTCTGTCAGATCTGATCCACTGCACCAATGAGATGAACGTGAGCATCCCCCAGCTGGCGGACACGCTGTTTGAGCGCACGGCCAACTCCAGCTGGGTGGTGGTCTTCAAAGCCCTTATCACCACCCACCACCTCATGATGTATGGAAACGAGGTAGGAGGCTTGCACACACACAAAAAAAACCCCCCAAAAAAACCCCCCAGGGCAGTCAATGGAGGCTACATCAATAAATTGTGTTATTACTCAGGTCTGTCTCACCCACATATTCATAGATACACACATTTGGATTGTTTATTCATGTCCACATCAGCATTAGGATCAACAGTGCATGCATATGCATATGGGACACAAATGATGTGTGCACCTACTGAGAATGTACATATTGGACACATGGAGTGAATAGTGGAAATAGCTTTGTAGTGGAGAGAAATGAATTTGCTCATTATGAGCTGGAAACAAGATGTTGGACAAGGATGAAAGCAAACGAATAAACAAATTAACCAACATGATTGAAAGCAGTTCCTGCTGTGCTTTGGAAACCTTTTTTTAATTTTTATTTTGTTTTATTTTTTTCATTGGTTGTGATCATGATTGAGACACGTTTGCATGAAGGCGTCTGAAAGGGAAAGTAATTCAGAAAGACTCGTATTTTTTTAAATTTTTTTTTTTTTTATTAATTTCTAACAAGCTGGAACTGTTTTGCTTTATTCTTCAAATAATCCCTTGTAGCTACAGAAATCTTCTACTTTGCAGATTATTAATAATTCATAAGTCGGTCCCTTTGAAAACATGTAGAACACAATATGTTTTTATACGGACATTCTTCACTTTGATATTCAGATGGACTGGTGCCATTTGGTGCTTACTGGGATACTGTTGGATGTATATTTTATTAAAGCACAACCTGATGCTTTGTTGTGACACATTTTCTTTGATCATAACATTAGATATATATGATCCCTAGATTGTGTGATGTACAATATACTTACTATTATGCACTTTAGTATTTCTTTTTCTTTTCAAGAGGCCACTTTCAATATGAAGTGAGTGCTAGAAGCCAGTTAGCTTAGCATAACGTGCTGCTTTTAGCTTTGGTTCAGGTTTCATTTACAAAAACAAACAAACGAGATTTAACATATTATTAATTATTGAGCTTTAGTGATATGAGCCAGTGCCTTTTGAACAGAACCCAGCTACCTGTTCTCCCCAATCCCTGTGGTTCCTGTCTCTGCTCTGAGCAAAGGTAACAGGCTGCTGGCAGTAACTTATATTTACTGCACAGCATTTTCACCTATTCTTTAAAAAAACAAACATATTTATCAGATTATATCAAAGTTTGATGGTGTTTTTTTTTGTAACCAAACATCAGACACCTGCTGTGAAATAGTTGTTAATTATATGTGCACATTATTCTATATATTGTGTGCTAATGCACCTCTTCAGTGCAAAGGCTTCTATACAGTACCATCTTACACAAACACACGGCAGGCGATCACATCAGAAAACGACACACCCTGCTCCACATTCCTTGCAATTTTCTATTTAAATAGGGAAGCATTCCTTCCTCGTTTGGCCGGCATCTCTTGTGTCGACATTACACAACACTTCCTTTTGTTGGTTCCTTGTTCATTACCTTAATCTAAACTTCCTCTTAGAAGATGAAGACTTGGGCGGGAGATCTTTGTGCTTTTGGCAAATGAACGTAGCTTCCAAACCAACTGAAACCCAAAACAGCAGCCTGGATGTAATATTCCACCTCATCCAAAACTACACATAATGTTGGCTGTATAGTTGCCGCAGAGACAAAATTGACACCTTTGCTAAATAGACGCTTACATAAGCTAAGACCTCGCATACAGGCATCAGGTCTTCAGATCGGTTTGTGCTAAATGTTTTGCTCATGCTGTGGAAACAACTCTTTTGATAAAGCAAATCATGGTAAGTAGGTCACTGCAGAGCAGCAGGAAGCGGTTCAGAAGTATTCCCAAGCTGTCTTCTGATTTATCTTGAATCGTCACTGACACCGTCTCACCTATGCAGTGATTTATAATAAACGCTATGCTAATCGCATCAGAACCACTGTGCTCTTTCTCTTATTGTAGATGAGGAAAATTCTAATTTTAAAGTTGGTCAAAAAAAAGGGAAAAATGGATTATGTTCATATTATTATTTTTATAGTCTTATATCCATTGTGAGGTAATAATATTAAGATATTAAGCAGAATCTTTTTGTCTTCACTGTAGAAGAGACACAATATTAAGACCTGATATTGCATTGTATTATTTCACACTTCCCTGTAGCATATAATAAGTCAAGCTGTGTATATGAAGTAAATGGATCTACATAGTAATATTCTTCCTGAAATTAATAACAGAGCCATCTATGTTAGCTTTATTAAAGCACACTAATACTTGAACTATAATGGACATTTAAAATGCAGCGTTTATTGTCAGTTTGCTGCTGTTTAGTGGCTATTAATTGTGGTAATTACCAGTATAATATGAGTGCACCTACAGTACATTACTGCACTGCACTTGTTTTAGCCCCGCGGTGTAAGGCCTGCAGCTTGTAGTACAGGCAAGTGTGTGTACTCATCAACATGCATTCATCAAGCCTGTCAGGACGGTGGTGCTGACTGAGGCTCATCGGCCAGGTGTCCCAGCTCCCCCATGGCCGTCCCATTAAAATTAGAAACTACAGACCCACAGAATCGGGGTCAATAGACTGTACACTGCCTTCTCTGATCAACACGCCGACTGGCTCCGGCTTGGCTGGAACTCCGGAGATGGCCTTGTGCAGTGTCTGATAAAGTCTCTACATTTACATGGAGTGAAATCAATGCCTGGAAAAGATTGTGAACAGAAAGCTGTTTGTCACATAATTTTAAATTAAAAGTCTCCATATATTTCTGATAATAAAGAGATTAAGCATTCACATAGCTGACTCAGAAAGCTGATTTGTGCCACTTTCCATATTCGATATTTGCCCTCTTCTAGAGTGAAAGATGAACTCTGAAATGTTATTTTCATGGGTCACCCAGCCTTAAAGAGCTGCTAACCCTAAAATAATTTCATTTGTCTGGGTTTCAGGGATGGTGCTTTCTTCGTCCAAGGACGCTGTGCTGTGCTTTCAACGGCTTTCCTACTCTGATAAGAATATTGTATAAAAAGAAATCAAAATCAACACAATATAGTATATGATATTTGAAAAGGAAGAGAAGTGAAGAGAGGAGAAGAGATTGAAAGGAGGAGGTGGGTAGGAAAGAAGGAGGCAGAGAAGGAGAGGAGGTGGTAAGGAAGGAAAGGAAGTAGAATAAAAGGTTGAAATAGAGAAGGAAGGAGGAGGTAAGGAAGGATAGGAGTGGATGCATTTGTGTATATCCAGTTGATTAATTCTATTCATTTTCTATGAAGAGCAGGAGATCCGGCTGCATTTTAAATGATGGATACGCCTCTAGTGTTTCCAGAAACACATTTTAATGTACAGTTTAGCTGTAATTCAATACACTTTGTGACAAGGCTGCCTTTTTTTCCAGCGTAAAAAAACTGACAAGCTAAAAACCAAATACTTCCCAAAGAAATCAAGGAGGTAGAAAAACATGAGAAGGTGGGGAAGTAAAGGAGTAGGTAGAGAGAAAAAAAGAAAAGATACGGAAGTAAAGGAGGAGGTAGAGAGAAAAAAAGAAAAGATACGGAAGTAAAGGAGGAGGTAGAGAAAAAAAGAAAACATGGAAGTAAAGGAGGAGGTAGAGAAGGAAAGAGGAGATTTAAAGGGATGTTTTCTGAGCTCTAGATGACTGGTAACAGTATCAACCGTCAGACGTTATTTTCAGCCTCAAACTATAAATCTTTAACTCTAATTCCGTTGAATTTAGTCATCCTTTAACGGTGGAAACAGAACACGTGACTAAACCATAAAACATGTAGCTTGCCTTTCTTAACTCGGCATCTCCTGCAGTTACGGTGATTCTCATTCAGCGGTTGACTCAGACTGTAATATCTGAGGATATGAAAATGTCATCAGCTGTTGCATTCATTATAAGCTGTTGTCAACAAAACGCAGCCCATTTTATTCCTCTCCTCCTGGTGATATATTCAGCCCATGCTTTCAATTTGAATGCTGGAATTTACCTTTCAGAGCAAATAAGGTGAATTAAGTTTTAATATCTCGGCTGCCGTGTTTGTCCACAGGATTGGGATCACGATCAGAGTAATGGTGCATTCTGTGTTTGTGTGTGAGAGGTAATAGCCAACAGTCCAGTATTGATACTCAGTCGGTTCCTCACCTCCTTTTTCCCCCCCTCCCTGCTAAGAAGAGATCCTGGCTCAGTCCCCAGTGGCACGCTGAATCCTATGAGCGATGAAGAGTCGATCAATATCTTTGATCACTATATCAGTTTTGTCCTGGTATGAAGCCATTTAAACCGTCCATCTCAAAGAAACACCTTGTTTCTACCTCTGGGTGTTCATGAATTCATACACACAGGATACTGAATGCAACAGATTAACAGATGTATTCAGTTAAAATGTTATATTAGCTATCTATAAGCAGAAATACGAGTTTCGTCTAACCTTTGTCTCACTTCTTATTCATTTATCAGCCTGTGTCTCTTCTTCCAGGTCTTTGTATGATAGGCCCATATGTACCAAAAACAGCCCTGCAGGAAATCCCAAACAATGACTCCAAGAGCCATTTTCCAGCCCCACACCCCCTGCTTCAGTTCTCCGATCCCTCCCCTCGAGGGAGTTTTACCCCTGACCAGGAGAACTGCTGGGTCTCCTGGCACCGTGGACGCCCCAACCAAGACCGGAACAAGGTTATTCGAAAATAGAGAGGGAGTGCTATAAAAAGAGGAAAGTTCATTTGCTTGCAGAATTATGAAAATGTATGAAAGATGTTGTGGATGACTGTACAAGAAATGAGTTCATGAGTAAGAGGGAGAAATGGGGGGGTCGCGTAGAGGTCGTTTATTTTTAAATTGATTTATTTCTTTTAATTCCAAGCATTCCTTGCAGCTGAGTCTCAAAGACTAAATTATCCCCCAGATGTTTTATAATTTGAAATGAGATATTTGGTGGTAATGCTTATATTTGATTTAGTTTCATGTAACCCTTAATGACTGTACAACAGCTGGAAAACAAAAAAAGCCAGTAACGTTTCACCAAAATGAATTCATGATGGACTCTGCACGTGTTTCTGATGTATCCAGGGAGGGATTACTTGCATAAGCCAGACACTCAGTGGCTAAATTGTTGCAAATGCTCAAAATTATATAATGTAATGAGGCCAAAAGTTTCAAAGATTATGTTGATATTTGCCAAAAAAAATTGAAATCGCTGTTGTAAATTCAAACAGCTGTTGAAAGTAGACTTTACCAACCAAGAGAGAACATAGTTGAGGCACCGGAAAACCGCTTTAACTGCCCTCAGAGTCAGCAGCCATGTTAGCAGGTCTATGAAACTATGGATTTCTTTGAGCTGAATGCAAACATCCTCACAAAGGCATTTGCTAGCATGTTTAGCGTGTAAAATTTTACATATATTTACAGTCATAATTTAGTGTGGTAGCATGCCACAATTGTTAATTAGCAGTAAACACAAAGTACAGCTGTAGTAATGGTGGTGTTAAAGGAAAGGCTGTGGCTACACAGACGAAACAGTGCAGTACCACCTGAAATCTTTAGGGGCAGCGTAGCCATGATCCAAGCAAGACATGACGAAGACGACGAAAGTGAAGCAAAAAAGTTTTTAAAAAACTCTGTCCACATGTGATGCATTTAATGGCCTCAAAGACCGCCGCAAAGTACGTCGTTGTCTCGGCTTTGTCACTCTACCATCGCCATTTTTGTCGTCGTCGAAACGTCTGACTGTTCACGGCCATCTTGTGGTTGTATCTGTCATCGTAAAAGCAGTCTTGGAAGTACGTGGGCACGGATGGATACACCGTTTGAAATGGGTTTATCTTTCACTCTCTCTCTTTTTTTATTCTGGAGAATAAATGCTTCGGCCAATCGATCACAAATCAAACCCTCTGCATCCCAAACCTGTCGAGCCTTCACAGACGACAAGGTGCAATAGAACACGCCGCTGTGAAAACCTCTCTGGAAGTTTGTTTTCAAGGACGTGAAGTCCTCAGACGTGCTACCCATCATCCTTTCTTCTCCAGGACAGGGTAGTTGTTAGATGTCAGCGAGGAAAATTACAGTCAGATTGATTGCACCTGAGTGCGGCGGGAATCAGGATAGGGAGCTGTGACTCTGTACATCAAACTGAACACAGGCAGAGGGTAGGAGTGGGGGAAGAGGGAGAGAAATGTGGTAGGGCAAAGGAAGGAGGAAATGAGAGAGAGCGAGAGAGTAGTAGAGTGTAGGAGTCATTAAGGACATGAGGGGAGACAGGGATGGTCTGGCGAGGACACCGGTAAAAGTGCTGATGGCAGCAGGACACACCACTTTCCTGGTGCATGTGTGTTTTTGTGTGTGCGTATGAGGGAGAGAGAGAGATAGAAACCGATGGAGGTATGCAGGAGTCTTTTAATGTTTTTAACAGCAGTGTAACGTTGCACCGTGAGACGCCACCCCGCCGTCACCAGCGTCCCAGATAGCGAAAACGGCCCATTTGTTTCGGTGACGTCACTGAAGCACTCTCGTCGTTTCTCTCCCCTCGCCTCCTCCGGGTGGAGTGAGGACACAGACAGACGCAGAGATTAAAGACAGGAGTGGTGTGTGAGTGTGAGATATTATGAAAGACAGATGTTTGACTGGGGGGCAGACTGGGAGGGAAAGAAGTTTAGGAAGAAGAAGAGAGGAAAAGAAAAAAAAAAGGGGGGGTGTGGAAATCTGCTGACTCAAGCAGGAAGTCGGAGGAAGCAGGTACAGGATGTTATTTGTGTGTACGTGTGTTGGAGGTCACCCTGACTCTTAATAGGGGTCACGTGATAATCAGAAGTGCTTGGATGCACACAGACATGCTCCTTATCAGCTGCCAGTATGGGCAACATAAAGATGATTAGTGTGTGTGGATGTCTGTGTGTGTTACTGACACATTCCTTCTTATCTCTTGGTACCCAAACATCATATCTAAAGAGAAACACCTCCAGGGTGACCCAAGACGAGCCGACATCCTTCTCCACGCACCTCCTTATGCTCCTTCCGCAGGTTTTTATAGGTCAAGGAAATTTGGCTGCAGCCGTGTGGGCAATAGATTAAAGAAAGATGTTTCTCAGCCATCCAGATACTGGAAGTACACGACGAGCTCAGGAGAGATTCTGCCGGTCAAGGATGTCTGCATCTTCTTCTTCGTCTTCAGTGCAGATTCAGGTTATTGATTTGGAGAGTCTGCTGACGCGTTATTCTTCTGATGAGTAATTAAACGCCTCCACAGAGCTGCGATTGTTCATTCATAGCCTAGTATTTACAACAGAGGCGTGGCAGACCTGCCACGGCGCTGTCGTAAGAGCAACTCAAACATTAAACTGGACCTGTTTTTCAAGTTTGTTTTTCCCATAAACAAATCAGTTTAGCAGCATTCAAAAAGTTAGCCGTGTCAGTGTTTTAAGCCAACTTGTGCTACCTTAATAAGCTAGCTAAGTATACAGCCATTGGCTGTTTGATTATGACCACTCCCCTAAAGTAAAGCCATAACATCTAGTCCTCCCTGTGGTGGTGGCGGCCAACTGTAAGCATGTTGGTGGTGTAAACCACACCCTGCCTGTTGGCAGAAGGGACATTCTCTAACAGTAAAACTCAAAGTACATGTCAAATAATATTTTATTTATTTAGTAACTTTAAAAAACATTTTTTTTATTCATGTTGATGCATGTTATTTATTTTTCTGAAATGTTTGCTTTTAATCACCAATTTGTTGCCTTAAGAAAGTGTGTAACACTCCTGGATTGACAGCTGAGCCCTGCTGGTGTTTGAGTCGGGAGAGATCTCTATCCTTATCGCTATCATATCTCAGATCTTTACTTTTATTTTTGTACAGTGAGATGAAGTTGAGACACATCACCGTCTTTATATTGACTACAGCTAAATAATACCTGTGGTTTTTTCCTTTTTCCTTTCAGCCTTTTTGTCATGACGTAATCCTGTTTTTACAGTTTTTACAGTCTCTTGTCTAATTGTTGTTCCTCAGTTGCACTCTTTGTTCCCAAAGATACTTCCTGTGAGAAGCCGGTTTACTCCTACTGCTCTCTTATCAAGTGCCAGGTTTAATTAGAAGCACAGTAATTAGTTCCAAGGCTGCATAGCTCCTAATTGTTGGGTACATTGACAAGTTCTTTAGATAAAATCACAATGAGTGTGTATGTGTGTGTGTGTGTGTGTGTGTGTGTGTGTGTGTGTGTGTGTGTGTGTGTGTGTGTGTGTGTATATATATATATATATATATATATATACACACACACATACAGCCCATTTACCATTTAATACATTTAGAGAGCTAATTTCATCCAAAACCTGCTCAGAATTCAAAGTGAAGGGATTTTAAATGTTTAATATTTTATAAAATTTCTGCAAAGTTAACTCTTGAGCTTTAACACACACACACACACACACACACACACACACACACACACACACACACACACACACACACACACACACACACACACACACACACACTCAGTGATGGGTGTTTAATGAATGTTGTCTGGGAGTCAGTCATCTTTTTCCATAACATAGCTGCTCTCCCTCTGTTCTCCTGTTTGGACTGGAAGTCTGCCAACTCCTCATCACTTAAGTTTGTCTTTCCAGAACCTCCTTCCTTGAAGCTCTATTTTCATCCTATAACGGGACTAAAACATAATTCCATAATTTATTTTAAGACAGCATGATATATTAGAGTATTGTCACTTTTTCAGATGGCCTCTCCTGTCCCTCCATGTAAATAAAGTTAATTGATGTCAAACAGAGGCATCAGCGGCGTTTATTTTGCTAAATCATAAATCATATTATACAGTACTAAAAAGGCAGATGTGATTATACTGTAGATTCTTTAATGCTGAAGTCTTTGGCAAGCCTTGAGTCTACAGTTCAAACCACATATCTTAAGTCATCTAGTGTTTGAATGGGCACCGTTCCCCTTTACGACTCACAGTTTGCACTAAAGATATATTTCCGTCTTGCTACTCTTGTTCTGAGGCGCACCGGCAGGAAATAATGACTGGATTTACACCTGTGTAGTTTTGAGACGAGCTCCATCGGGGTCCCACCTGCACTCATTTTGTCCGGTTTGTGGTTTTTAATGATGGAACAGATTACATGTGGTCTCTCATTTTTAGTCTGGAGACATTGTGTGATGACGTTTGCTTTGACAGGCAGAAACCTTGAGCAGATCCAAGACTCAAGGTGGGCGGAGCCTCTGCTTCGACCGGTTGGGGTGAGAGAGATAGAAAGAGAGAAAAATTGGGAGAGAGAGAGACATGGCTTGACCACAAAGGGATACAACAGCACTGCAGCCTTTATTGGAACGACGTGTTGTTAAGCTTCTGGTCAACAGAAAATAAAGTTGTTCACCTTTGTCTCTTTTTAGACAGTCGACTACAGGCTGAGTGCAAAGTTTACTCTGTATTGATTGCCTATCTGGATAGCCTTTAATGCTTACACATGCTAATTTGTTAATGTTTTACTTCTTTATTTGCAACAAGACAGCTGTTTTTGAATATTTAGAATTTTTAGAGTTATTGATTCACGATCTAATGCAATGATACGTTATTGTAAAATCCATATCATGACCGGCGATGACTCCAGTGACACTGGTTTACCACCCACCACTACTGGAGTATCTCGAATACCTGACTCTTTGCACTCTTCGCTGTGTGTGTGTGTGTGTGTGTGTGTGTGTGTGTGTGTGTGTGTGTGTGTGTGTGTGTGTGTGTGTGTGTGTGTGTGTGTGTGTGTGTGTGTGTGTGTGTGTGTGTGTGTGTGTGTGTGTGTGTGTGTGTGTGTGTGTGTGTGTGTGTGTGGAATGATGACTCACGTTGCTTGGCTGCATCACTGACCTCGCAGACACACTCCTCCTCCAGCGAGTTGCTCCCCTGAGCCCACACACTATTAGCCTTGTCACCTTGTTGGCACAGGCTCACACACACTCACTACAGTATCGCTGGAACCAGGATGTAAACGCACCATGTAAATGCAGATGTCTCTCTTAAATCTAATCATCCTCTGCACCCTCCCAGCGTCGTTTCGTGACTCTTTCTTTTCACACTTGGATCGGATTCAGGGGGGTAAATTGTTCGATTATATAAGATGAGGAGAAATACTAGGATACAGGAAGGAGCAGGAGAAAGAGGAGGGGAAAAAAAAACAAAAACAAAACAAGTGGGAGAATCCCAGGCAGGATTTAGGTTGTAGGAAAGCAGTTGTGTGTCTGTGTGTGTTTCACCGCTTGCATAAGAGCTGGTTTCATTCAACACAGCCCGATCACGACTCATTCTTCTTGTGTGAGTCATCACCTTTCACTGAAACTCGTTTTGCAGCCAGTTCTGACGATTTTCTGCTTTTGTGTGTGTGTGAGAGAAAAGCTGAAAGTCGAGCTCCCGGCAGCCAAATATAAATTCCCATGTGCACTTCCTGACGTCTCTTTGGAGATAACTTGCCTTCACTGACTCTGATTCATTCCCCACAAACATCAGTCACCATATGTTGTGGCTTTAGGGACAATATAAAAAAAAGTTCTTTTGAGCTCTTTAACCAGATGACCCAGGTTGATTCCTCCCTGCTGAAGTGCCCTTGAGCAACACAGTGACTGTATCTGTGTGAGCCTCCAACATCATTCATTTCTCCGCTAGCAGAAGCCGTGGTTGTTCCTTGGCTCCGTGTACACGTTGGCCAACAGTAGCTGTTTCAACTTCCTGGATGTCATGTAATGAGACATCAGCAAACCAAGCTGGTATGTAAATGTTTGTTTATAGCCAAAGGAAAAAAAACAACCTTGAAAAGATATTTGAAATCACAGCGAGTAGATTCCATTTTCTTATGTAGGAGCAGTTAGGATTTCAGCCTTGAGTTACCATTCATTACTCCCCTTTGGTTTAAAGCTATAAAGGAGAAGAAGGGGACAAAAGGGGCTTTTCTATTGTTTGTACTGACACAAGTTTGTCACATGGTTTGATGACCTTTCTAATGTTGGAATAGGCCGACTGTGTCTGAGAATTTTTCTAACTTTGAGAACCAGCTAGCACATCCGCTTCATGTAACGCTTGGCACATCATGAAGGTAATTCTTGTAAAAATAAACTCCATGGCCAGAAGTTGTTTACCATCCCAAAAAAAATGAGTATTTATCTGCTGCCACTCTTCTGGGAAGGGTCTGCACAAGTCTTTTTTTTTAACCTGGCTGCTCCCTTTCAGCCACAAGTGGTGTTGAATGGGGTTGAGATCTGTGCTCTTTGCAGACAAGTCAAGTTCTTCCACACCAAACTGGGAAAACCATTTCCCAAACTGGTGCCAAAAAGTCTGAAGCCCACTATTATTCAACGAATGTCATTAGCCTCTTCCAAACGGGCATTGCACAATTGCTCCGAAACAAATTCCCTTCTCTGTGACCCCTTTGGTTTGTTCAAACTGGACCAGACCAAGGCATCACAGTACCACCCCGATGATGTGTTCACAGCGCATGCTGGCGTTCTACAATATTAAGCGCAACGCAAAAGCAAACATAAAACCGATCTCTCCAGTTTAGCAGTAATCTTCTGTGCTTCTTCTTCAATTAGTTGACTTCCTGTTTCTACCGCCTTGTTAAGTCCCCCAGATTAGGTTGGACACCTGAACGCGTTACTACAGCATCACACCCGTTCCGTCAAGCCGGCGCACTCCATTCCTACAGTCGTCTGTTTCGGATCTGTTACTGCCTGACACCGCCTGCTCTTTTAATCGCATTAAGAACAACTACATAGACACAGGGGGAGCTGATGCAGAAGGATGCATGTAAAGAATGCAATTGTTGGAGCAGGAGAGGAATAATTAATGTGAGTCAAAGTCCCACCGCCTCCAAAGCAGTGATGTCATTCACTGCTGTGGCGTCACGTAAGCCTTCAAACTCAAGGATGCATTACTCAAAGTGGATTTCCTGTATTGTAATTCATCATCTCCCCTGTGCCTGAAACGCCATGCATCGCATTCCAAATGGCTGCCTTTGGAGCCAAAGAACCAACCATTACAATCTATTAAAAATAGCCCCAGACCTAATTTATACGGACGTTGTTTTGGCCACGAACTTCATCTGAACCCTATTTCAGGAACCATGAAAACAGGAAACTTAAACGTCTCCAGTGAGTCATGTTAAACAGAGTTTCTGTTAACCGGGGCTCAATTAGCTCTTCCTCCAGCCACAGTTTTCTGTAAAGATTCAGCATCAGTCCACAGAGAGCCAGCCTTGGCTTCGCCTCCACATAACCTGTACATGATTCTGAATTTTTAAAAAAAAAGAAAGAAAGAAAACCACTTGGCCATGGTGCCAGACCAACTTGAACTTCGGAGAGAAAGATGTGGAAGGGAGAGTGGAGCAGAAACTTGAGGGTAAGACAGGGAGAGGATGAGTGAAAGCTTCATGCTGGTAGCTCTATGTAGAACCATGTTTCACAGAGCAGAGAGACAGGCAGCGAGACGCCAGGATCGAAGTGTATCAATTATACATGAGGTTGTTCTCCGATAAGCTAACATGAATTATTTGCCGAGCCAACCTGCTTCTCCATCTCACCCTCTCCCCTTCTCTGTCTCTTAACATCTTCTCTCTTTCTCTCCTCTCCTTTCTTACCCATCGACTACAATCTGACCCTCCTCTCAGAAAGCATCTTTTATTTTTCTTAGCGCCGTCTTCGCTGAATAATCTAGGGCTCGGTGGGTTTCTGAGTCTCCGTCTTTGTCTCTCTGCGACGAGTGTTTCTGCCCCTTTATAGATTTTCTCCCCTTTAACCATATCCATGTGTTTTATGTGGGTACCCTCTGCCTCCGCCTTTGTATTTCTTTGAGGCTGAGGGAGATACGCAGCCTCTCGTCATGATGGACTTTTGATGAGGAGTCCGCCCACAAGAAGAAGCAGAGAAAGCTCATAAGAAGCTCTTTTTCTTGCTGTCTTTACTTTTTCTCCTCTTTATCTGTCTTAATCTGGGCAGAATGTTAAAGTCATCACATCCTTAATCGGTTTATTCTGCCATGCACCATTGTATCCACTTACAATTAGAGCTGAAATAATGAATCATTAGTTGATTGAATGACCAATTCATTAAGCAACAAGACTCTTAAGTCTGCATACATCCATTTGCAGCACTGTGAGGCTTAATACAGTTGGAATCAAATTTATTCAACCCCCATTGAACATTAGCTTTATTGACAACATATACATTTGTAAAATAGAAGTATAACAGTCTATAAAGTAGCACCAGCTCGGCTCGATTCGATCTTATGAATGGATGAATCAATATTGAAATCTGTTGTCAGTTTTTAAAGCTGGTTTGGTCTATTGATAATATTCTAATATTATTCAACATTCTCTTACATTACCATGAAAACACATGTTTTTGGACTTAATTGGGGATAAACAGCAATAAATTGAGTGTTTCCGTTGTAGTAAAAGCCAAAGTTGTTCTCTCCTTTGCTTTTACTGACTGACCTTTCTTCTAACTGTAAAATGTCTTAACCATAGAGTCGGGGGGTTGATCTTTGTGGGACTACATCTCTGTCCACAGATGGGAGCTGCAACCCCATGACAGCTTGAACAAGGTTTTGTCCCCACAGCACGAGTAAACAGACGCACAAAAAGGAAAACTTTATGCCTTTTTAAACAGTCCCAGAGCTCTTGGAAATGTGCAGCTGAATCCAACACAAATTCCCGTAAGCATATTTGTTCTCACAGACACACACACACACATTCTTAGATGCTGCAACCAGTCAGTGAGTGCTGGTTCTCTGCCATGTTGGGAATTGACAGACTGGCAAATCTCAGATCATTTTAAAGCCAGTTGGACAGAGACGGCCTTAACATTAAAATGCTTTTGGGACGCCTGAGGCCTGAATTCCCTAAACTGCGGATGATTGCCAAGACTTGTTCAACTGCTCTCGAAGAGGAGATGGCAAAGTTACTCATACGGGACCGAATTCATGTTTGGGTCTTGCCTTTAGAGACAGAGTCCGGGTTAAGTCTCACGTTTTTACAGTCTGGAGTTCAAATCAGGTCCCTTGTCTCCCATGTGGGTTTACTTGGCAACAGGATTTCTACAAGTGATGCTGCAAGTGATTTATATCCTACTCAGTAACTGATAATCTCCCAGAGGAAACACAATTCTGACTACTTGCATGCTTGATACAGACTGGCCTATTAGCATTGTCATTGGATGCATGTTAGCTTTAGTTCAGAGTTTGCAGCTTCGCAGAGCTGTCAGCATACCTGGAGACTTTTATCTTGTTGATCTTAAACTCAAGGATGAACATGCTCGTTTCACTCAGTTTGGGGTTTCACTCTTTATACGGTTGCACTCATTTACATGCAGCATCTTCTTCTTTGCTGCTTCTGGATGGCTATGACACCAGCTGAAGTATTTTTGGGTGAAATGTTTGGGTTGTTGAGAGAGAGGAAATGTCTGTCATTCCCAAGAAGACACATTTTAACATCTAGTCTGGAAGCAAAACCGGCACCTTTTATAAACAGAAACCTACTCGGAACTTAATGAAGCTAAAAATGAAGGCTTACCCCATAATTTTTAAAGTCCTCGGAGAATTGTATCACTTCTTTATCCACGAACTTTGCAGGCAGGAAAAGCTGATATTCAATAAGTGAAACCAATAAACTGACATTTTCTGCAACGTCTCATTTGTTGTGTTTCATATTTAATCTTTAATCAGCCCCTCTTGAATCTTAAATTGATTTAACATTAACTTTGTTTTTTGTCTTTCTTATTTCAGCGTTTCATCCAGTACCTTGCCTCCAGAAACACTCTGTTCAATCTGAACAACTTCCTGGATAAAGGAGCTCTGCAAGGTAAAACACACAAACTCTCTCTCAAAAGTCGAATCAAAGCATTTTAGTTTTGTTCTAATTTGCTAATGAAGAACCAGATGGGCAGGCTTGGCCTCAGAGAACATTACAACATTACAACGAGCACCAGAATGGTTTCAGCAAGAGAAACCATTCAGTTGTCAAAATTGGAACTTCAGTATTGCTTATCACTTGATTCACTTACAGGTTAAAATCTTTTGAAGCTGTCATTATATTTCTTTCTTTCCATCTCTTGTTTTTACTCCCAGGTTATGACATGTCAACCTTCATCAGGCGCTACAGCCGTTACCTGAATGAGAAAGCCATGTCCTACAGACTGGTGGCTGTGGATTTCACCAAGATGAAGAGGGGGTAAGGGAGGACGGACACACACACACACACACACACACACACACACACACACACACACACACACACACACACACACACACACACACACAATGACCACCCCACTCATGTCACACTCATCTTGTCACACATCAGGACACAGGGTTTAGCTTTGCTCGCTAAAGAGAGACCAACAATACACAGAAACGTCCTCAAATGATCTATGGATGAAGGTGTCCAGTATATTTTACAGTAGAGTATTGTCTAAAAAAAAGACGAAATTTCACTTTTTGTGTGTCTGTCTTTGATATTTATTCAGAAGACACTGTTAGCGTTTAAATTAGAACAAAAGGAGACACGTTAGCTGTAAAAGCAGTAGCCTGCTAACAACATGTATTATTTTGTGGCAGAAAAGGAAGTGACACACCTCACTTCTGAGGACCACACTCTGCTCCCATTAGTTTGCGGAACTGGGATCCCCATGCTTGTGGTTCACCACTGGGTGCATTTCAAAGCAGGGGAATTTTGACATTTGTGGGAGATAGAACTTGATAATTAGGGAGCAAGACTGACTACTGTATGTTTTCTCTCTACAGAGCCCTGCTAGCTGTTTTCCTTTATTTTCAGTCTTAAAGCTGAGCACTTGGGAGAGATCTTTTTATTCCACAGAAGGAAAGCCAATAAGCTAAATTTCCAAAGTGTAAAATTATTCCGTTAACAGCTGAATGCATGAAGTAATAACAATGCTGTCTTGTTGGAGACGTCTGTAGGAAAGAGACGGTGGGAGCATCATTTCTGGAGGTTTAAGAGAATATCAGGAAGTCCAGCTGTTGTGGAATGACACTGAATCCTTTGCTATGCCAATCCTGCAGAGCAGACTCTCATTATACATTTAAAAAAAAATCTTTTTCAGCCATTTGTTTTCAGCCTTTCACCTCAAAGTGTCCATTAACATTTATCAGTACTGAGAAAACTTTGATATGTAAAACAATAGCTATTCTCCCATTGTGTTCTTAATTCCTTATTTATGTTTTTTCAAATTTGCATCAACATTTGCATAAGAATTTCCCTCAACATGGTGCCAGCTAAACTTACATGTCTGTGTGTGTGTTTGCTTCCTGCCTTGCTAGGATTGATGGCGTAATGCGCACCATGAACACAGAGAAGCTGATTAAGACGCTTCCCATCATTCAGAACCAACTGGATGCTCTGCTGGATTTTCAGGTACCCGGTGTGTTTGTGTGTTTTGCATAAATGTGTGCCACTTTCCAATCAAAATGTAAATTGAAACAACAGTTTGAAACCTCCGTATACTCCGGAGAGTATTATGGCAACAGATTTTAAGTTTAGTGTTTGTACAGAGAGAGGGTGTGTGTGTGTGTGTGTGTGTGTGTGTGTGTGTGTGTGTGTGTGTGTGTGTGTGTGTGTGTGTGTGTGTGTGTGTGTGTGTGTGTGTGTGTGTGTGTGTGTGTGTGTGTGTGTGTGTGTGTGTGTGTGTGTGTGTTTCTACTCTGGTATAAGATGGATATCTGAAGAGATGTTTTCTTTTTCGTGAAAATCTTTGGAAAGATGTGATAGAAATGTTTTCTTCACCTTCTTCTCTCTCTCTCTCTCTCTCTCTCTCTCTCTCTCTCTCTCTCTCTCTCTCTCTCTCTCTCTCTCTCTCTCTCTCTCTCTCTCTCTCTCTCTCTCTCTCTCTCTCTCTCTCTCTCAGGCCAACCCTAATGAGCTCACCAACGGAGTGATCAACTCAGCTTTCATGCTGCTCTTTAAAGACTCCATAAGGCTGTTCGCTGCTTACAATGAGGGGGTCATCAACCTTTTGGGTAACACACACACACACACACACACACACACACACACACACACACACACACACACACACACACACACATACACTCTCTCTCTCTCTCTCTCTCTCTCTCTCTCTCTCTCTCTCTCTCTCTCTCTCTCTCTCTCTCTCCCCAAGGATAAAAGCAGTGTACATTGAGCCAACTGATTCTCATTCTCCTACATGTGTAAAAACATGATGAGGTGCAAGTACAGCTATACACACACACACACACACAAACACTCCTGTCGGTCAGATATAAACACAAACCCAACAACAGCACAAATGAATACACACAGATGAACACTCAGTCTGGTTGTCAGGGCAGCAGAGACGGTTTGGAGTCATGCGGCGTGTTCACACTTTTGAATTTACTCGCATGAATAAAGCAAAACTGGGAAAAGGTGATGGCTGCTATCAAGTATAAAGGCCCATTCATGCTCCCTCTATGTATGTAAATGGATACGTCCATCCGTAAACGGTCGATCCGTCGACCTGTACGTGCTTCCATATGTCTTCTACGTCGACATCGATACAACAGCAGTGGGGCAGTGAAGTTTGACTAACAACAAATATGGCGACGGCCGTTGTAGGTTGTGATAATGTACCTAGTAAATACAAAGAGGCAAAAGCGGAGGTAGCGATGTACTCGGTTGTGGTCTGAGAGGACATTAAGTACATCGAGAGTACTTTGTCGCTTCACTGTTTTCTTCTTTGTTGTTTTCCGTACACATTTGTCGTGCCTTGCTTGAATTGTAGCTACTCTGCCTTCAACCATTTCTGGTGGCATTGCTCCGTTTCGTCCGTGTCGTCCGTTTCCGTAAGCTCTCCGAACATGTGTGGGTGTCCGCCTACGGCTACAATAACGTCCTTCTGATATCCGTACGTGTGACGTCTTGAGAATCTCAACAAGCGTCAAAGCAAATTTCTCGCCCCCAAGTTGAAATGTATGACTTTGCATGAATTACACTGTGTGTATGTATCCGGAAAAATTAGCTTCGCGTTCGATGTCAACTTCCTTCTTTCCTTTTCCTTTCAAATGTTTCCTGTGTTCATCCTCACCCCACCCCCCCCCCCACCCCGCCTTCTGTCTCTGCAGAGAAGTATTTTGACATGAAGAAGAACCAGTGCAAAGATGCTCTGGACATCTACAAGAAGTTTCTTTACAGGATGACGAAGCTGTCAGAGTTTCTCAAAGTGGCTGAGGTATAGACACACACACACACACACACACACACACACACACACACACACACACACACACACACACACACACACACACACACTCAGACGCACACAAGGTCTTCTGCGTCCATTTCGTACTCCTGTTGAAAAGCCCTTCATACCCTTTTCCGTTGTAATATCTTGTCCGTTTCATGAACAGACCACATCCCCTGAACATACAGTGAACTTACACATCCTTAAACACCACTTTAACAGGTATTTTCCACGTCTATACTGACATTATTTCTCTTGCACTGCCGCTCTACTGTTTGCAGACAGTATCTGACTTACCCTCACTACCCCATATTTGCTTTGCAGACACTTTGCACACATACATATACACACCCAAAATAAACCGAAGATGGAGGATGTGGTTAGGCGCTCCGTAAGGTTTCTCTCCCTTCGCTCCCTGCACTCCTCCCTCCAATCCTCTCTTCTCCCGCTCTCTTCCTTCTCATCCTGACAAAGATGGATACCCGTGTGGCTCTCCTTCGCCCAGTACCCACAGATCATCCCTCTTTTTTTTTTTTTTGCCTCTCTTCTTTGCCTCCCCCTTTTGTCTCAGCAGGCTTGAAACAGTGAGAATCACCAGCTGTAACTTCAGCAGAAAAAACACATAAATGTACATTCAAATCAGTTCTCCTTTTGCCTTTCATAATTAGGTTTTAAGGAGCTCCCTGGACAATTAAATAATAATAAAGACCGTAGTGCTTCATTAAAAAAATACATGTAAAGAATAAACTAGTAATGAGTTACCATTTTTTACACGTCTCAAATATGTCAAGGTTTTTTTTTTTAAGCCTCATTTTTATCTGGATCTTCTCTTCTTTTGTTCTAAACATGTTCCTTCAGTGTAGATGATCAGCTGGTTGAGTGTCATACAGGACTTTAGGGGATGTGAAAGACCTCAAAAAACAAACATAAAAGTACACTTACTCTCATAAGACACACACAGCTTATATTATGTCCATACGTTGACAATTAGTGATAATAAGTATAACAATTAAATTATTTAATGTATGTAAAGTTTATTTTTGTCCAGTTAAATGTGATTTCTGCTGATAAATCGGAGAATATAGGTGTTTAGATGGAAAATGAAGGTCCTGTTGATGATTTTAAAAGATGTCTAGACCTTAATGTTTTATCTGTGTCCTGAATCGTCCGTTGCTCAAGTTGTAAATATCTTTGGAGCTGATTTCTGCCGTTGCTATAAATGTGTTCAGTGCTGTCACATCATTACACACCAGTCACCACGCTCGCTCTCCCTCATTGGTCAGATACACTTGTCACTGTCATCATCGTCATTCACTGTGAGGATCGGCTGATTGATCAGCCAATCCAGGTGTCAAGACGTTTTTTTATTTCTGTTGTTGTTTATGTTGACGCTGCCACTGCATGAAGTAATTATTACCCTCTTTTGTTTTCTTTTTTTTTTTCAATTGTATCCTGCTCTTCTCTTTGTTTTTCCTTCTCCATTTTATCCCACCCTCCTTTCTCCCATTTTATTTTGTTGATTTGTTGTTTTTGGACGACAGCAAGTTGGAATAGATCAGGGTGAAATCACAGATCTCTCACAGGTCAGTGTACATCTCACCTTCCACTCCTCTTTTTTCTGCTTTCCTTCCTTCCTTTGACTCTTCCTTCAACACTTCATGTGCTTTCAGTGGCCCCTCTGTGCTTCCCCTCACATTGACTCACCCCTACAAATACCTGTGTCCCCCCTCTTGACCAGTCTTTCACTCATTCTCTCTCCTTCATTCTGTAGCCACTCATTTTGAATTCAAACAACTCGTCTCATCTAACCTGATCTGAGTCCAGGCTGCTCCCCTCTGGGCTGATTGATTTGCTGCTTTCTCTTTCACTTCTAAATGTTGGCTATAGATCCAACAGCAGGCTGAGGTGTGTCAGGTTGGCCTTCTTTAACACTGCAGCCTCAGCACCTTTATCATAACTGAAATCTTAAGCAACCAGACAGTTGTTTATGCCATTCAAAAAGAAACAGGCATGCTAATAGCGCGTTAGCCTACATTTAACTCTGTGATCCACATTTCCTCAGCAGTGTCATACAGATGACTGTCTCTGCTATGCTCCACATACAGCGTGGTGCCTTTAGTGGTGAAAAGATAGCAAACTTTAGAGCATCAACAGATGTCATTGGGAATCCCTAATAATATCTGACCAAATCAATCAGTAATAATAATTTTTAAAAAACATGAGTTGCAACCCTGATTGTGTGCAGTTTACCAAACTATCGTATTAACATCGAAAAGCTATTAAGCCTCAATAAATGTCAATAAAAATCCCTCCCACACAGACACAACTGTAAGTTCACAGCCTCGTTGGAGTGTGGACGCGCATCAGTGAAGAATCATTAGTGAATGTAAAGCTGCAAGTTAACAGCATTTGGTCGTTAAAAAGATGTTTTTCTTCTCCCTCGTCTGTCGCAGAAAACTAAAGGATCATACATTGTAGGTGGTGGGTTACTGTACCGCTCCCCCCCCCCCAAAAAAAAACCTGCTCAAACCCCTGCATGAACATCATATATGCTCATGTATGCGTTTGTGTGTTTGCAGCCATGCACACTGACACCTCACACACTCAGGCATGCTGTTGTTTTCCTCTCATTGTGGAACAACATGGTGTTGATGGAGTACAATGTGTGTGTTCGCCTCAGGTGGATTGTTTGTAGCTCTCCCACACACACACACACACACACACACACACACACACACACACACACACACACACACACACACACACACACACACACACACACACACACACACACACACACACACACACGACATGCAAAAGGCCATGAAACCTCATGAATAGAAAATAAGGCTTCACCCCTCCGCCCCTCCGTCTTCATCTGCATGAAAGAATCCCTGCATTGGGTTTCGACTCGCTCATTCAAATTCCACCCTCCTCCTTAGATGGTGTTTATTTCATACTTGTCAAGCACAATATCATTGCTGCAACATGCATGGTGGAGGTGCATTAATAGTGAATAATCATTACCGTGTAATCAACTACCGTGTAAAAAAAAAAAAGGAAAGACGAGAGAGGAGAAAGGCGGGATTCTCTTCTTATTTATGACTTTTTTCCCCCCTACGTCTCGCTGCCTTTTAAAGATCCGCTAAACGTCTTTAGACCGACGAAGGTACACTCAGAGCAGTGAGTCGAGAGACGAGGAGACGCCCTGCTGAGTGTGTCTGTTTGAGCTAATATTGACCAGGCATACACAAGGACTTCTTTTCACCCATTCAGACCCGCTCTCAGTCAAAGATGGTGTCTCTCTCTTGTGCAACGCTCTGTTTCTTTAACAACCAAGCAACAGTTTGGCAAGAACCCACTGTTGAACCCGCCGCAAAAGGGCTCAGAAGCCAAAACACTCCCGTGTGTGTGTGTGTGTGTGTGTGTGTGTGTGTGTGTGTGTGTGTGTGTGTGTGTGTGTGTGTGTGTGTGTGTGTGTGTGTGTGTGTGTGTGTGTGTGTGTGTGTGTGTGTGTGTGTGTGTGTGTGTCCCTGTGTGTTTGCATGCAGGTCTGCAGCTCTGGACGGCTCACTTTGCATTCTTGTGGATGCAGAGGCAGACATGACGTTGTCATATTCGCTGAGAATTTCCTCTCCTCTCCTCCTCAGCCAACGGAGAGCCCGACTAATTCTGTGTGTTAAGTTGCAGACATGTGCAAACACAACAGCTCGATATCCCCTCAGTGATGCAGCTGCCTGCCTCACTTTTGGCCTCTTGTTTCCTGCGGTATTCGGGGCATTAATGAAGCACCCAAAGAGCAGGAAGGCGTTGTGTCGTGCAACTCAAACAACTGGAGCTGAACTTGAATCCGAGCTGAGATGTGTTTTCTCTAGTAGCGTAGCAACAATTCCCAAGTAAGCAGCTCACTTACTTCTCCTCCAGAACGGTTGAGCTCTAATTTAAAGCAGCTGCCTCATGTCATCTTAAAACAAAGAACATCTCAGTGTTTGTTAGCCTCCCTTGTCTTTCTGTACAAGTAATTAAGATAAGGTGAGAGCATTAGAGTTTAATCTAAATGAAATGTGGAATAGATGTGCTAACAAGTCGGCGGCACAGAGTTTATCCTGGTGCTCGTTGTGCGAGTGTGACAGGAGGTCAGGGTGCGAGGGACTCGAACAAAAACAAAAGCCAAACACAGCAAAAAACAAAACAAAAAGGAAATTGAAAAATGAAAGAAATGACAGAAAAATGATCACTTTCTGCTCACTTGAATAGAAGTGGATTGACCTCTCCACTGTTTTCTTCCCCAGCCTTTGTTCTCTCTCTCCTTTGAGTTTCCTGCTAACAGTGTGAGAGTTTGCTGCATGTTGCCATGGCTATTCTTGGAAATTGATGCACTCTGTTACCTTCCTGTTAGACCAGCTAACTCTGGTTACTCTGTTAGTGTGTGGGTGGGAGAAAGAAAGAAAGGACTCAAAAAAATGTTGATTGCTCTCCTTTCCTTAATTTTCTGTCAGGCCCCCAGCAGCCTCCTGGAGGCTCTGGAGCAGCACCTGGCCTCCCTGGAGGGCAAGAAGACCAAGGAGCTGAATGCAGACACCAGGTCGACATCTTAATTGCCAGCCAGTCATATCAGGTCTTCTTGAAAACATGTGACACTAGTTGTGTTTGTGTTGTGCGTCGCAGAGCGTCCACCCTGTCCAGCGCCGTCTCGTCTCTCTCCTCCACCGGCATGTCCTTCACCCGCATGGACGAGAAGGAGAAACAGCAGGCCCTGGAGGAGGAGCAAGCCAGACTGCAGGCTCTCAAGGTAAACGGTTTTGTAACTTTAAATCGAATCACCTCTGAATCAGGCCTAGCAGTTACTGCTGCAACCCTTTCCTCTAACAGGATTTATGAGGGATGCATTTTTAATTCCCCCCTCGCAGCGGGAAATAAAACGCCATCTTTATCCGGATGCAGTAGTTTGAGAGTGACCAGTTACACAATTATGTAGCTTATTAAGAAGGTGTTGCTTATGATTTTTAGTATGACGATCTCAGTGAGTTCATATGAGATTTTTTTTTTAAATAAAGATTTTATAATGGAAGTCTATGAGAGGAAGGAATCAGTTCAAACATGCTCAACTTTGAAAGCCTTTTCAAAAACGTCTGCGTCTGCATCGTCTTTGAAATGATCCCCGGTTCCACACGGATCTGCTAAAACGATTGAAAACGCTGTAGCATGTATCCCAAGGCAGTAGTTGGTGGTGTAACTTTTCAAAATCAACACTACAGAATAAGATCACAGTGGTGGTTCAGTAAATACATCCACACATTTAGATGTTGCTCTTGTAGTTATAGGCATATCATAGAATAGTGGACCCTTGGCCTTGATAGAGTTATGCTGGGTTTGATGATGCTGTTTGGAACATAAAGCAACTAAATTCAGTCAAACTGCATCTTTAGAGACCCGCTTAAATAAACCATGTTGTAAGGAAAATGTAAGGAAGAGAGAGAGAGATACCGAAATGAGGGAAGAACATCACACACACAGTATCTACCAACACATGTAGACTATATAAGGATTTGATCACATTCAGCTGAAGAATCACATCACAGAGATCTGCTCAGAGTAACTGCAGCCATTGGATCAGCAGAGCTACAATAAACACCAAAGCTGCAGCAGCTCCATAACACTTGAGGGTCTGACAACATGCAGTATATATATATATATATATATATATATACCCAAACACTCCGCTTTGATATGCGGGGTAAATCGGGTTTTGTTGTTGTTGATAAATTTGCCCGGCAACGTTGCTTGTTTGATGCTCTCTGTACTTCCAGCTGAGGATAAAGGCCAGAAGTCTCCGTGGCGAGCCGAGTAATAGAATAGTCGAGTGTAAAATGCGTTGACAGTTGTTGCTCCGGCCCTGGGAGACCTGCCTTACAGCAAACTGATTGAGTAAGAGCGGTGAAGCTGCACAACAGACACACACAACAGGCTCAGTGTGAGCTTGCATGTGAAGCATGCTTAAACCCAGAGAAGATGCAGTGTGTGTCGAGTACTGCCGCCAGTATGTGAGCTTCCTTGTGAACACATCAGTGTGTTTTTGTGCGTCTGTGAGTGCGGCTGATTGGATTTTAGTGCGCTGTTTGCTTTGTGCCCTCGGTTGCCCCTCTTACTGCCAAGGTCCACTGATTACCTTTGGGTTTATTTAGAAAGTAGAGGGGAGATAAAGTGAGCGGGAGCATCACAGATAAGGATCAGAGTGAGAGAACCCGGGGTGAGCGGAGGTCGTCCAAATACTCCGGTCCAGCTGTCTGCTCTCTCTAGTGTCCATATGGCCTCAACACATCATACAAAAACACTTACGCACTCAGCTACCGTCCAGCTGAGGCTTCAGCCCAAAACAATAACAGCGGTTCTCGTTTGTGCCTCGCTACGCTGTCAGAATATAAATGAGATGAAGTCTGCCTGGCTGAGGCTGGTACAGCAGGAGATCCTGTTTATTAATCCACTCAAATTCCTCTAAAGGTGGAGGAGGTGGTGTCAGTAGATGGCCGTGTGCAAATAGAATAGACGAAAGGCCCACTGAGGAGCAGCGTCTCCGTTCCCACTGTGACCAATCCATGCTACAAATCTGCTCCTCTGCTATACTGGAAATGACTTTCCTTGTCTACCAAACGGTATCTTCTGATAAAAAATAAATAAATAAATAAAATAAAAAAACCGCTGTCATTTCCTACTACATGTTCCCACATGATAAGACACAATCATACTGATCCCCGTGGAGATATTAGGTCATGGCAGCAGCTAAAGTAATACGATCTAGTGGGAAATATAAGCAGATGGAATTCTAAGCAAGAAAAAAAAAAAAGCACAAAAAAAGCAATAAAACGGCAAGAAAGATAAAATCAGTCAATAAAGCAATAAAATTGAGTGTAGTCACATGTAGGATTAAATGAAAACAGTGCAGGCAGGTTGAATATGTTACATCAACCGCGCAGAGAAACAATATTTACGACTTATATTAGATTAAATGCATTTTATTAGATGTATTACTTTGTCGCTATTGCAGTTTCTTGGCCTCTTTCTCCAGAACCGCTCATCCAACCTGCTTCACACTCGACACTGAATGTGTAATCAAAAAAACAACCGAATCAGCTGTTTAACCAGAGACAGAGCGTTAATGACTCAACTCTCGTGGCCTTGGCTGAAGTTTGTCCTCTCTGACTGTAGACTCGTTTGTTTCACTAGTTGTCGTCATGCACATGCTAATCACAGTCTCAATCGAAATTAATCAACCTTAATGTCAAAATCCAAACCATTTGCTCTCAACTTTATTTCAGTTCATCTGATGCTTGTAAATCCGTCACCAGAGAAAACGATAGTCCACAATTTCAGCTGCATGTGGGATGAATTAGCTTCACAGCAGAACAGTTCTGGAGAGCTGGAAACCAAACACGATTAGTTTTAAGGTGCTTTAAATTAATTGTCATTATATTGTGTGCGCTGAATCCCACGACAGCAGACAACCTTGGCAGGCAAAACCGAGCATTAAACTAACTTTGAAAATCAAGTTGGCTGCAGGCCTTTTTTTAAAGTTTTTTTTTTAAAGTCTTAAATCTAAAGCCAAGAACTGTTTGATTATCAGCAAAGCTCACAAAATGTGTCGTCTTCCATCATGTTTTTTTACTCATCATGACTCAACATTGTGCAGGATTGTCTGTAAAAAGGACAGAAGGGCTCCGAACACAAGACGTTACAGGATGTGATCTTCCTGATCACATTATGGTGTTTTTTGTTTCATATGTTATTATTGTATGTGTCTTCCAGGACCAGCGCCTGAAGGAGATCGGCATGCAGACTCCGCCCTCTGCCTCCCCCAGCAGCCAATCGATGGGCAGTGCCAACAACAACCACATCACACCAACCCCAGAGTTGTTCACCTCCACGCTGTCTGCCAACAGGTGCTCACACAAAGACGCTCACATGTTTGACTCCATCTATAGGTAGATTTTCACCCTATTAAAACCTCTACAAAGCTATAAATTTGATATATTAATTAAAAAGCAGCGACTGACACAGTTGGAAGCAAAATTATTCAACCCCCTGTAGCAGCGTTTGATATGGGCACCACTTTTTAAAAAAAAAATGTATATTGAGAAAAAGATTAAATTCATAGTCATATATCAAACAAGGAACAAACAAAGACAACGACTTAGTCTAAGTGGAATAATTTATTAACATGAATAATTACTAACGTGAGATAAATAGAAATGAGTTGAGATCCTTGAGTCACTTGTTTTACATAAAACAAGCTGTAGGCCTGTTCTCTGAGGCTATTGGAAAAATATCCTATTTATCAGCTGTTTGCAAAAAACCAAATCAATGAAGAACAATTCTTATTAAATCCATCAAATGTTTTATCGCCTTTTAAATGTACTGCATGTAAAGCTAGTATGCACAACTCCATATTAATGCCTATGAATTTAAAATAAGATGCCATAAAAGTTCCTCTGGGTGTAAGGGCCAGGTGTCCCAATACTTTTGTCTATATATTCAAGTGCTTACATAACACTCTTGGCTGAATCCAGCTCTCTAACACTGCTGCATGCTATTAATTCACTACTTCTAACTGTCTTATTGCCCAGTGGAAGTTTTTACAGCCCTTCAGAGAGCGAGGATTAATCTTTATCTGTGACAAATGAACAACTTTTAGTGGTGACTTAAGCTATTTATGTGCGATTGTTTAAATATTAATGCTCTCTCTCTCTCTGTCTGTCTTTCCCCATCCCTTCATGTTGTTTCTGCTCGTCTCTCGCCGACTTCTCCTCTCCTTCCCTACCTCTTATTTTTCCTCCATCCTACTTTTCTCCCCCCCCCATACTCGTTTGCTCCTCAGCGTGCCCAATCTGAACAGTGACCTGTTTGATCTTCAGCCAGCCTTCATCCCCGCTGTGCAGAGCACTCCTTCAATCTCCACCGCCAACAGTGCCTGGGGAGGTAAGCTACCGACAACACCTGCATTTTACACGTACATGAAGGCAACAGCGGGGATGCGAGAGAAAGACGCACGGCGACACATTTGCCTGAGCATAATGTCTTCCCTCTGGCCAGTCGTTCCATCTGTCGAGCCATTCGTTTGTCTTTTTATGAAAACCAGCCATCCATCTAGTATCACTCCCCGTCTTTTCCTCAGAAAGCAATGCTGCGTGACTCACAGCAGAAACACAGTTCAACAACTTCTGGGAGCAGGTGTTCTCATTGTAAATATTCACATTCCCTTTTTAAAAAAAAAAATTAACTCCTGCTGCCCACGTGTTCACACTCAGCGGCTCAGTAATGCGGCAGTCAGAGGGAAGCCGAGATTCAACCGGCATGTTTCCTGTCGGTATGGAAATGTTGCTGCATCAGAAACTCTGGGCAAAAACACTGATTTTAAAACACTAGCTTTGAGGCACAGTTTATTTCTGTTGACATTTCTAGCTTAAATATCTTCCAGCTCCTATCAAAAAGTAGCACAGAGATGCATCTGGAAGCACCGTTAGCGTCGAGGATCACAGGATTTATGATGGAGGATTAAAGCCGAATTTGGCCACACTGCTTCTTAACTCAGATCTTAAGCTTTATGTGGCTGTAAGACAAGAGCTGAGATATCTGTCCTCTGTGCTTTCTGCAAAACGACGTAAAGATAAGGAAGTAAGGGTTCTTACTAGAATGAAAGGAATAGTTTCACATTTTGGGAAATGTGCTTTATATGCTTTCTGGATACGAGCTAGATGAGAAGATTGATATTACTGTCTTATATATCTGATAAGTATGAAGCTACAGCCAGCTAGCAGTTAGCCTAGCTTAGCACAAAGGCTGGAAAGATGGGGGAACAGCTGAATTTGGAAATTTGTTTCACATTTACTTCCTGCAAAGCTTAACATCTGTGTTTGATTGTTAAATAAGTGAAAAATGACAGTTTTGTTAGTTTTAGAGCGACAGAACAGAGGCTAGCTGTTTCCCTTTGTTTCCAGCATTTGTGCTAAGCTAACACTCTGCTGGCTGTGGCTTCACAGTAAAACACATGAGAGTGGTACTGATCATCTCATGTACTCAATAAAAGTTGTGCCTTGGTGAAATAATAATAATAATTTTGAGAGGCATTTACATACCCATGAAGTTAATGTGCCGTTTTCTACCTGCCACGTTTAATCTCCATCAACCCATCATCTTGATGAAGGCTTATGTTTCCTGAAAGGTTAGTTATAACGTTAAATCACACACATTGTGATGTGCTCTCTGTCTTGTATCCTCATTTCGTGGCTCTCTGAGGCTTCAAGCCCTAATCCCCCCAACAAGGGATGTGGATAAAGGCAAAAAGACAAAAGGAGCATCAGCGGGTTTCCTCGTGCTCAGGCTTAACTCTGCTATGAAAGACGTTCAGCCTGCTCAGGAACCAAAGTTACTAAGCAACAACAATGACAGTGTGCCGGGGACGGTAACGTCCTTGTTCCAAATCTAATGGGATTAGTTTAGCGGGAGGTGGTGGTGGAATCTTCCTCCGTATAAAGGAGGCTGAATCACAATGAGATGTACGTACATATCTATTTAAAAGCTGTGTCAGGTAAAGCTTCTCCAACACTTGTCTCTGCAGTTTAAAAACATCCAAACCAGGCTTTTAATCAGTCATATTTAACTGCATCCCTCAGGAATGGAGAGCCAGCCTCTGCAGCAGAACGCCGCAGCCATGACCGTAGATTTTGATGCTGTGTTTGGGAATAAAGCCACGCCCAGTAACAACGGTCCGCAGTCTGCAGCCGGTAAAGCCCGCTCTGTCTGACTGTCCAGGCAGAAAACTAAAACCACTTTTCTGGCAGCACAAGCGAAGCCTTTTAACTAATCCTCTTTGACTGGTAGCAGCAACTTGTGGCTGTTCTGCTGCTCTTTTGTGACTCCTTATATATAATCTTCTAACACCGTAATGTTGACGACTGATCCCCCCCAGTCTAAGGTTTAACTTTAAATTCAGTTGGATTTCCAAATAATCTAAAAAGGACTATATCACTCATGTGTAGATAAATTTAAAGCCCCTTAAATCCTGGTTTTAAATGTGTAATGTTTCCCTATAATAGTAGATAATATGGATTAAATATGCATCACTAAGTTAATCAGAATAAAATAATTGTAGGTATTATTTATCGATAGTTTAACTCTTAAGAACTCTAGAAGAAGCTTTTTCAGGAATCTGAGTGTGATTTTATCAGATTAGA